>JAODKE010000125.1:5648237-5672316 GCA_026779605.1 Mormyrus hasselquistii
TTTTAATGAGGTACTTACAGTTAAACCCCAAAAAGAAAAAAAACACAACTGCTGCCCCTAGTAATTAAACCCCCAACCCATTGATTTAAAATCACTTTTTGTACCCCCCCCCCCCCCCATTTACCCACACCCATATTTGGGACCATCCCCACTTTCTGAGGTAGGCTGAATGTGGGTCACCTCCAACAGAATTAACTGCGACCTTTACCCTGGGAAGTGAACTCGTAACAAAATATTTACTTTGGTCACATGGCCAGCACAAGGAGGCCAAAGGCGGCACATGGAACCCTTGTCCTACCGATGCCCTCTGAACGGAAGATTCGCTCAGGGTCCAACTCCAGTTGGAGGCCCTGCTACCAATTAAACAGCATAACTCAACCGGAAGAGGGGTGGGGTCAGAGACATACTATATTTTTAAATTAGAAGTTTGCTTTTGTTACAAAGCGCATACAGCAATCTTTGTGGGTGTTATTTATGACTGCAGTGTGGCTGATTTGGCAAAGGGACATTAACAAAATGATGGCTTCCTTTCCTTAATGAACATTAAAAATACCAGAGCCAGAAAATGTGTTTGGTAATAAACTGTAATTCCTGGGACGGAGATGAAAAGCAGCACAGAATTGGTTACACTGTAAAAGTCTGCTTTTGTGTGTGATTATCATTTAAAGTTAAGTTCCTTGCCACAATAGGCTAAAAAAACAGGCAGCACATCATTAGGCCAGCTGTGCATAAACACAGTCTGCTGTCCTTCTGTTGACTTTCTGTCTCTATTTTTTATTATCTTAATCAGCCAATCAGATTTAAGGTAGTACCTATGGCAGACAGACACCAAGTGGCGTTCCTCTGTTTGTCAATGTGGTGCAATACCATCAGGATTTATGACAATGATATACATAATTTTGGGGGGTGGGTTCATTCTTTATTAACTGAGAGAGGTTACGAGAGTGCCAGACTGTCACTCAGGCTGTCAGGGCAAGTTAAGCTAATTAGCATTAGCACCTTTGACACGCACATCCACACTTCTGTGGCCGTCGTTAAGTTTCCATTAAATTGATTAACCTATTTGGCACGGTGGGGATGGTTGTAAATGTTAAGGATGGTTCATGACCACTAAGACGCTCTTTGGACAGGTTACTGGTTCCTGAGATTTTTATTTTTTTTTTAACAGAACAAGAAGAGATTTGGCCATTAGATTTCCTGAGGATCCAGGGTTAGAATGTCAGAAGTAGCTCTAAGCTGTTACAAAGCAATAGTGCATATTGCATAAAATAATCACAGCAACTATCCTGAAGTTTCTGACGAATCACACGGCAATATTTTTTAAATATAAGCAATGTTGCCTAACCACATTATGAAATGAGCACCCAAAGGTAATTTTGCTGCTTCTTTCACACGGCTATTGGGCGGCCTTATTTGGCATTAGACACCCATATGAGCGGACTGATTGTCAGATGATTTCCAACTTCACTGCTACTACCATCTTCAAGCCTTCATAATCAAAGTGTTGTCTGTATTAATGTCAAAACAGCCACTTAGCGATTAATGGCCATTTGACACACTTCTTTCAAGTATATTTGAAATAGATTATATTTACTCTGGGGTAAGATCTGCTCTATTAATCTACTCTTAAATTAATAGTGTGAATATTGCCCCAAATTCACCTTGGCCAGTCAAGGAAATGCATAGGCCGATAATAATCATCCACCCTCCCCGTGTCATCTTGTGCAACACTGGCTGCACCACAACTAGGACTGTGCGATTTGGCGATATTACTGTAGATTGTGAACGACTAAAAATCTTCACAATTTGCCTTTATGGAGAGATCGTTAGTATCCTGCTACAGCTGCAGTTCTGTGGCTCATGTGTGCTTATAAAGTTGTTTTGTCAGCCAAATCTGTTTCGACACCAATAAACTGGTAATAGCGCACAGTAGGTAGAGCCCTGGAGTTCTCCTTCTCTCCCTTTCATGCCCTTGTCCCAACATGCATTGTGCAACATGCAACACATTCCCCATTTGGCAATGTAAAAAGACCTCACCTTGGTCAGAGCAGGGTAGCCGGCGGCCACCTCAGCAGGACAGTGCAGACGTTCCTCGTGGGATACCTCCACTGCATTGGCCCACTGGTCCAGGAAGCCGCTGGGAGTGTAGAGGCCACAGTCCCGTACGCTGCTCTCCTGCTCAAAGTCCTCACACACGCCGTCGCCATCATAGAAGTAGCACAAGCTGGGCTCATCTGTGAGGAGAAGCCATCCCAACACCTTTATCCAAGTTCAACTTGGAAAAGCCATGCCACAAAGTTCAAAGGTACAACAGCAGCGTCCCGTCTTGGACAGAGCCCCACGTACCAGGATTTGAAAACCGGAAACCTTTTGTTCTCAATATCAAACCAGAAATGGCGTTGCTGCATTTGGCATTGGTAAATAATGTGGTTAAAATATACATACAATACAGCTCAACTTCTTGTGCCACTGAGAGTTCTGCAACTCCAGAGGAATAAACTGAATCCACACTCAACTGGTCATAAATTCAAAACATAGATTTCTGTTGCAAAATACTTAACAGAAAGAAGAAAAAACAGAACCTTTCTGTTTACAGTTGCCCTGGCATTAGGTATAATTGTATTCGATCCAAATATAAGTATATTTTATAGTCATGTTCATACGTAGGATGTCACGAGAGAGACAGAGGAAGGTCCTACATTTCACAGAAACCCAAACAGCTTCAACAAAACAAAAAAAAAACAGCCATATAATTACTTAATCTATGAAATTCAAGCAACGGCTTATCCAATCAATCACCTTAATAGGGTTCAAGGCAGGGTCTACACTGAACGGGTTGCCAAACCATCACAGTCAACACACATTGATCCACAGATTAAAAGTGAAGCAGAAATCACCATTTCAACCAGAACACTCATCTTAGGACAGTGGGAAAGACCCGGAGAAGAGCCATGCAAACCTGGGGGGAGCATGCAATTATACTGGTGCAGAAGGATTTCAGAGGGGCCAGAATGAAAGCTGGCAACCCTGAAAAATGACAACCCTACACCAGGGGCACTGTAAAAGGGGGGTTGGGGAGTTAGGACGATTCCCTAAAATATTTGGAACATAACTCGATTGGTCTGGATTGGGGGGGTCCAAAACGATGTTTTTATGGGGCCCGAAATTTCTAGCAAGCCCCTGCTCTACACACATAACAGGCTAGCAACTTCTCTCCTCCCCTGAGCAGTGCTATGTTACATAAGGTTTAATAAAGAGATCAGTGAACGAGCCTTTGGATCAGACCAGCAGGAACCTGATGAACTTCGCCTGATCCGCTCGGATTATGTAAAAAAAAAAAATAAATAATAATAATAATAATAGGATTTTCAGATATATCACTCTCTCCAAGTGAATCTCCATGTCAGGGCGGTGATGAGGCGGGGTGTGGCAGGGTAGAGAGTGACATGTGACATGTGCCCCCCCCCCCCCCAAAAAAAAGGACAATTAGAGCATGCATGGCTTCTTTCACAATCTCCGTTAATGAAATGACTCTCCTCATTCCCTGAGCCTGTCCAACAGACTGTCAGACACACAGCAGACAGTGGCTGTGTTCGTTAGAGTGTCTGGCTTCCCATCACAACGATGACGGGGAGAGAAAGAGGGAGACAGGGAGACACACACACACACACACACGCACACACACACACGCACACACACACGCACACACACACTCGGGCGCGCACAGAAACATGTGACACATGCCCAATTTCCGCCATGGAAAAGGCTGCCGCTGGAATCACTGTGCATTTCCTATGCCGACGACGGCCTCAGGATGTGTCTATGGGGGTGCCTTACGGGAGCGCACATAAAACCTGCAGCGCACAAGGCTGCTTTTGTCCCCCCAACCCGTTTTTCTTGGGTGAAAAGAAAGTGGTTAAAAAATACATTTATCTTTTGCGAAAAAGAAAAGGTGTACATGGTGCCAAGAAAACTATATAAATTACTACTTTTCGAGTTTTTCCTCCTTGGAATTTTCTCGATTTTTCCTCCCCCCATTAAAATGCGGTTCTTTTGATCAGCATGTGTCTGACACTAGCCAACACACTAAAACATCATTTACTAGTGCTAGACAACCTAGCAGAAGCCTTTGTCTACTAACATGTACTAAAACATCACGCCTACGCCTTCAATTCTGTAAAGACATCAGGTTTCCAAGGATTATCCAGCAAGACAAACTGCTGGTTTTCCAAGGCGGTGGAGCACCTACCGACGCAGTTGAAAAATGGCTCCTTCTTGCACCGACTAGAACAGCCATCCCCATTCACGGGATTCCTGTCGTCGCACTCCTCCCCGAGGAACCTGGAACACCAGAGACCTGGTTGTAGTCTGAGGAGGAATCTACACGCTGCCCGCATTGTAAGTGCCAAAGCCTCATTGCTCGACCAGATCAACCTCATTTTTGTTGTGCACATGCACAATGACAATAAAGTTGAATTTGAATCATATGGAATTTGGCCCATCTCTCCATGGGAAGTTTGTCAGCAAGCTGGCTGGCAGCCTGTATTTATGACGGCGATGATGGTGAAGATGATGATGGTCATGAGGGTGATGACCTCTGACATGTACCTACTCACCTCTGAATGACTCCATCTCCACAGTAAGGCGCTCCGAGTTCATGAGTCAGTTCAGGGGATGGCACACTCTCCATCTCTCTAGAGAAGGTCAACACTCTGTATGTATAAACTGTCCCGGCTTTCACATCCCTAGGGAGGCAACACACACCACACACACACACACAGGGTAGAGGTCTTAGTCAAACAGTACATAATATGCACCATGCAACACAGTTCATCAAGCAACTGATTTCTATCGTTCGAGTGCAATTCTCACCACCTGGAGCTTCACAATGATCAGTAACTCACTGACTCATTATCCTCCGAAATTCTGCCCTCATTCTCTCTTACGCTCCACCCCCATTTTCCTTATTCATTTCCCCTTTCTGGTCACTGTGTTTTTTCCTTGACTGAATACAGATATGTTCACACCATTTCCCCCTCAACCTCCCACGTCCCTGGCCCCCACAGTAGGCTAAGGACAACTGTCGGTTGGTGGATCCCTCTGCACACCGCATTCCCGGAACCCCCTTTCACGCTGAAAGATGATTACGAGGCTCGCACTGGCCATATAACCGTCTCCACCGTATCGGATCCCTCTGTTTGGCTTTTCTTGCATTCTTTATTGCTCTCGCTTTCAAGCTCAAGTGTGTAAACCAATACCTGGGGTGCTGGCCCAAAGCTTTGGACCAGAGGGGACTGAGACAAACATGAAACAAGGAAAGCAACCCAGACACTTTGCTGGGTTGCACGCAACCCAGAGAGGGGTTGGGCGGGGGGGATCACCAGAGTATGGGGGTAAGCGCCAAGTCCACAACCACAGCTCTCAATGGCAAACCACGACCCCCAAAGAACGAGGCCCAGAGATTCATCCGATCACATCTGGAGTGGATTACAGATACAGTCAATCTAAGCCATATGTTGTTCAGTCATTAAAAAACTGCATTTATTGTCACCCATCACAAAATGACTGGATGTCAAATGTCTGTTGACAGAGACGCCCTTCCCAGCTGGACAGGAAATGGCGGGCAGACAAGATGACAACACATCCAGAAACTGGCCTTTTGACCCCATCCTTGAAGAAGAAAGCCATCGGCATCATCTGATGCCATGACAATGCCATCTCGCAAGTTACGTGTTACATGTGCATTACATGTGTGTTACATGCATCCATGCAGCCTTCAAATGCCTGAGCCGGCTTCAGGATGCTGGATGCGATTTTACAGAAACAGGCCGTCACTTTTTATGGCATGGACATGATGTCACAAGCAGGGAATCTGCAGAAAACAGACCACGGTCCATTCATGCGGGAATGACACTAACTGTTTTTCCCTCATATGCAAAAAGCCTTCAGACTTCATTTCAAACAAATATCCCGCTGATTAAAAGAAAATCAGCCTTTTGCCAAATCACACAGGGCCAATTTATTATGCTAAGTTGAGTCCAGATTTTGTTGTTTGGCCCCAGTCAAAGTCTTGTCAACCAAAAAACACTTTCAAAATGCTGGGGATGACAATGTGCAATCTATAAATCTACTTCAAAGTGATCAACACGATTGGTCATGCAGTTTTGTACCATAGTACCATAACTTCCTATAAATCCTGGATTTCCAGGCAGAATCCATATAATGGAGATTTCCAGGGATTCTGCACCAAATATCCAGAGAGGAGACACATTGGACTTTTGACAACTGAGGTCTTTTTTCACTTAACCAGTCGGTGAGAAGATGGGGAAGAGGGGTGACTGAATACCTCACAGAGTCAGCTGATCCGGAAAGGTAATGAACTTCAAAGGGATATATCTACAGTTCAGCACATTTAAGCGTTTAAAGCAGTGTTTTCCAATCCGGTCCTCGGGGATTCACAGACAGTCCACATTTTTGCTCCCTACTGGGAACTGGGAGGGAGCAAAAATGTGGACTGTCTGTGGGCCCCAAGGACAAGATTGGGAAACGCTATTTTTTATTCTGGACGATTTATTTGTACACATATTTTACTTTTAAGATGTTGGCTTATATTAAACCTTGTTTTTTTGCAGTTCCACACAACACAAGCACTCTATAATGTATTATGGCATCTCCATACTTTCAGTATTGACTTATATTTATCATATTACCACTACAGCATCTTCGTAACTTTAATGAAGGACTGTGTGAGCAGACTATGACGGCCCACTAAAATCACCCAACATCAAGTTTAGTTTAGAGAGTCTTATCCATACAGGACAGCATGGAGTCAAACATCAAAAGACCTTTTGCAGAATCTTGGGATTCACTCCACAAAAAGAAATACAGACTGGCAGGTATAAATTTGTTCCAAATCCAGACTGATGTATTTTTGACCCTCGAACTCAGAACAAATCTTGCCTCACCACAGCAGTTTCCTCCTGGCGCTTATATTCACGCCCCTCTTCCTCAACTCTTCCATTTGACTTCTGGAGATGGAATGACAGTTTCCTGGCATTGATCCCAAAGCAAAAAGAAACAGCGGAGGCCCGTTTTTTGTTTTTTTATTACCCTCACTAATCCACCCGCACGAGACGCGGGTCACACCAGCACAGAGGTTCACTGCCCATACAGAACAGCTCAGAGGATCTACAGGTGCTGCCTGCAAAGTGTTGCCAGAGAAAAACCTCAGGCATGCCCGCCGCCTTGCTGTAGGCCGAGTGACGTCAAACGCACGCAACCATGCACACCCCATGCCGCGGCCCTTAAAAAACACAGTATAGCCCCTTTGTTACACTCCTCTTGCCCTATAATGGTGAGAAACTGGCCCCTTTCTCATGTCACGGTGGCGTCTAGTGGTCATATCCAGTGGAAAACCTGAGTCATCAGTTGTTAGTGTGGAGGATTTCGGGGGTGGTCAGCCAGTTTTTCATCCTCTGAGGACTCATTCCAAGAAGTTCCCAGCGGCAAACTGCATGGGAATTGGGGTTCAGTTTCTCTTTGCATCGTGACTAATTTCTGCTATATAAGGTCTTCATATGGAATGCTATGGAAGATAAACACCACTCCGGTAACACTTCTGACCTGGGCATGCAGAGTGAAAATCCATCCATGCATCCAGTTTCCGCCCACTTACATTGGTCAGGGATGTGGGGTGCGGGGTAAACGCCTAGACCGTTGTGTTAAGCTTCTCCAGTGGCAAAAACATTAGCACAAAAAAAAATAGATTTCTGCTTAAAGTATGGAATTTTCAAAGTATACAGATAAAAGAATGCATGGAAAAAAGCAGGTGCCTTCTTCTAACAAGCATATATTAGGACAAGATGAAAGATGAGAAAGTCAATTCCTGAATCAGTTTACATTCAGAAAACAATTTACCTGCTTAACTTAACCTGCTCGCCTCTCCTGATACGGTCTAGTTTAGATGAATATACATTAATTTCATAGATTCACCAGCTGCATAGTATAAACAAAACAAGCTTCACAAACAAACCATTTTCCCATCCAAGTTATTTTTTTAATCAACGCTATAAAACCATAGAAGAAAATGAACAATTGGAAACACGATAACAGCAAACAGAAGAAGGAATTTGTCTGAGAAGTGGCTCGAGTTTTCAGGGGGTTCAAGCGAGGCCAGCCGCCCCCTGTCAGCGGAGTTACAAGGTGCTCCTGGTGATGGAAAGGAAGCAGTAACATTCAGTAAGTGACAAAACAAACAAGTTAAATCACTCGGCGGGCGTGAACGACACGGGCAGCGCTTACGCGTTCGCCCGGCGCGGTTTGCCCAGGCGTGCCGCTGTGAGAAACAGAGCCTTCAGTCACACAGCGAGAAAATATTACAGCCAGGACTGTTTCTTTTTTTTTTCACACTCCACGGAGAGACAGTTATAATGGGATACCACAGAAAGGCCAAACTGCCGATCCAGCCAGGAATATACCTTTAAACGATCAGACATCCAGCGTGTGACTTCCAAAGAAACCGTACTCCTACATTAACTGCGATATTAGGTAACACAGCATATTTGCAGTGTGCGTTTATGATTCATGGCACTGTCCTCACCACGTCGGCGCGATGCAGGTGACCGACATTATTTCACGTATCGGTATTTCAGACAGTGACTCGTAAAACAGCTGGAAGGCCCTTCAAAGAAGTATTAAAAAGCACCACTGCCAAAACGGCTGCACCCCCCCCACAATCATACAGCCCGGGGATATGATCTCTATTATCTAAAGTGGGAGAAATGAAGGCTTTGCGTTTTTTGGTTTTTCCCAGCAGGTCGGCATCTTGCCGGAGGCTGCGGCAAGGTACATCACCGCGGTCTTTCACCGGAGCCGCCGTTTCACACAAGGCATCGACCGTAGCTCCCCCCCCCCCCCCCGGCAAGATAAACAGCCATCTCAGGCACTCATTTTTGGAGGGAAAATAAAGCATTCGAAAGAATGAAAGTAAAGAATGAAAATAAAACATTAATCTCCCCACAAAACACTGTCAGAAAAGACTATACATAGACAGCACTTATAAAAACAAAATCGAAGGCCAGATTAGAGATAATAGTGTATTTTAACCAATAGTTATTTAATGATTTATTCAATTTTAATGACTTTTTCAGAGAACATTTACAATGTCAGCCTGAAACAGGCTTTATATATAAATGGGGCAGGACAGTGGTTTCTGCAGCAGCCCAATCAGGTTGACTCCGAACTCCAACAGGAATCTAGAACATGATGTCATCTGTTAATCTGGAGATGTGGGATATCAGATCCAAATGTCGGAATCAAAAGCCTCGAGCAACAGTGCGTTTCAGGGCAAGACTTGGGGTGCCTCCATGAGCCAGGAATGGCGGTCAATAAATCAATGGGCAGAGAACTAGTTTCATAGGGTATCAAGGCTATCATATCTGTGATTTATCGAGGGCCCGCAGGAAAAGGATGGAGAATAAAAGGACCAGGGTCAGGTATTCTGCAGTGTCAGAGGATGGGTCTGACTGCCTCAGGCTGATCGACCTGCCTAAACACAATAGAGAAAGACCAAGCTTTAACCAAGAGGACAAACTCCCAGAATCCCTTAGGTCTACTCTAGGTGTGTGATACTTTCTTACCAGTACTATTCTAATATTCCTCATGTATAAGAGGCAGATTAAACCTTCAACACATTCATCCCTGTTCTGGTACAGAGCCTTTCTTTGGTTTGTTGGAATCCCTAAACTATCTAGGTATAAATTCTACATCTTTATTCTTTATAAGGTTTATTCTCAGCATATCTTTGTACACCCCCCACAACCTTACACCTCCTCCGCCGGCCGAAATAACTGAAAGGAAAATCGAATTTGCATGTCCTGCTTCCCATTCAATGGCCAAAAAACTCAACAGCAGTCAATCAATAGTAATAACAAAAGATCACAGGAAATTAAATTTTTATCTTGCCAAAGATGTAAATGCCATGAATATCCAACAGCACATCTATCCCAGGCTCCCTGAAGAGCTTTGCTGGGTAAATGTTGCTGGGCCTCCCGTTAAATAACCTTTATCTCGCCTGGCTCTCGAAGGACTCTGGCGCTTTAATTACAAGGTCCCTCACCTATAAAATCACAGGATTTCTTGGTGGCATCCCTTGTCCGTCCAAATGGCTGAGCACGTAATGTGGGAACCCGAGATGCCTCGGGTCCCGTCTGGGGCCTGGAATTACTGTGGCCACATCGGATAGGCTATCGACAAGACCCTGTGGCGGCTGCATGCACATCTGCATGTGTGCTCCTCTAGGCCAGTGCCCGTGACGTGCTCTTGGTACATCGCATGAGCTTCAGCAAGAGACACATTGCAAGAGGCAGGGTGGGAAGGGGGCAAAAAAACACATTAGCAAATATAAGTAAATAAATCACATGTCTGCAGTCAATGCGGCAGAGCTCATGCCCTTGTGGTTAAATGCCTGTCATCAGTCCCGAACGTGGTACTATTTAGCCTGTAAATCTTTACTGCGGCCCCTTTCACAATGTGAACCGCAGGCAAATGGCACTTTTAAGGCCCCACAATGAAAAGATGCTGCCGTTTCCTTCCTCTTGTGGGGGGGCAGGGGGGAATGTGGCAAAAAGCTTCTCCAGTGATCTAGGCAAACCCTGTGAAAACACTTTCATTTGAAGGATTTTTTTGTTTAATTTTACTGAAATTTACACATGTACACAACCTGCTATCCTAGCATCTCATAATAAAATTGAAGACATTTTAAAATTAAAATTTTTACCCTTTTCTACAATGGGGTGTCTGTTGAAAGAACGTAAGCTGGGTGCTTGATAGAGGAAAGGGAACCCCCTTAAAGTCTGTGGTCACGAACGTAAGTAATATAATTATCCCCGATTAACCTGTATTTGTATTGTACTATAGGCTGTATGTTTATACTCCCCAGTTTTGGTATTGGATTAAGTAAGTACGGGGCATCCATCTGGCTGTTACATAAAAATAGGAGGGAAAGAATTAAGAGAAGTTTGGAAGGGCTATAAACAAGCTAAAGAATTTGGGCAGAGAACAAGCATTGGGAGGATGTGAGATCGGCACGTTTTCAAACTGAGCATAGGCAAACTAAACTGATAAAGAAACTAGGCCTGTATGTTGAAGGTCCCCTTGAGGGTTCAGTGATTTGACTCTATATGGGAAGGTTGGCCCATTACAGAACGGAAGGGTCAAGGGATTCAAGTGTAACCAAAGATATAAGTAACCAGATTAATTAGCTAGTTGTTTAATACCGATAGCCTGTCTTCAATCCCATGACCATGGGCTGCCTCGTATCTGACGCCTCAAGAAATAGATTAAGATGGCCCGCGGGTGTGCTTTCGAGCACAGCTGCACTGTCCAGCCTGACAAGGAACACGTAATAATCACAAAGCCCAAAAGACAACAGTACGGGGGCTGGTGAGGAAAATATTTTTAATTCTGAGATTGACTTCGGTTTACAAGCACGTCCTTCTTGGAGAGCTGGCTAGAAAAGGAAACACTTGAAAAATCAGCAGATATAGAAGGACAAGAACAGCTTCTCAGGAAGACCCATTAAACAATTAGGTGCTGCAACGTTGATACCACAAGGGGTTTTATTTTCCGACTGATGACTGATTGCGTCATGTCCCTGCCCGAGCTTCTTCACCATAACAAGCAATTCTTTTATGGTCACACATAATTAAAATGAAAAGGTGCCTTAAAAAGTAACGTATAGCACCTAACCACATTTTGAGACTAGGACTTTCAGCATTCTAAACAAAGAAATGTATTTGTACCATGATGGGACATGCCTATTCAACCTGCTATCCTACCGTCTCAGCACATTCTCATACATAAAGATATTTATGTTTACAACTATACTCTGATCTACCACTGTTGTCTCCCCATTATGAACTTATCCATATAACATTTTACTAGCAACCAATGTCCCATGAAACCCAAGAAAAATCACATTTTGGTCATTCGTCTTGTGTATGATGTTAAACGGCATCCGGCCATACAAATGGTCCTCGAACTTGCAGAGAAAACTCGGAGGGCTAATGTAGGATTGCCACCCTAACGTAAAAACTTAACACAGCTCTGACAAAGCAGCCAGGCCTCTTTTCTGCTGTTGGGGGACCTTCATAAACTCAGCATTTCAGTGGCAGCACTCTCTGAGGTATGCAGACCAGGGAGTGTCCAGATTTGTGTAGGTGGGTACATCTATTATTAGTCTGGTTGCTCTGATAGCTGCCATTCTGTAGCTATTGCTGTGATGGATTGGCCCCTTCCGATGGTGTCCGATGTCACTTCTCTCAATGAGCGTATTTATTATGAGACTCAAGCTAAGGCACTCTCTGGGTGTCCAATCTGTTGGTTCAGTGTACACTCCAGCTATGGTGAATGATGTCTCCATGAGGGAGACATTGTATTGGCAGCTTCGCTTAGTGGTCTATGGGTGCCCATGAAGTGACTTCAGTGAGACCACTAGCACTGACAGGGCTAGCTATGATGATTGTGTTGGTGGCCAAGGGTCTGGTGACTGTGGTGAAAGTGGCTCCACGTTACTTGACTTTGCAAAGGTTAGGGGCTACAGGCCACTGGATGCTGGTACCAGTGCCCTGAGCCGTATTGTTGGACTAGGTATTCCAATACTGGTCGTGCGGCAAAGGAGATCGATCACATTCTCGTGAGCAGCCGCTAGAGGGTCCTACAGAACAGCAGAGCCTAGAAAAGTATCCAGTTTGTGAATTCTCACCACACATTTGTTGTTGCTAATTAATGGTTAGGGAAGCGCACTTGTAATTGAAAGGTTGCAGGTTCGAATCCCCAACCAGTAAGGCACCACTGAGGTACCCTGAGAGCAAGGTAGCGCCCCCAAGCACTGCTCCCCGGGCGCTGAGTTAGCTGCCCCCTGCTATGTCACATTGGCACATATGGGTTATATGCAGAAAACACATTTCGTTGTTGTGCACTGTGTGCTGTGGTTTGTCAACAATGACAATTAATCACTAAAAAAAAAAAAAAATCTACTTTGAAGATTCAGCTTAGGTCCAGTAGGCTACCATCCAGTAGAAGAATGAGGCTGGACCTGATCAGACTCTAAGATCAGGTTGTTTCTATTGAGCTTGCATGCAGCTTTTGTGAGGATCTTGCAGACTTGGGTGTGATTGCTGATTTTAACGCGATGTGGGAGACTTTCTGTGACAAGACCCTGAAGGTTGAAGAGGGTTGTGTTGGTGTTGCCGCTGTTTACAGAAGATGGTGCTTCATAGTGCAGGGCACCTTGAATATTACCGAGGGGAGCTGCAGTGCATGGCCTGATGGAAACTCCGGTCTGTACCAGGAACTGAGAAGGTTAGCTGCTAGGGCTCTGAGAGCAAATAAGGAGGCATTTGTTATAGGAATCTGTGAGCAAGTGACACACCATCTATGGTCCAGTGACCCACATCCTGCTTATTGAGGAATTGAAGCATTATGCACATCTGCGTCTATTCATCAGGGAGTCACAGTCAGGGTGGGTGATGGAAGGGTCTTGCTTGGGTCACTGCAGTTGTGACCTGCTGGGCCGGCTCCTTTGAGCAGCTGTTTAAAGCTGATCCTCCTACAAGAACGTTGGAACACTGGTCCACAGTTCTTAAAGCTGACCCACTGATTAGATGTGAACCACCCAATCTCACTGGGACTACACTGGTGCTATCTGAGGTGAACTTCTCCAGGCTGGTGGTAAGGTTATCTTCCAGGCATTGCAAGCAATCTTTGCTTCCATTTGGGAGATGGGTGTCATCCCAACCAATCTGAAAATGGGACTTCTTGTCCCTATCTGGAAAGGGTAATTGCCTGGATTGTGGCAACAACAGGGGTATAATACTGCTCTTAGTGCTGGGTAAGGTCCTTGCTAGTGTCATCCTCAACAGGATCCATGATTACTTACTCGCCTAACAGCAACCAGAGCTTTATACCTAAGAAGTATACCATCGACTGCATCTTAGCACTAAGGGTTCTCATTGAGTACAAATGCAAATATTGGCAAATGATTTTCTTTGCAGCCTTCTTTGCAGAATTCCATAAAGCATTCGACTCAGTTGAGCCAGGTGCCCTGTGGGACATCCTGAGATTTTCTGGGATCCCCTCAAAGTTGCTGGATATCATGACCAGTCTGTACATTGCTATTGTGAGTGCTGTGCAAAGTGAAGGCAGAACCTCTGTGTTCTTCCCAGTTGATTCTGGGCCCTACTCTATTCAATGCTTGCATTGACTGGGTGCTGGGCATGATTGTGGGATCCAGTGTCTATGGGACATCTTTTGATGAAGAAACATTTGTTGATCTTGACCTTCCCGATAATGCTGTGATCTTCACAGAGTCAATGGAGGCTCTAATCGGGGCTTTCAAGAGACAGAGCAAGGAGTTTGAGTGCCTAGGTTTGCAAGGGTCAAACCAAGATCCAGGCCTTTAATGACCTCTTGAGCACGGCCATCAGCAGTGTGTCTGTCTGCAGAGAGAATGTCAACTGTGTTGAGAGGTTCACTTACTCTGCAGCGACGTTTATGTCTCTGGTGACTCTTCCTATGAAGTTAGTAGATGAATTGGGAGAGTATAGTGGGTCATGTGGTTGCTGGAAAGGTGTGGGTGGTGCTCCCAATATCTTTGTAAGAGGATGAAGGTTCAAATCTTTAGAGTCCTGGTGATCCTTGTTTTGCTGTATGGCAGCAAGACATGGACGCTATCCAGTGATCTGAGACAAAGATTGTGTCTCTTTTGAGAGTCCTTGGGTACCTCTGGTTTGACTTTGTGTTGAACGAGCGGTTGCTCAGGGAATCCCGAATGAGGCACATTACCTGCATTGTTAGGGAACATCCGGTATAGCACTGTTGCCATGTGGTTGGATTCCCTGAGGGTGACCCGGCTTGCAGGATCCTCATTGCTGAGGACCCGAGCAGTTGGACCAGGCCACACCTGGCTGTAGCAGATAATGGGCCATTTTCAGAGGGTGGGATTGGACTTTATGTAAGCCTGGGGGTCACCAACCGGGATCCAAAAGTGGTTCATCTTGTGGTGGGTAGGGTAACGCGCTTTACCAAAGCATTCTCCTGACATGATCCAGGTATATAAGATTCTAACAGGTCTGGATGCTGTTCAGCCAAATGGCTATTTCAGTATTAGTTTAAATACTAGAACTCATGGCCATAAGTGGAAATTAGCGGGAGAACGTTTTAAAACAAAACAAATTTGAGGAAGCACTTCTTTACACGGCATGTAGATAGAGTATGGAATAGTCTTTCTACTAGTGTAGCGGAAGCTAAAACCCTGGATTCCATTAAATCAAAGCTAGATAAGATTTTTACAACTCTGAGCTAATAGTTAAGTTCTCCTCAGACGAGCTTGATGGGCCGAATGGCCTCCTCTCGTTTGTAAATTTCTTATGTTTTTATGTTCTAATCGGTGTTTGACAGGCGAGACTCAAATGATTTCCTTAAAAAGCTTTATTAGTGAGAGGAACTCTATAGTAAACTTCATTTCAGGTACAGGCAGTATACTGCCCAACGAAAGTGATCACAAAGCATCATTTAGCCAAGCTTCCACACCGGGAGCTTATCGTAGGAAACATGGGGCAGACAGGCTGCCTGCATATTGCAGGGCTCACACGCATGTGCAGACACACACACACATGCATGATCCCAACTGGCGTAACCAAGTATAGATCTCTGGCAAAAGAAAAATATCACAAGGAACCGCTTCTTGTCTATCCATCAATGTTCCAGATAAACAGAGTGACCTAGTAGACATTCATTCTGACAGCTTTACCACTTGTCAAGAGCAGCATGAGTATCAAGGCAGGGGAAAGGAAGCCAATTTGACACATGCCCCATTTGTGTGCCTCAAACATGACAGCTCCCTTGCCTTGAATTGGAGGGGGGTCCTAAAACAATTACTACTCTACAAAAAAAAAAAAGCAAGGAGTATGATGCGCACTCAATGTCTGCTCCAACTCTGTGACCTGTGTCGCACATCTCAACCCACAACAGGGGGCGCAAGTTCCAGCACGCTCTCCTTTTGGGGAAAAAAAAACACGTCACAAACGAAAAATGCGACCTTGAGTGCGGAAATGCCCCCTCGGGAGACCGATAAGGGTGAAAGAAGACAGCGGAGGCATGGTGATGAGATTTACAGAGCATACCAGCAGCAGGGGATGTTGACATAACAGAAGAGGGAGGACAGGGGCTCCCTGTGGAAGCCTTGGCTGGTGGGGAATGGCTGGGGGAGTCTTTGAAGGGGGGAATATCAAAAGCAAGACAGAAAACGGGTCCATTAATAACTGAAAAAAACAGCAGACCTACAACGCAGTGGCTTTTCTCAAAGGAAGATCGGATCTCACCCGCCGTTACAGGAACACGTGGCAGATTTGATGGGAGACCCTCAAGCTTCGACATACACTAGCATTCCTGCTTCACCAGCATACCTGCTTCAGCTGCCTCTGGCACGATCCAGTGATCCTTTCACAGTAAAACTCTCTAAAATGTTTCACAGCATCTTACACTTTATTAACTGAGCAGATGCATACTTTCCACATTTTTGAGAAAGCAGGGTCAGACAGTCCCTGGAGCGATTGGGGTTTTAGGACCTCGCTTAGGAGCCCACGGGTGAAATCACTCTGCTGACCCTGGAATTTGAACTGCCGATGTTCCGATTGCAGCAAACTTAACCCACTGATCCATACCCCCCCCCCCCCCCTTACTTTGCAAACTGAACAGGTAACAAGGGGAGACACATATCAGGCACCTAGGCCATCGGCCACAGTTAAACAGATAGAAAAATCGAGGACAGCTGTCACATGCATCACGAGTCCCCACCCTAGCAGCATCCTTCTTATGCCACAGCATTTGGAATGCCCCAACTTAGAACGCATCTGGTCTGGTAACCACAAACACGTCATTATTTGTGCACAGCCAATTATCTAATGAGAATTCATCTCCGGTCACTTCGGCTGCCTCAGAAATATTAATGCTCTGTATAAATGATGTAGCAGTGTATTACTACACGCCCATGACGAGCGCCGAGCGCCTTGGGGCGACTCTGTTGTGAAAAGGCACCATATGAAAATAAATTGAGTTTAACCGAATATTAATGGTACTACAACTTTCATTTCCCTTTTCAAGGGATAACAAATACCGGCCACCTGGACAACATACCATAAAGCTCATAGGAATTAACACTTAGGAGCAGATGATTGATGTGATGGACTTATGGGCTGTCAATGACGCTTCACACATTGAATTTATGTTGTTTCCATGCTGCTGACATGTTCACATCAACAGCATCGATGAAAGGATGCGATAGGAGAGCGACATGGATGACGGAGATCTACAGAAAGCCCGACTTGGGTGTTGGATCCATGAACGGAAGTGCTAAGTGACCTTCAAGTGTAACTCGAGTGCTACAGTTCAGCTCACCTGTCCACATATCTGCGGCTGGTGTCTGGCATGTCCAGGCCCAGCGGGGCATCGTGGAACGGCGGATGTCGCAGGAGGCGGTAGCGGAGAGGCTGGCAGTCACGGCAAAGAGGGCAGTCGGGCCGGGAGGCCAGCAGTGTGGCATCGATCTCCAGGTGCTGCTCCGTGGTGAAGAACTGCACGCCGTATACCTCCTCGTGCACCGAGAGGCGCAGCGTGAGCGGCGTGTCGCAGAAGACATGCGCCGGGCCCAGCGACACATTCTGCCCGCTCACCGTCAGCAGCAGGATGTTGTGGATGGCTGGCAGCTGGCTCTCCTCAGGCGAGAAGAAGGTGACCCAGACGGTGAGCGACTCCGGCACCAGTGGGAAGGGGAACTCCAGCTGAAGCATGCAGCCCTGCAATGGGCAGGGTGGAGGGCCCACGGTGCTGGGCTCCATGCCTGTATTAGGGCTCCATGTGTGCACACTGGGTTCGCATGCTTGCTCCACGTCTGGGGGTCCTAAGGGCAAAAGGAGGGGACCCACAAACTCCAATCAGTATCCTCAGACTCCAAACAGCATCCTATTCTTTGATCCATAAGGACTTGCACGGATTTGACCATTATATGCAGCTGCATTTTCATCTAACAAAACTATTCAGGATAAGCAATTTTAATCAGGCACCTTCTGGGACAGCCTCAGGCGCAGTTCACAGAGCACGTTTGCGTGACGCTTTTGCTTTGGTTCGGCACGACGCAGCTGCGCTCCCGGACTCCCAACACGCATGCAGTCTGAATAAACAAAGCGCGGCATGTGCCGGACCACCACCGCACATAGGATGGGGAGCGGTCACCGCTGCCCTGCAGCTACATGGTCAGGACCTCATACGACATCTGCATGGTCAAATCCCCGAGGAGGATGTGCAACCGGCAGGGGGCGCCAATGAGGCGGGGTATGGGGAGGCCCAGGGTGGTCCTGGCAGAAAGGCCACGTTCCAGATGGATCCCCTCTCCTGACATGACGCACAGTGGTTGGAATCAGCCCCCCTCCCTTTTTATTTCTTGGAGCTGTAATAAACGTCACCCTCATTCCATACGAGCAGCACACATTTTTCGTGACCCCCCCCCCTCCACACCCCAGCGCAGCTCACTACTGTGAAGCCAGCTTGTAGAGGCTCTCGAGAGGCCTCTCGCAAGGGCTTCCACTTCAGGAGCGCAATTAGGCCGTGCCATATTTGGCGGTGGCGGCAGGCTCGCATTATTCAGTGTGACGTATGCATCCGTCAAGCGTTCTCGCGGAGCCGACGTCCGCTAGACACCGTGTTCTCCGCCGGTTTTGCTTTCACACACTTCCAAGCTGGCAGCCATGGGATCCATTCGCTAACCTCATTTCTGGGAAGCATACAAAAATCCAATGTTTAATCAGGCGAGCAGTGAAATCAGCCCCTGGGCTCAATTATCACAACACATTTATTACCGTAAGTGTGTGCATGCGTGTGGCCAAAACAGAGGTAACCTCGAAAATTATGGATTTGAAATACACAGTGCTTTTCATTTCTTTCCTTTCCTCGAATCTCATCCCCCCCCCAATCTTGGTGTTTAATTTCTCACTGGGATTTCTGACTTTGCTAACACGTGCTATTAAGTCAAGAGCATCATACAGAAAATGAATTGCCATCATTAGAGCGTGACAGCAGTTTTCACAGGTTCCAGCTGCGCGCATCAAAGTTTTGGTTTTATTTGATGACGAAACAGACAGTACGAGGCACATTTCGACCAACAGCAAGATTAATTACGGGAAAGTGCGAAAGGATCGATGTCCCGGGGCCTTTTGTGTGGCGCTTACTCCTCCCTGTGCGATTGTTTATGAAAGAGGAGAATGACCGTCAAGGGTGGGATAGGGAAAATGAGTCAGCCAGCTAACCATTCCAACGTGGTGGTGAATGCTACCATTCACTCAGTGCCGTGTGACATTTACAGCGCCCAAGCTGTCTCCCAGCCTGGACTGCCGCTTCAAAAATAATAAAAAAAAAAAAAAAACACAACACCAGGTTTACAAGTCGGCACTTGAACAGGGTGTTTCAGTTCCAAAAGCAGTGTATTCTGAAGGTTTTCATCTGAAATGCTCATTTAACTCCTGCCTCTGGCTGATAAACAGACCGTCCTTCCAGGCATTAGGGATACAGTCGCATCTCAGGCCAGGGGGAAGGACGGTCAAGGTGACCGGGCCGTCTGAATTCTGGATATTGCTTCCTTAGCTGCCTATTTAATCCTGTTGGGGTATTAGCCTGTCTAGGAAGGCTCAAATTCTAGGAAACCAGCAAAGGAGCTTTTCAAGTCAAATTTCAGCTTAATTGGCATCCATTCGTTTGTCTGCGTTCGCCTGGCTCTCTCCGACCTCCTGGCACCCCATGGGAATCGAGGTCTGAGATTTGCAGGAATGCTCTATGCTGAAGATGGATGTATAAGGTCTGAAGGACTAGCAGACGCATGTAGAGACTTGCACGGACATGCTTTGACCTGCATTCTGCTAGCGTGGAGGCAGGAACCTTCGTGACCCTGCCCTTGCATTCATCGCATTGACATTTTTACCCATTTACATTTGATCCGTTTTAATAATTTAGGTTACGTACATATATCCTTACAAATGGTCAGGCCTCGCGGAAGGAGGGATGGAGAACAGCTGGCTCACTGTAAACCACTCTACACAAAATCTACCCATCCGTCCACTTCCGATATCTGCTCCAATAAAAAGTCTGTCCTGGAAAGCAAGGCAGAATACGCAACCTGGACAGGGCACCGATCCATCACGGGACACGCACACACTGAAGGCAACTTACGGTCACCATCTCACCAGAAGAGTGTAGTCTTTCAACTGAGGGAGGAAATGAACAAATGTCATCTTCTGAGGTATCGTGACAGCACATGAAGACAAAAACGCTATTTGAAACTGAATTACGGATTCTGTGCCCGTCCCTTATCATAAGTGTCCAGGCTGCTTCTCTGTCCCATCACAGACACTTTTATGATGGTCTAATCAGCAGATGTCAGAGAGGAACCTGGAGCTGTGGAACCAAAGCACAAACTGCCTTTTATCTACATACTCTGAAGGACGCTTCTGGCCGCTATCGTGCAGTTGAATGAAAACCATGAAGCATCCATAAAATTCACTGAAATGCATCCCGTATGCAAAGCATCATCCACCTGAGCCACCTGTTTGAGTCGACAGTGACTATCTCCATCTTACACAGAGACTTGTTCAGAGGACAGTTTAGGGCTTGGGTGAGCGATGTTCAGAATCACTTTGGCGCAAGTCAAGGAACCTCGACTGAGGAATGGGCATTCTCGTAGGATGGCAGCGGACAAACAAGGCTAGGCATTGGGGACTGGAGAGAATGCGTGAGGGGGGGAGGAAACCAGCAGCTATGTTTGTCCATTCCTCCTCCACGTGCTCCAGATTTCCTCACTTGGGAGGCCGTGGCATTTGCGTCAGAAATATTCCACGGTCGCTTTTTTTTTTTCCCCCTGCTGCATAATCTGGCTGCAACCAATCAAGTTCTCGAATGAAATGCCCTGCTTTTTCCACGCAGGGGGCTGGGGTGGGGGCACGGGGGGCAGGAAGAGGCGCGTGCGTGGTCTGGCCGTGTTTCAGAATGCCAAAAGGAATACCTGTGTTTTTCCGAGAAAATCGGGCTGTCATATTCTGGGCAACATTTGATCCGGGTGAGGTTTCTCCTGACAAGCTAACAGGAAATCAACAACAAGAACAACAAGCAACAAAACAAACAACAACAAACAAAAACCAGAAAAAAGGCTTAGCACATTGCTATATTTGGAGAGGCCGAAGATCATTATGACAGCTTAGAACGGCGAGGCCCTCAGCCAAGCACGGCCCCACACGGGGATCCTCAACGCTCCGTGCTACCGGAGACCTCACATGAGAGGCCAATGGGGGCGGGGGGAGTGGAATGGGGTGGTGGGGATGGGTAAAATGACAGGTCTGGAAAAACAGCTCAGCACAAGCAATCAAGGGCTGCAACAGAGCCCGTGGCTCAGTGTCAATTCTCTGGAGCGGTGGTTTTGTGGCTAAATGGCCTTAGCATCAGTTGCATGGCAGTGGCCCAGATGTTAAGGTAGCCTGCTTAGCTAGTGCAACTGTTGCTTAAGGTAGCTGGTCGAGTTAGGACAGTTTTCACACCATTCACACCTTTGAAAAAACTGTCAAGACAAATCGTTTTTAAGAGCTTTTGGTCATGAGCATGATTGGCTTTTGCAGTTTTAAATTGCCACCACAGTAGGTTAAAACGTGTCATGAATATACCATTATAAAGGTGGTGTGCTCCCTTTTCGATAGACAAGCGGGCTGGTGTTTAATCCTCCCAAGGAATGGCAGTCTCCTGAATGCCTGGCTCTCGTTGGTCTTGCTTTAGACCAATGAGACTTCAGCCTGGGTTGTTTCAGTTCAGGCAAACTAAGCAGTCACTTGTGCATGTTTGACAAAGCCTGGTAATAGCTGCTGTTATGTGTTTTATTTCCAGTAAGAACTCCCCCTCCCTCCAGGATCACATTCTCCAGGAGCTGCCTGAGACTCCTGGAGCACATGCACAGGCTAGTCAAGGCCAAGGCTTTTTGGCTTGTACTCTAAACTCCATCTCTTAATTGCCCAACTGAACCAATACGGATTCAGGCTGGAGTCACCCAACGGGGATTTGTTTGGAGGACCATGCAAGCTAAAGAGCAATTTAATCACCCGGGGGGGACAGCTGGCCACAAGTTTTGAGGCACACCTATCACTCTTGACAAACCACAAGCGCTTGGTCACTCGACCGGCCACAAATTCTGCCAGTATGCTGGAAGAGCACTTGGAAACATTGTAGTGTCCTGGTGCTCAAAGGGCTGCAGGTCTGCAGGAGGTGTAGCGGGCTGAGGCTACGTTTACAGCAATTTGCCCTGCCCACCCGGAGTCTGCTCACAGAGTGCAGCGGGATACGGTCCAAACACTGGGCCGAATGCTAATCAGATGGTAATTTAAACACCTGCAGGGGTGTATATTTGTGGGGGGCCAGAGCACACAAGGCCAAGCTCACATGGAATTCGAGTCCCACCGACTGTCGGCACAACACTATGCTAACATTTCATATCAGCCACCCCCAACCAGACACAGCATGAAGCAGTCCTAAGCATGGACTCATGCCTCTGCATCTGGTCACAATACAGCACTGAAAACTGTCTGCGTTAGTACTGCATGAGCCAGTACATTCCGGTTGGCAACTGGGCAAAGCATGGGCCGGGGTGGGGGGGAGTTGCTGGAATTCCAGGTAGGAGACCCATTCCACAGATTCCCCCACTTGCTCCCCTCCTCCCACATCCATGTGCCACTTCCATTCGGCTGTGAGATCCCATCCCGGGAAAGATCAGAAGTTGCGGCCTCATTCACATGGCATGCTTGGGTCATTTCCATATGCTTCCCCGCATGCCTAAGCTTCTTTCGTTACTTTTTTCTTCCTCTACCCAACCCCCCCCCCCACTCTCACCAGGGCTCTCCAGAACACGCTGATGATGATTTATTGAAGGGCGCCCCATCCTACCGAGACAATGCGTCGATCTGAGAAGGAAGCGTGGATGCAAGCTGTGGAAACCCCAGGTCCCCCGGCTTGGACAGAGGTCTGTCACTTTCCTCTTGCCCCGCCCCCTAGCCCCAACAGTCACGCTTGAAAGACGGCAGTGGTGGTGACTGCAGACCTGAAGGAGCAGCAAAGTAAGCTGAGGGGAAGCGTTTCAAAGCTGGAGGGAGCCGAGACAGTTTCCATGCGCAGCAGCTACATGCCCGGACATGCCTCTTAGGCAGGACTGCAGTAGCTGCTCAGCCCGCCAGACTTGGAGAGATAAAACCAGACCTGCTGCCACACTGTCTAGCTTCCCAACCCCGAATACCCCTGGGGTAACTGAGTTTGCCTCCGGTGGTGAGCTTTCAAGTCAGCCACATTGAGCAGCTTGCCAGGCTCCAAGGTTACAAACCAGCACACTATGTTCCCAAAAACGTCTGCTCCACCGCGGTATAAATCACCCCTTCGTGTCAGTGTCCAGAGTGTCTCAAGAATAATGCTGTTCAGTGCTATCTTCTGGCCATCTGATAGCGTGCAGTATGCAATTAAAAAGCTTAAAACAAGTGAACTGACAGGACCACCGGGGTTAATAACAGGTGCTTCTCAATGGCAACTGATCACTAGCTCCGGGGCCCACAAGTGCCTTAGCTAATGAAACCCAGCTGACCCTGATTAGCTTGTTGTCCTCATTAGGGTTTAAATATGGTCAGCTGCGTGGATTTGTGAGACCACTGGGAGTAAAAGGCAGTCACAATAAGGTGTCATAAAGGGGCTGGTGATATGTTTTTGTTTGTTTTGCTCCATTTGATGTGTTTTATTGCTCATATAGTTTATGTATACTATTGTTTGTTTTGTCTATTAATGAGCATTGTCCTCTTTTATTAATTTTATTTCCAGATTTTATTTGTTTGAACCCCACGGTCTGTCAGACACAAAACTGAGTTGACCTCGAACATTTGCCTAATGAAAGCAGAATCCTTTCCGACACCACACCCCTCCCCCCACCCACACACAAGGTCACACCAAGGTTTTTAAA
>JAODKE010000125.1:5672445-5697143 GCA_026779605.1 Mormyrus hasselquistii
CCCCAGCCGGGGCCCCCCCCCCCCCCCCACCCAACCCCCACTCCCTGACAGGCTGTAGCGCTCGTGTACTGGGGCAATTCTTTTTTTCTCCCTGTTCTGTAGATTTGATTTATCCCAAGCAGAACAAAAAAGCCGGTAGATTCCAAACATATAAAACAAATGCGTCTTCATTCATGTGGGGGAAGAGTGATCATATACCCTCAGTTACTATAAATGTCCTGGGGAAGAATCGTCCTTTTGGCGATAACAGCGAATACCACCTGCCACTTTGATATATACGTGCCTCATGTACATGTAGTAATTATTAATGCAGACTTGTTGGACTAGCACCGCTGAGAATGTGCAGAAGACATAAAGCCCACCTCTTGCATACCGCTATCTTGTTCTCTTGTTCTCTGGAAGAGGCAGCCAGGGAAAACATCCTATTTTAAGAAACCCACTGATTCATTTTCTAGGATTGTGAGGTTTTTTTTTTCCTCTTCCTTACAGTCCGAGTAAAAGCAACACTCCAACAAGGGCAAGTTAGATCACAGAGCCCATGTTTGTTTGATCAGCATCAAGATAAGCAAGAACTTTCTTTTGAAGAAAGCCCCCCCCACACTCACCCACCCCTGGATTCATGAATGCTGAACATCAACAAAAAGATCAAGGGTGAGTGACTGGGTGGTTCTGAGGTCCAATCGGGCTAAGCGAGTCAAGTGAATGGAGTCACTTAGATACGGTCTGTTAAAGACAGATGCATCAGTGATGGCAGAGGTGGAACCAATCAGTTGAGTACTCCGTGAATGTGACTCTTTATACTCAACTGGCTGGTTGCAACAAAACCTTAATCTGGATTTGTACTTTCTGAACCTGATCCTTCCACTTCTGAGTGATGGCAAGAGCGATTCTGTGTCATGGATGTCATGTGCTGCTTGCCAAGGTAGTTTGAGTGGCGTACAGCGACGGCAGGATGGAGTGGCATTTTCAAGCGCCAGCGGCAAGCGGACGGAGCCGGTACGGGACTTTCGAGAGGCCTGAGGTCGGGATGACTCAGCACGGCGGCCTTACCCTCAGCCTCCCGGGGGCTCCAGTGTCCAGAGGGGGAGCATGGCCGGGGTGACGACGAGTTGGAGGCGTACTGGATGAGGACCTTCCCCTCTGTGCATTTGTCACATACTGATCCCACATCTCTAGGAAACCAACAGGCAGCAACAGGAACCAACTTAGATACATTTAACATTGAAAACTACAGGCATCAGTTATATAGCTACAAGCTACATGCAAAATGGACTTCAGTTGTTGTATTTTGCCAGTCCAAATCATGGTTTATTTGTACGTATAAAAACGTAACTATGTATACATGCACATGTATGAGTGCTTTTGTGATTTTTCCATTCTTGCTCTCTCCACTTCACAATTCGTTTCCATCGGTGTTTTTGAAGAATGTTTTTGGGCAGTTATTTGGTTAAATGGGTAGGTTAGGGGGCAACTGAACACCACGCCAACAGAAGGTCACTGTATCTTTTGCAGAGTAGTCGCCCAAGAGCCGCCGCCACCCAAAAAAAAAAAAAAACAGCTGCTTGTTTTCACCTGTTGTAGAAGTCACCGGTGATGGGAGGGAACCACTCTAGCGTGATGGAATCCTGATCCTGCCCCACCACCTGGGGCGGCATGGGAACGAGGGGCGGCTTGCTGGCAGGCTGCCAGGACTGATAGACCAGGTCCAGGTAGCAGTGCATCCTCGCCACCTGGTTCAGTGTGAAGGAGTCGGTGCAGTCGTCATCTGTGGGACAAGGGCGACGGCAGGCGGACCAAAGGTCAAAGGTGAAAACATCAACAGACAACAGTGAGTGCATTAGCACTCATTAACCATAATAGCTCCAGCCATCTTCCATACAAAGACAAATTTTAATCGATGAAGAATACTTCTGTAATAGCTGAAATTCAGAAGATATGTCTCTCCACAATGAGTTGCAAGACACCGTATAAGATACACGCAAGGTCATATTCAGGGGCAGCGCCAAAGGGGCACTGGCCCCAGCTGAAAGCTGATTGGCCCTTGGAGTGACCCATCCCCTATCACTCACTGGTTCAAAACACCTAATTGGCTAATGATTTGGGTGGCCCGTCTGTATGAATTATGGTCCCAGACATACAATTAGACAACTATATAATAACCTTATAATATGGTGAACTTGAGCAGCTAAAAAGAAGCACACAGACAAGAATTCCAAACATGACCGTGTCAAGTAGTAGACTCAACGTTTATGTATAAATATGTTACAGGGACTGGTGGCAAAATCCCCAATATATACGAATCAATAAATCTGATCTGATGGATGCAGTCAGGAGACCATTAAGGAATTCAAGGGCTAAATGTATCCTGAAGTCTTTATTAAGTGGGTCTGATGGAGTGAGTGACATAATTTCAGACACAAAGAGGTGTGAAATAAAAGAATAAAAGGAAAGAACGAAAGGCAGGACAGGGCCCAGACACACACGCACACACTCATGCACACACACACACATACACTTCATCCTTGGAACGACCTTCCTCGGCTGGTGGGGGCAGGAGGTGAAATCCCATGAGAATATCAGAGACACCTGCTTATCTTTCGGCGGAACACCCCGTGCCTGTCACAGCCCACGTCTCCCACGATAGCTTTCCATGACGAATACTCGGGTAGGTGCAAGGGGATATGCAGGGCTGTAAGTCAAGCTCAATGTGTGTGTGTGTGTGTGTGTGTCTGTGCGCGTGTTTGCACGCATGCATGTGCTTCAGTTTGTGCCCTGCACCTTTCAATCCAGCAGACCCAAAACGGGTCACGAGTTCTCCTTGTGAGTCCTTGGGAATCCTGGTCATGAGGTGAAATTTATATATAAATAAAATTACACATCCACATAAACATCCAAAACGCTCATAAATAAATGAAACGGTGGTAAATGGCTATACATAAATATATGACTAGTGTGGGACTGACACATGAGTACAAATTGCAGTACTCGCAATTTTTAAAAAGCATGAAGAATTTAAGGTTGCAATTTATCTTCACGGCAAGTTCCCAAAAAAGAGGAAAAAAAAAATCTAAAAAAATGATCTTGTTTAATAGAAAACAGACACCAGGCCACCTGTCACTGAATAACTCAAGCGTAATATCAACGGCCGTTAAGTCATTTCTGTTTAATTACACTGCCGCATAATGGCTTAAAGAGAAGTGTTTCCGAATGCCAGGTTAAGAGAAACTAATCCCCACTCGACAGAAATCACTCATCTTCTTGACATTCCATCCTCTCTAGTCAAAGGTATGTGCTGCCTTTCTGTCACTCAGGGCAAATTTCCCACAGTGTAAACAACCCATACATGGCAAAAGGGTGTCCGTGGTAATGGCTGTAACAAAAAATGCATGAAATAAATCACCATTCTAAAAGTAGCACCACCACATAGCATACCCGCTAGCGTAAGTGTTGAGGATTCAAATCTCCCGTTACAGTTCGGCCGACGACCCAGAACAGCTACAGGCAAGACTCTATTGTCATTATTATAGTGTTTGTTTAGCAAACACGTTAATCCTGAAGGACCCTCACATGTTGCAAACTACACATTTCTGGATGTTTGCGGAAGCATTAGGAACTCTAGCTGGAGGGCTATTTTTGGGATGGGCACGCTCCTTGAGACAGTATGCTACATGGCGCGCTAAGGTCAAAGGTGATCCTGGTACGCTTCCCATGAGGCAAAGCTCCCTCACCTGTGTAGCTCATGTAGTTGTGGAAGGGAGTGTGGGAGAAGTGGCGACGGCCACAGGTGTCGTTGCCCGGTTCAGGGTCCCAGCAGTGCTTGTACTTGGGCGTGGGGTTGGTGTCAGCACACAGGTCACCCGTCTCCAGAGAGGCCTCCGTCTCCAGGCAGGCATCGTTGCAGGACTCTACCTCAGAGACGCCGCGGAAGACATGGTAGAGGCCCAGGCTATGGCCGATCTCGTGGATCATGGTGTGGGTGTGGCCAAAGGTGCCATAGAAGGAGGGGTTCAGCACGATCCCACCTACAGAGGGAGGGGCATCATGATGACACCGTGGTCCATGCAACCACAGACATGCACACAGACTGACCTTCCTAGACATGTCTCGATAGGGCAAGCAAAATTAAGATTTAACAAAAACTAAAAATATTGGTCCCCAGAAGAAGACGGAAGTAGCAGAGTGAAAGTTTTACTTCTCTGGACTCATGGAGTTTCTCAAGAACTAAACATAAGCATCTTTGAATAAAAAAAGAACCAAAATAAACAAACAATGCTGAGCAGAAGCAGCCACTTGATTAATTTATGCTCCAAAATTTCAGGTCAGGTTGGGAAGCATGCACTGGTGCAGCATGTTGCCACGGCCCCACATGACGAAACATGCGAAAGGCGCATCTATCTGCTGCAGCCAGAGGTTAAGTGGGCGTTCCACCGCACCAGGTACCGTACTTTCGGTACTTCCATAAAGTACCAAAAGTATGGTACTTCTTTTGTGTGAGTTTTCCACTGGCAAAAAAACTGGTACCAGTGCCAAATGACATCATCAGTGAACAACCCTGACTGATATCATCATAAAGCGCGGTGCGGTATTAACAGCTGTCATGTCGCTAATTTCAAACATAGAAGACGTGCTGAGATTGGTGATGTCGATTCTTATAATTAGAAGCTCAGCTTTTTGCGATTGTTCGCAAATTGTTTGCGATTGTTGCTATTACGGCAAATACTATTTTATTTCGAGTCGTGCCATCCAAATCTCGCTGGATCTGTTCATCTGACCGTATGGTGATTAAAGCCTGTGTTTCCTCGTTTGTCCATCCTTCCATTTTACATTTTCTCTATTTTTGTTTCTAAGCTTTTTATTTCATTTCTCGCTGTTCACTGTGTGTTTCAAAAGATGGCGGTTGTATTTTGTGTTTCAGCGGCAGGCTGTTTGCATAATCAGCAAATACGTTTGCAAGCCCCACCACAAAGTACTGAAGTACCAAAGAAATACCCCAGCTGGTTTAGCACTTTGTGCACTAGAACCTTCGGTACTGGTACCTGACTGGAAGTCAATGGAAAAGCGAAAGTACCGAAAGTACTGTACTTTGTGCTGTGTAAAAGCGCCCTTGGTCTGCTTGGCTGCTCGGTTCCCCCGATCACATGGCTGTAATGCCATAACTGACGCTCCCTTCCAATGCATGTAATGTGCCTCATTCAGGACTTACTGAGCAACACAAAATCAAACTGGCGGTACCCAAAGATTCTCCGAAGACACACAGCACCAAATGAGTATAGTCTTTGTCTCAGATCAATGGATAGCTTCCATGTCTCTCAGCCATACCTGAAGACGGTGAGCACCAGTACACTAGACTTGGATCTTCGCCCTCTTACTAAGACATCGGGAGCACCAGATACTCCTTTCCAGTGACCTCATGACCTCTCATGCTCTCCCAATCAATCTACTGACTTCACAGAAAGAGACATCAGCCAAAAAGTAAAATATAAATGACATTTGTTTTTTTACCTAAATGTGTCAGAGCTTCTTTATCCCACGGCCAAGTGGCGACTCCGGCCAGGTCCTCATCCGAGGAGTTGGCGAAAAACACGTTGAGGTGCGTGGAGCCATCCAGCTTCAGAATCTCCTTCAGCTCCTTCACGTCCATGTAAGCCCTGTCCAGGAGATACTGTTCATTAGAGATGATGACAGAGAAGCCTACTTCAGGGCTACTGCTTAATTAAGCTGTGTTTACTCTACTCCACTGCATGGGGAGTATCACATCAATATGGATTACATTAGTGACAGGTCTGAGAAGGAACCCCCGGCAGCTCCCCATCCCCCCTCATCTCCAGCCTGGTATCTCCCTGTGTATCTCCCCCGACCTCGTAACCCCCCCCCCCCCCCCACCTCCAAGCACAAATGGTCCATTCTGCTCAAGGACCAGTATACTTGCAACACAGTATACCTGCTACCACTTGCTCTCACTAACCATAACCTTATCATAACACAGTAGGCTGTGTGTTACATCACGCAGTGTTTCTATATCGCCGGCTCCTGCTTTGTTCTCCGTTAGCCTGTGTTTTTCTCTCGAGACACGACAGAAGAACTTCAAGCTGCCTTGTACTTTGGCGTAAAGATAAACCAATCGAACTGCCAGACACGTAATGTAGAAACAGATTATGACCGTTCACAACAATTTCCCAAAGCGTTTATCTCAAAGTACGGAAAACAGTGGGAAAAAATAAAAGTGTTATAAACACAGCCTCAGCACCAGCTCTTAAATGCCGTATGGCGTCTGCCTACTGTCCCTGCTTTTCAACATCGTTTCTAAGGAAACATTTACAGAAGATGACTACAAGATGAGTTTTTAAGTTGCCCCCCCCCCCCCACCACCACCACCACTACCACCTGAACACTTATGGCAGTGTTTCTCAACCTGGGCCTCAGGGAAACCCCAGGCAGTCCATATTTTTGTTCCCTTCCTGCTCCCAGCATACCTGTACCTGGTTTTTGGGGTTCGTGATTGGCTGGGAACGAAAACATTGATGGTCTGGGGGTCCCCGAGAACTGGATTAAGAGATATAGCTCTAAGGGGCCTTGGGCGATGTGTGAGCATCCCTAGGCCACAACATCCCTTTTTTAACGGAGGCAGAATCTCACAGATGACCGACTGCCTTGCCCATTGACGTGTAGGAAGAGGGAAACTTTGGAAAAGCATGAAAGGTCAAAAAGGTACAACAGAGTTTCATTTGAGTCAACGTTTCACCCGCAGTGTTTTGCACTTCGCAGAACGAGAAAACAATGAATGACTCAGTGAAATCGCTGCCTTTATTTTAATGTGGGATTCACACGCATTTGGCATGAGTACAAGCATCCATGTGACCAGGAAACTGCATGACCGGGCAACCCATTTGTGCCCTGGAGATACTTAACCTGCATTAAAAATGCTTCACAAAACAGATTCGAATGGGGCTCCAAATGCGCCTGAAACAAGCAGAACAGTATCCACTGATGGAATTTAGGCCGAGGTATTAGTTTATCACGTCGGGAACATCCTGTTGGACTCCGATCATCGAGGTCTATGTGATGTCAGGGAATGTAAAACATAAAAACTGCAAATTCCACAGCAAAGCTACCAGAAGGTGGCAGCAATACGCCAAACTGACATTCAGGTTAAATTGTTTCTTTTTTTTCATATGAGGGAGAAAAGGTGTAGATGGTACCTCTTTATTCACACTTGGTAGTTCAAATGAAGATAGAGTTTAGAAGAAAATGTTGAGTTTCTAAAAGAACTGAAGCTAAGCAGCAAACATATATGATTATTGTGGCCACTTTGTGCAACTTGCCCAAAACTACATATGTTCAAGGATTCAGCCAGAGGAGATAATTTTTTACTGACTTAGCTGGATGAAAAATGCATTTTTACTATAGACCTGAACATAAATCACATATGAAATCACCAAGCATGGGAATTTCAATGTGCACAAGATCAGTTGTCAAAATAGCTTTGTAATTTCATAGTATATATCTCTGTAAAGACTCCTGTCTTCATCTATTCTGCTACTCAGATTCATCAGGTGAAAGGCTTGGCTAACAAACCACAAACTGAAAATACACAACACAATGGGCACTTCTTTAACTGGATGCAGCATAAACAACTGCAAGTTAAAAGAAAAAGTGCATTCGGAAATTAATCAAAGATTACCTGGAGAAATTGTTCCGTTAAGGAAGAACACATCACTTATGAATAGCATTCCCTAATGAAGGAACAATATTTGAAGTGCACAGTATTGATAGTGCACACTAGATGTAATGTCTTTCGTATAATGTTGACACTAGTATGTGCATAAATAGTGTATGCTAAACCAGGTGACCATGATAAGTGCTCTGAGGCACCCATTGAACAACTAGGTTAGGAAGGGTATTACAGATGAAAATGAATAGAATTTACCTTCCATCTTTTTGAGAAACAAGGTTACTGAGGGACACTAAGACCTATAAACATGAACTTTCCATCATTTCCGTGGTCTGAAAAATAATAATTTTCTTTCAAAACATCAGTCCAGTTTGAGGCAATACAGGAGAAGGAGGTCAGAGGTCAAGACAGTAAAATAAGTAAGTAATCTATGGACAAAATCCCAACTAAAGTAGGTCAAAGCCATATAATCTAAATTCAATTAAATGTAAGCCTCTGGTTTTCACATAACCAAAAACAAATGGGATGTGGTCGTAGAGCGGTTATAACAGCCAAAGGTCCCAATTCATGTCTGATCTGAGAACAAGTCTTCTGCATGCTTTGTTCGATGGCTGCTCAGTTGGCGTTACTTGTTAGGACAGCAGGGTGGGGGCGGGGGGCACTTCCAGAACTGGCCTTATGTCTCATGTTGTCCAGTCCAGCTTCATCCCGCCCCTAGACCATCTTGCCTACAGCTTCTGGCTTCCCATGGCCCAAATCCAAACTTGGTACCTCTCTGCCTCCACTTTCCACTTTCTGATAAGAAAACATTAACTATAATCGGAAGGTATCAAAACGCACAACGCATTGCAGCTTGCTGTACATGGGGCTCAATCTGTCACCAACCAGTCAAAGTGTCCGTGCTGACCCCTGTCTACCACCAAAAGTACCTACAATGGGCAGGTGAGTATGAGAACTGGACCGTGGAGCAAAGGAAGAATGTGGCCTGGCCTGATGAGTTACATTTTCTATTATATCATGTGGATGGCCAGGTGTATGTGCATCATCTACCCGGCGAAGAGATGCTGCAAGGATGCAGTATGGGAAAAAGGCAAGCCGGCAAAGGCAGCGTGATGATCTGGGTAATGTTCTCCGGGGAAACCTTGGGTCGTGGCATTCATGTGGATCTTACCTTGACACACACCTCCTACCTAAACATTGCTGCGGACCAAGTATACCCTTTCATGGCAATGGGATTGCGCAATTGCAGTGGCCTCTTTCAGCAGGACAATGTGCACTGCTTCACTGCAAAAACTCTTCTGGAATGGTTCTTAGGAACATGAAAAAAGTTTAAGGGGTCGACTTGGACTTTAAATTCCTCAGATCTCAATCCAATCAAGCCTCTGTGGGATGTGCTGGACAAACAAGTTTGATCCCTGGAGGCCCCACCTAGCAAATTACTGGGCTTATAGGATCAGCTGCTAACGTCTTGGTGCCAGATACCACAGGACATCTTCAGAGGTCTTGCAGAGTCCATGCTTTGACGGGTCAGAACTATTTGGTGACATGAGATGTACCTACACAATATCAGGCAGGCGGTTTTAATGTTATGGCTGATCAGTGTACATATAGCGAAAACCGGCCTGAAATATTACTTCAGTGAATGCAGACATCACAGTGACGGGCGCAGAGGGTTCAAACTAGCTGCATTTATATTTAATGCATATTAAATGTATGATTATGACTTCATCCATTTGCACCCATGTATAATTCATTTCAGCTCATAAAATGGCCCCGGCCGCCGATTCCAACGTCCTCCGTGCATTGTATGAGAAGCCACGCGGGGTTTCCATGGTGATGCGTAGCTGTCAGCCGAAAGCACTATAAATTGGTGGGCCCTTCAGCAACCCTGTGACTGGCTCGGTCAACACCGAAGGCTCAGTGACGTCATTCAAACTCTTGTTTTATGGTGGCAGTATTTCCCGCCCCCCCCCCAAAAGCAGTCAGACTGACACGGTAGGGTAGGTGTAACTCGGGGTGGTGGCAGAAAAAAAATTGAGGGGGGGGGGGGGATTTGGCATGCAATCGCACAGTAAGGGGGACAACTGAGGAACAGTACTTCTATGCCAAGCCATCTGTTAATCTCGATGAGGGGGCAAGACCTCCTATAGGCACTGGGGGGGATAATTCTGCACAGTCAATAAAGCCTCATGGGAATTCCCCAAGTGTGAACTTCTGATCATACACTTCACCTGCCTGCTCTTGGAAGAATCTCAACAGTTAACTGCATCCAAATATCTCAGCATTACAGTGCTCCAAAGGCATGGGAACAAAACAAAAACAAAACAAAACAAAAAAAACTGTTGACGTCTAACTAGTAGGAAAAAGACCACAAATCAACCTTATTAAAGCATTAACAACCGAGCCTAGCAAGGTCACTGCACAATAACAAAAAGGTATATACACGCTGTAAAAGGCCGAGATCATCAGGTGAGGACTGATTTAAAACAGGCATAAATGTATGGGAATGGACTTGCACATTTGCCATTACATCCCACAAAAGGAGATTCATTCGCGCCACATGTTCGGTTGGAAAGTCGACGTCGCGACCGCAAGTCGATCCCTGCCGGTTTTAGGTGGCTCCCGGGCCACGTCGGACACACACACACAGGAATGCGGAGCGGAGCCTCCTCTCGGCTCGGCCACCCGGACGAATCCACTCCGTCTGTCGGGGCCTGCTAATGGATTGCACAGTCCCTGCCATTAAGGGAAGGAAGTACCCCGGGGGGGGGGGGGCCTGGGATCCACCGCTACATGCAGGAGGCGCGGAGGTCCGCGAACCGTCTGGCAGCAAACAGGTGCCTTTTATGACACCTCCGTGGCTTTAACGTGACGTACACGGAGTCCCCTTTCAGGTCACCCCCCGCCCCCAGGCCATTAGCTAAAACCATTAATACCCCCCCGGAACATCCGTGTAAGAGGGCTTAGACTTTGGCTCCCGGTTGCAAGGCATAGAAATCAAACTCCTTTCAAGAAAATCCCGGCGAGGCACACAGGCTTCCCTTCGTCACCCTGGGGACACCCGGAGCACCCTGACAGGAGGGATGCAGTGATAGGCCCTCGGGACACATTCGAAAGGGCAAATCCAAGCATTTCGGGAAATCTCAGCCAGCATCGAGTTACTTATTAAGCACACATGTTTAACTGAGGCATTTTAAATAGCTTACCATCGACACGTTTACCTATTCATATGGTCTGATTTCACCTTGGATTGAGCAACAGATGACTTTCCCCTTCAGTCATGGCCTTCAAGGCACAAGTTCCTTAACCATGATACAACACAAAGCTTAAAAATAATGGTGAATGTCTGACTGCACCTTAGTCTTCAGGGAAAACAGATCATCTGAGTATGACAAGGGCAGAAATCTTCCTTCCAGTTGGAGCACGATGGATCATGACACGATTTGTACGTAGTCATTTTTTTACACACTAGCATTTTATGGAGTCTTTTCATTTTTCCACGGTTACACAAAACACATCTTACTAGACCACGGAGGGGTGGTGGTGGGGCGGGCGGGGGATAAAGGTGAAGGCCACCCTGAATCAACTAAAGTTGTACTGGTGCTTTCAGTAGCAGTTGTCAACAGGGCAAGGATCGAATGGTAGGACCAGATCTGCAGGTGTGGGAGCAAAGACTTTTTAGCAACGGTGATCATAATGGGACTCGCCAAATTCATGAGGCGTTATAATTGTGGACATTACCAGGGTCGTGGGGTTAAAGGTCAAGGGGTTGAAGGTCAGGGGTGGGTCGACATGGGAGAAGGTGGGTCTGAAAACTGTATTCCAGCTACTGTGCGGAAGCCCTGTCCACGAAATCAAGATAAAACGTGTCCTCGTGTCTGATACTACTCAAAGAAGCTTTGCTAAACTCATCTAATCTCAAAAGATGTTAACGTTGACAAACACTAAGGACTATCGCCGCAAGTGGCTGTAATGGGATGGGCTAGGGTCATCTGTTACAGCAATTACACTGGCTGAAATGATACAAGCCTATCCGTCCAGGCCCTCCCAGTAATAAAAGAGACAAACGGCAGAACAATACTCAGAGACGAGCATTTATTTTCGAGGTCCCGAACAGCCCGGCATCCGAGGGGGAAAGACTGGGTCCAAATACAGAGTCCTGCCAACTTGATTTCCCCCATGGTAGCGGTCCTGAATTTTATACATCAGGTAAAAGCATCAACATGACTTGAGAAAACATGGCAGGCTAAGAGAGGCAACAGAAACCAATTTTCATTTTCCCAGTTTCAAGAGAGAGGAAACAATTATGACCAGCTACGTGTAATAAGATCGCCAGCTCCGAGTGGTGAGCAGCAATAAACTACGGATGTACAAGTTCGGTGTTCACACTATGCTATTGTTAACACTTAGCGGTCTATTTGACGCATGGGCATATGCAACCGACTGGAACCACGAAGCTCTTTCTGAGCCAGCAGTTGGCCAGCCTCTCAAAACGCAGCTACGTGCTAATGGCCTCAAGCACTAAGAAAATAAACGTGGCCCTTTGTGTCCTCTGTTGCTTCGGCAACGCTGTGGGCTGTTAGTGCGGAATTCCTCAAATCAACGAAGAATGTAAAATAGCGATTGTTGTGTGGTCCAACAAATGCCTTTCTAGACTGACACAAAGTGAACAAAACAAGTGCGGAGTTGAGAAACAGTCAATAACCCTTTTTCTGTAATTCAAATCTCTTGCTAGGAATACACCCCTCCGCTCCCAGCCTACAAGCCCTGCCCATGTCATTAATTAATATCAAAACATACTCAACAGTCTTGTGATTGTAATTACAAACAGCCATGGGGAACAAACAGAAAGCCAAGGCATTGTTCTTGGAAACAACAGTAAAAAACCAAAACGTACATGGAAGACAATATATTATGATTATGATTATTATGACTTCCCTTTTCATACCACAATGTCTTTAAATAAGAAATTACAGAAACTACTGAAGAAACAAAACAAGCGGTCATTAAAGAGCTAGGCTGGCGGAGGAGGCACCGGCGGTAACTGCCGTAGAATAAGGTATCATTTGGTGAAAAAAATAGAATTGAGTTGTGAAAATGGCCATAGATAAATGTATTAACCTGCTAAAAAAAATGAAAAACATAACATACTTAGATGTCAACATTTCCAAAGTTCTTGATGTAACATATGAATCACCAGAAAGATTTGATTAGAAAATCAGCAGCAGTCTTAACACCAATGAATCATGAGCAAGATCTATCAAATCAAGAAGACGGCTGGCATTTACACACTTGCTGGCAGACTGGGACCAAATATTGCAATAATTCATTCAGTTACTATATGTCCTCGGCCAATTCAGGTGCTGCCCCAAGAGTGTAAAACTTTCAGCACAGGCTGCTGTTGCTGGACCTGTAACACTGGTGTAGTAAGTGGGATACTCATAAGGTCGCCATGTGTACAAAAGGGAGTATGCCTTGGGGAAGATCGCAGAAAAAGTGTTTCACCTTTAACTGGAACCCAGGTGCGAAGAAGTCCTAGAGAACAAGAGGGTGATAGAGGAAATGAAAAGACAAACGAAACTAGCATCAGTTATTGGCGTTTCGGGTAACGAACTGTCAGCAAGACCATCTAAAAGAGAGTCTAGTGGTTAAGAAATTGGACTTGTGACCAAAATGTAGGCCAACCGAAGTCTCGGGGGGGGAACTCTCTTGCTCCAGCCATTTAGCAAGGTACTTAACCTCAACTGCTTTAGCGAATGTATTTGTTCGGCGGCTAAAATGAAATGCAAATGTAATGGAGGAAGCACGTGTTCCCCCACCATCCTCCATCCTGCGTAGACAGATGTGGCGCCCATCGGGACGTAATTATACAAATTCATCATGCCTCGATGACGCGCCAGCACGCCGCCAATCCCATGACGCCTCACCTCCGACTGGTAGCCCAACAACAGTCGCAACAGCAAGATGCGTTTTATCATCCCTGCACTCGGCTTCATTTTTTTAATTCAAAATTTGAATGGAAAACATACGGCTCCCCAGGGGTGTCCCTGGTGTGAGATCTGAGGAAAAACACTAATTCCCTGTAGTGCTGGAGTGCCGTGAAAAATAAACCACCTGCAGTTTTATATCTCAATGGCACATAGTGCTAATGCTGAAGTCATTAAGCTTACACCTTCTCCCTGAGTTTATGGGGGTTTCCTCTAGTTACTTGCCTTCCAACAGTGTACAAGCTGAGAAAATTGGTGTCTCTAAATTGGCCATTGTTCATGATCTTGCGTTTCTGCACCCTGTGATGGAATGACATCCGGTCCAAAGTGTGCCTTTCCCTGTGTCCTTGCCAGTGCAGGCTCCAGGCTTACTGCAACCCTGGATAAGCAATTTACTAGACCAGTCCACTAATGAGCCAATAACTCCATCACCCTCTGTATTAACAAATATCTGCTGATATTACACCTCCATACAAACATATACCCGTATTCATCAGGTAGAAAAAATGTTTCAACCTTCTATTATGCTTTTCCAATTGAAGGCGTCTCTTAAAACGATGTAATTTAGCTAAATATATGATTTGGACTGGGGTCATCCATAGTAAGTGCCTCACCAGAGACTTCATTGAACAGCAATTCAATTCAATTTATTTTTATATAGCGCCTTTCCAAACACAATCGGTCCAAAACACTTAACATAGAATCAGGTGATTACTAACATACCACAGTTGATACAGCAATGCCAATCTTCAAAGTATCTATTCTTGTCTCGAATGTAATTTGCTTAACTGCTAGACAATTTTGTTGCCGGGAATTGACGTCACATCTACCGTCCAGGCCTAATACCAATCCACTAACAAAAAACACACACACCAAAAAGAACAGTCCATTCCAGCTTAAAGATGGATAGAGCTGTCTGGCACAGAGAAACTGAGCAATCACAAAGAATATCATCCAGAGGGCATGAAATGAATTGCACAAGCTGATACACAGAACAAGGTCAACCTAGTGGGTAAAGTAACAGGATACGTGACAAAAAGCCCAGATCCAATTGCTCACCTTTGCTTTGGTTTGTTCCGAATAAGAAGGACGGTGGGTAAACAAAAATATTTAGGCCAGTTTCTTGTTTCCTTAATCTGCGTGACCTCGGGTTTGGAGAGTCGGGCTGTAATCAGAGCTAAAGGTCATCGCACCCAAAGTTTTAGCTAGTTGGCCAAAAATTGGAACCTGTGGATTTACATGGCAAATGTACAACCGGACTAATAATCAGTTGACCAAAGGGCCATCCAGACTTGCAGATTATGAGACAGCACTGATTGGTGACCCCTCGTCATTTTCATTTCTGTCTATTTCAACATGGGAGAGGCAATTCAAATGCAAGTTGAAAGAAGCCAGCAGGCTTCCTTACTCAGTGGTCATCCCCAGAAAGAAAAACAAACAAAAATGTCCATCTCTGTAGAGAAAAACAGGTGTTCATTTGGTGAATGCTATATTATCAGTATCAATATGAATTGACCTCTCACCTCCCACATTCAAAATGGCAGTTTATCTAGAGCCACATCAAAATGGGCAAATAGCAGAGTCTTGTCAAATAATCCTTTCGGGTTACTCAAATAATGGCATAATGGCTTCCAGCTTTGTTTACATGAAGCAGACCCCCCAGCCACATTACAGGGAATTATGTAGACAGATCCACACAACAAATCAGCAAGACTGTAGTTGACCCCTGTCCCAGCCATACAGGACTGCACCAAAGACCTGCGGAAGCTTCCACACTAATGAAACACTGAGTAATGATCCTGTATTTAACCTCCTCTGTCTTACATTGCTAAGCTGTGAGTCAGTGACACTGTGGGCCTCCTCATCCCATTTACCTTCTATTCATCACTGATTTTTATGAGGAACAGCAACTATATAAAAGAAAATGTAATCAGTCCAAGGAGACCAAGGGGAGCAAAAAGGAAATAAATGCACAAAATTAAAAATTTTGAAGCCTGCCAAAGAGAATGCATCTCTTGCCAACAGTGCTCAGGGATTAAGTCCAATAATTATTACCCCATCCCTTTTCACAATGCATCAGTCTTTGTGACATTTAAATTCATTCAAAAAGACATTCATTCAAATATGTTGGCTACACAGCTAATGGGGAGAGAGGCTGCACTGACCTGAGGGACGAAGCTGGATTGAAGCAGTTCTTAGTGACATCGGTGACGTTGGGGTTACAGCAGTCCCCACTGTCGTAGCTGTAGTTGTCCCAGTTGCATTCAGGGTCACAGCGTCCGTTCCCCAGCTTGTGCCTGGGGCAGCTGCCCTTCTGCTTCTTACAGTAGCCTCCGTCGAAGCCTGTGAGGGTGTGGCTGCACTCGGGGTCACATTCCTCGTCACCCACCTTGCTGATGTCGCAGTTGGCCAGCACCAGCCGCTCGCGCAGCGAGGAATTGAACACCTTGTGCTCACTCAGCACCCAGGTGATGTTGTAGGCGGCAAAAGCCTCGTTCAGGTGTTGGTGCTGCAGGTTCACCTGCTGCGCAGTGACGCTGGGCTTGTGGCCGGTGTCGTCGTGCACGTTGACCACACGGTAGCGCACGGTCTTCGGCCTGCGGAAGCTCCAGAAGCGGTTGTAGTTGGTGGCCACATCAACGTTGTCACAGACTGTCTGGCCACACGGAGGCGGCTCCAGGACTGTGTCCAGGGACGCTGCCACGACCCCTTCACCTGGGCCAGCCATGCCGAAATCACCCTCTGCTTGGGGGAAGGAGCCATCCTTCACCGTCAGCCACTTGCGTGATGGGTATTCAAAGATCTCATTCAAGACCAGTTCAGAAAGGTCACCATGCGGCTGGCGGCTGTGCATGTCCCTCACAATCTCCAGCTGGGACCGGGCCTGGCGCCACAGGCTGAAATGTTCCACTGAGCCCCGGTAATTGTGGCTAAGGGCGTTACCACCCAGCATCAGCACCTTGCACTTCTTGGTGAGAGGGCTGAAGACCTCGCCGGACTGCTCACGGCTCACTGCTACCTGGGCACCATTCACAAACAGCTTCATGTACAGTCCGTTGTAGGTGACAGCCACGTGGGACCACTGGTTGGGGAGGTACCGCGCATTGGAGGTGATAGACGTGGCTTTGTGGGCGCGGTCCGTCTTCAGAGAGAAAAACAGGCGCGGGTCCCGGTTGCCCTGCTCACTCACAGCCTTGATGCCCAGCAACCAGCCGCGGTCGCTGGAGGCATAGAAGCACTTATCATATAGACCTAGAGCCAGGAAACAGCATTAGCATTAGCGCCCAGCTACCGAAAGGAAAAAAACAGACAAACACATGCTGTGAAAGCTATGCAGCAGCCCACGAAAAATAATGAACCTCGGGAAGCTTCTTTAAAGCTAAGGGCTCAGAAACGACGCAAAATGCATCTGCACCATGTGTTACGGTCCCGATTCCCTAGAAGAGAAACCAAATGTCTGCTTTTCACATCAGACTGATCCGGAGCAACTTGCACTGCTCACAAATTTACACCTTGCTTGCGCTGTAACCCATAGTGCCACGCAGCTGGCTTTTCTGCTCACCGGAGTAAGGGAGGATCATCACCTTGACCAAATACACTACAGCTGTGTCCCAGCTGGACTTTAAAGCCCATGGCCCTGAAACAGAGTTTCGTGTAAAGCTTCCCTCAGCCTCCTGTCCCGCGATCGACTAAAGGGAGCTGCAGTTTAATATAACGCACATCAGGAAGACTGTGGAGACATCATTGTGAGAAAGAGGCACTCTGGAGGGGATATACAAGATGTTTTTTTTCTTTTTGCAAGCTGGGTAACAGACACAACTGTCGTATCAAACGCACTTTTGGTGGTCCGGACAGTTGCCCATTTTGGACCAGGAGCAGCTGATCTATTCAGCATGTTCAGCGTTGGTAGTATAATAGTTATATAGCTGCCTTTTAAGCAAATGAGTGGGGTTCTAGTCCCAGACAACACAACCCACCTTCTAAATATTTGTGCCCTGGTGGTGGGAGGCTCAGTAAATAAGCATGCCATCAGTGATCAGTGAGTTGTTGGTTTAAATCCCAGGGAAACAAAGTGATTTCCTTGATGGGCTGTTGAGCAAGACCCTTAATTCCCAAGTGCTCTAAGAACTGTCCTATCCTGCCTGCCCTGCTTGGGATATAAATGTCAGTTAAATAAATGAAATGTAAACATATAGAGCGGGTAAAACAACCGAAGGAAGGTGTAACTAAAATGTCTTGATATTCCTCATGGGGCTTTTTAACGTACACAAAACAAAGACACGTTTCTAATTCTAGCAGGACAAGAAAACCGTTGGCTTCAGTATACAATCGGCAATTTCTTTGTTTCCACGCATAACCCTCAGATAATCTTGTTGGTGAACTATGTGACTTCAGCTGACTGTTTTTATCACGGCCGATCATGTTTACCTAGCTGCCGTGTTTTGTGCCATTCTTATCTCGCTTGGGTCAAGTCAGCGCTCGTGAGATGCGTTATCTCAGAAAAATTTCAAGGGCATTTTTCTAGCAGCGCAGGCTGGCCTTTTCACATGCGGGGTGCCGGCCCATCAGCCAGCAGATATCACTCACTTGGAAGTTGATTTAGCGGGCTGACACAGACACAGCGGGCAGGTGGGGATGGAGTGAACCAGGGCAGGAACGTCCCAGTCTTATATTGGGGAGGGGGGCATTGACCAGCAGTGTCCTGCTTCTCCAGTATTATACAAAACCAGAACCTCTGATGTTCACCTCCTTTGAGTTTGACTACTAGAATGTGTGACACCACTTTACAGAGCACTTCATGTGGTTGGACATTACTCTTGCACATTAACCAGCCTAACAGGTGATGACTGACTGTCTCTTTCAGAGGTGAGACAGGATATGAGTTTACTTCCCTCGTCTTCTTTAAAATTCCACCTCCCTGGACCTTCATGCCCCAGAACATCCAAATTACGTTCTCCAGAAATTTGTTGTGTCACTGTGTTTTTTTTTTTAGGGTAAACTTGAAAAATAGCCTATTCAGCTAACCCCAGAGAAACATACAGCTGATTAAGCAGAAACTCTTTTTTTTCCTCTCTCTCTCTCTTCCCCAATGCTACAGCTGTTCCACAGTTCACTTGCAGTCAACAGCTTTCTCAGCTCGCACCTTAAGCGAGTAGCAAGCTGCACAAATTCACAAGGGAACCTGAGACCAAAAAGGTTATCGGCTAAAATCTCAGCAAAAGGATCCAGCACTGTATTCTTGAGCTAGGCTGCTTGACAACTTCAGCGGACACTTGGAACTTAGGATACTGGCTGTAGCAAAGTCAGTCTGGGCTAAAAGTGTCACCCAGAGGAGGGAAAGGTAAATGAACAGCAGGCTTTAGCAAGGCCTGGGAAAAAAAAGGCAGAGCGAGAAAGCTTGGGAGATCTTTTTTTAGATCACGCTGACCTATTGATTATCTGCCATGTCTGAAATGTCTCCGAAGGCGAAAGCGGGCTCGCAGCGGCTGTATTTCAGGCCGCAGACCGAAAGCAAATCAGGCTTTCAGAGGACAGCCGCAATAAGGCTCAGCGGCATGAGGAATAGAATGAAGAGTAGGACGTTTCCGAGGGGTCAGACGCTGGAAAGCGGCACACCGCTGTCTTCTCCTTGGTGTGGAAGTGATGCAAAGTCACAGATACAGGTTAAACTATTCAGATCACAGGGAGCGGAAATTCCCACACTCGGTTCTGGTAAAAGGGGTCCCGGACATTCCTGTTCCAACGCAGTGAGCCTGGGAGAAACTACAAGCTGCCTGTGGTTCAGCTCTGGGTGTCACCGAGCCGGGATGAGGACTGCGACATTGTGCCTGGGAGAGACAGGCTGCTCTCGTCCTTGTGTGTCCTGTAGACGCGCACGCACGCGATCCCGACTCCGTGCCGCTGTTCAAGGTCCTGAAGCAGGCTCATTGTTACACTCCTCAGCCTTCTTTCCACGGCTCTGTTCTTTACAGAATAACACTTATGACTCCATACTCCCTGGCGCAAATTGGGGTAAATGAATGTCTTGATGCTTTATATATAAAATATGAGACTAATATATGCTATTTTTATCTAGTGCACTATGCAGAGAGGGGGAAAAGTCCTTCAGTGCTCTTTCGCTTTCCTCAGGACTGAGAAAGATATGAAGGTTTATGTCCCAAGATGCAGGACAAAATGATACAAGAACAGTTTTGTTCCAGCAGTCAACACACAAATGAATAAGTTACAGATACAGTAAAACAGTGTTTTATTTGATTGTATCTAAACTGTATTTATCGTGTTATATTTTTAATAGTTATTGTCTTTAGTTGCTTGTGTTGTAAGATGAATGATGTCTGTCTGTAACGTGCATCTATGGATGACGACAATTCACTGGAAACCAACTCTACCTACGGGTACAAATACAGTAATGTGAACTTGAAACTGCCCCCATCAAAATACAAAGCTCGTTTTAATGGTTTTTTTTTATGTATTGGGTAAGTCTAACAAGGTCACCAGAAGCAATACCCGAAAACGTAAGGACACTAGAACATTACTGAACAACAACTTTAAAGTTATTTGTGGTACATCCTATTATAAATTGTGAATTTCTTGTCCACCTGCGTTTTCTACAACAGCATAAACATTAAAACACAGTAAGGTAGAGCCTAAAGAAAATTAACTTCTTGTGTTATTGAAACTTGAGATTTTCCCAAAGTTTTCACACCAAAAGCACTTTTTCCTTCAGAAGTTGTGGAGGGGAAGGGGATACGTAAACATTCACAGCCTTAAGAAAGGTTCACTGCGATATCTTTGGAAGGAAAGACAGCATGATGTTCCAGAGCTCTTCTCTTTACTGGGACACTTCTGATGTCGACGGTCAATGTAAATATATCAAGTGGTTTTCCCAGCACGGGAGGGATGCTGCTTTGAACCAACCTGTCCTTTTAAGACACCAAATGTTTGCATTAAGTCACTGGGAGCGTCGCTGGAATAGACAGAAATCCTGTTATTTATAAACAGAGAGCACTTTACTGATAAAACGGACAGCTCCATCGCACACAGTACCCTCAAACACGGCTTCCTTTAAGCTTAGCGAAGGTGTTTACACAGTACGATGCGTAAAACGTGGTATTTTGCAAACAGCGAGTAAATCCGCAGTATGCATTTTGACACTAAAATTAGCCTGCAGTGGACTTATAGAGACTTACTGTCTCAAAACAAAATCTCATATGATCTTGACATGTGACCTATCAGATCTAACAACAGGATATTATTTTTTTTATTCTGGGGCATGGCTTACCAGCTTTTATGGATGCAAGACCCTGTCTGTCCAGGGTCGTGGGTTCGAAGCGGCTTCCATTCCAGTTCAAACTAAGGTTCCCTGTCTCTGTGGAATTTGCCGGTTCTCCGTGTCTGTGCGTGTGTCCGAAGTCCAGCTTCTGACACATGCAGTTGAGGTGAGTTTAAACCCTTAGACTGTGCGTTTCATCAGGCCAGACACCCTTTAACACCCTTGACAAATCAGAGCATCTAGACATGCTGTGTAAAGGGCTCATACCCTGCCTACACCCTGGTCTATCTAGGACTCTCTCTCTCCAAATATTACAACTGTAATATAATAAATGGGTAATGGAATAGAATTAATAGGAATAAAGCTGAGGTCGCCATATTTTACAGAAATTGACTGCCCAGCTAAGTACTAAAAACTAAAATTAAGTTAATCTGGTTTTTCAACAGACAACACAGCGTACCTGGGAGCAAATACACAAAAAGTCCCTTTGCCCAAAACCAAACCCTTTTTATTTCATACAACTTCTATTTCAACCCTGTGCCTTGCATAATTAGGCTGTGACACTAATTAATTTTAAAGCATACCTATTATGCACTGTTGCACCATAGTGAAATTACACATGGCATTTAGCCAAAGAAGGGACCATTCTAAATGACTTTTCATATTATGCAAAATGCAAATCGCAATTTGTGAATACAGGCCTGCTATTAATGCTGCTTGCCCCCCCCACTCTTGACAAAATAAGTGCTTATCTTTTTGGGAGGCATTTTTAAGGGGAGACTGCTTTCCAATGCATAATCTATGGACCCCCTTTAGATGGAACCCTACTCCATTTCTGCCCCCCCCCCAAACCGAACCAGCCCTACATAGCAAAAGGAAATTATACTACATGTAGTATAAACGGAAATATCTTTTAGATGTGATTTCAACTGAAAGTCTATGAAGTACAAAATTTATGGGTTTTGAAAACCATAAAATGACACCTTCCTGATCCCTGCATCAACACCTGCATCCTATATCCTTGACTGCTTGTTATTAAATCCACATTCCTATATGATGCTATTTACATTAAAAGACAGGAACCCCCTCATTATTGTCTGGGTCCTCATACTCAATTTCCCATGATTCCTCTGTGATATGAAAAGGTAATTAACAGTTTAAATGTTGATGAAAGGCTCCCTGGGAGTTGAATGGCACTGCCAAGTACCAGCTGTGATCCACATGCCAGGAGACTAAAGACAGAAATGCTAATTTCATGAAAATGAGAATGGAAAAAAAGCGATATTTCGTGCAGGTTCGTACTAAAGCAAACACAATAAGGGACAGATAAAATTTCCCGGTTTCGTGGAATTCCCTTTTGTGGAACAGGCATGTGAAAATAGCTGCCTAATCCTGATGTATGAAAGGAGAACAATCAGCACCTTGTAGCAGCCACTGGAGGCCACCGGAGGGCGTCACATGGTCCGTTATCTCGTAATGTTTGACTGAGTAAGAGAACCCAACCACGCATCACCAGAGCAACTGCCGCCATGTTTCTAAGACTCTAGCTCCTGAAGGGCAACTCCTTCAGTTGTCCAAACCAAACATGGTGGAGACTTGGCCATCTGCAGTGGTACTGCAAAGCCAGGGACATCAAGTGTTTAGACTAAAACTGGTGGCGACTGGATTTCTCATATCTGTAGGTAAACCTTGCTAAATGCAGGCCATGTCGCTCTTGATGTTCCGCATGCTCCGACAGTCCTTTCACCCTTATTGATGAAGCCGCTAAACTGAAGCAAGTACTGCTGCTTCGTGCTGGTCTGTGGTCATCTCATGATCAACTCTTTCCTCAGAGAGTAGACTTCCTACATATGATTTGTGGGGAAGATGGTGGTGCAGGAGGTAGTGCTATTGTCCGGCAACCAGAGGGTTGCAGGTTCGAGCCCCGATTCCTCCTGACCCCATCAAAGTGTCCTTGAGCAAGACACTGAACCCCTAATTGCTCCCGGTGAGCAGGTTGGTGCCTTGCATGGCAGCCTCTGCCACCGGTGTGTGGATGGGTGAATGTGAGGCATGAATTGTAAAGCGCTTTGAGTACTTGTAGAAGTAGAAAAGCGCTATATAAATGCAGTCCATTTACCATTAAATCCTAGCCTCACTGAAAACTCCTACTATGACCAGAGCCAAAGTGATGCCAGATATTATCATCTATCATCTCACTTTTGCCTTACCTTTTCTACAATACCGATAAGTATCCATCCTATCAATCTGAGCAAGGTTAAAACGATCATTTCAGCTGTGCATCATATCCATCCTTTCTCACTTATCAATCTAAATTTAAATATGATAAAGTCATTAATAATAGGCACAAGACTCAATTCATTTATTAACTCATTAATATGCGAACAAATACCAAATTTGGATTCAAGTGTAATATAGCGAGAGGATTTATGAAACTATAATCTATATATAAGCTATAATGCAGATGCAGCACCAGGTCCCGGATAAGGTTAAATACTTGTTGAGTACACAAAGCGCGCATTGATGGCGGCCGGCGCGCATTCGCGGCTTTGTTTACAGTTTTTATCCAGTCGGGCGATGTGTCCGCGGTAGCTCCCTGTCGGCAGGCGAGGGGATCGGGTGGAAAAGCAGATCACTTTCACTCTTGAGGAACTAAAACGTCAAGCACTTCGCTACTCAAAGCACCACAGCGGGATTATCTATCGGGCGCGAGTAAACAGCTATCATCCGTCACCCCGGCTGCGTGGCAGTTTGCAACACACGGCGTCACAATAACAGGCCGGCCAGACACGACTAACACCTGCGGTTTATTGTTTAAAGAAAGAAAAAAAATCGCGCCCCCGATCGACTACGCTTTGGTGGTGGGGGGGTTCCGTGTGGACATGTGGAAATGCATCCGCTATCTCTTGGAGTCCATGGATGCGAAAGCGCCTGGTGATGGGACGCTGGCAGTGCGGCCCCATAGACCTAAGCTCCGTTAATAAAGTAAATATTCACTCCCGATACTGGATCCCCTGTGCGGACCGAACCCCCCCCATCTCCACGCTTTCGGACGGGAATTCCGCAGCCGCGTCGTTTGCGTGCAAATCGTTTACTTTATTAATACCTTTTTTTGCATATCCGTTTTGCTTACACATATGTATGCACAATCGTTTTTTGAACGGTTAAATACGTCATTTATACCCATTCACCCTTTCTCAAATACCCAGTATATAGTATAACCCAAGTTATGTATAGGCTGCTCAATTTTACACAATCTGATTACATGAAATATATAGAGACAGCATTATAAGCAGATACCCAAGTCGCCTGCCAAGCGGGGTTTACCTGTTAATAACACGCATGGCATAAGTTGGAACCGCGCTTGATAATTTATACAGGCTGACATTACATGTTATCTTCAAATAGCTGCATTACATCAGTAGCTTCGGGCATGGCCAGGACAGTCATCGTCCGTCTCCTTCGCCAGAAACGCATTTTTTGGCGGCTGGCTGCTTTACCTGCCTTTGCTGTAAGTCACGGTACCTGCGACGAGACAGCCGTCTTATCTCCGCGAAGCTTTGTAGTAAACAACCTTTTCCCAGGACACCGTGATCGGTCATGCAGTTACAGTAAGGGGGGAAAAACGCCTGGGAGCTACTTTAAAAATAATGGGGGAAACAGAGTAACGTTAAATAATATTTAAAGATCGATAAACTAGATTGTTAAAATACAACTGCAAAAAAGTAAACTGTTTTTACTTTCTGCAAATGAAAAACTATATATA
>JAODKE010000125.1:5697243-5718720 GCA_026779605.1 Mormyrus hasselquistii
TATATATATATAAAAAAGAAATTAAAAACGGAGCTTCACTTGTATTGCGCGGTCATTTCCATGGCATAACCAAACAGCTATTGTAATATAAGCGAAACCGTGCTCAACGATTTCGAATATCATTTAAAAAGCTACTTAACACATTTTCCCCTATATCAGACTGCATTTCAGTCGTGCACAGAACCTCGGCGCAATCTGTTACACTTAAAACTTATTCCGTTTTCTTTCTATTAATATGCTGTTAGATTAACATTAAAACAGCGACTGAAATTTGGGGCATTACAAAGCAATTCTTCTAGGACTAAGATTTATAGATAACAGTTGTATATTATGCATGTCTTATAACGAATGTGTTTTAACTATATGTGTGTGGGACGCGGTAACGTTTCTGGGTTAACCTCATTCATTCATTTCGAAAATGCATAAAACTGGTCTCTTCGGGGAGATTTAAATACCTGCGATTACAGCAGGGGATCGCTGGCCTCCCTCCGGTTTGATCCACATTTCCAGGGTAAAATTTCCTCGGGGTATCTCCACATTGGGCTTAAGTCGTATCTGGTCTCCCCTGCCCGTAAAATAAACAGCTTTCCCCCGACCCAGAGAACTCTCCTGCGCTTGGGAGGAGCGACGGTGCTGGTGAGGCGATCGGCGGTCCACTCCGGGCAAGGAGCGTTTGCCCCGGGGCAAGCGTGTAGCACAAGCCCCAGGGAAGGTAGTTCTGGCTTCCCTAATGCGTACCAATTCCCTTTTAGATCTTCCCTTTGTCCAGACCGTCCCGCACTCTGATCCAGAACTCAAGACGAATATCGCAAGGCAGGAAAGCCATGGGAGAATTGTCCAAAGTTTCATTTTCAAGGGGGAGCAATGATGAATTCTTAGAAACAAACAATGAGAAGAAATAAATAAAGTCTCGGGTGTTATCTCAAGAATATTCCTCTTCACCGGCTCTTCCACTTGATTTTATAACAGCTTGTCAAAGAAACAGATTCTTGCCTGACAAACCAATAAGGCGATGCTGTTATTTTTTTCCCCTTATAATGTTAAGCCACGACCCCCTTTTTTGCCCCTTAAGCAAAAAGTAAAACACTTAAGCATGGGTCGAAAGGGAACGGTGCGTTCACGCAAGTACTCCACTGTCCCCAAGGGGGATATGCAATAAGTAATCAATCAGGGTCGACAGGTCAGAACACCCCTTCATTTTCTCTCCCGCCGATCACCAGAATCTATAATAATTCAGTTGGTGCAATTTGTCACAGCTTTTTTTTTTTGTTCACGTTTCCTTATATCCACCCCGTAAAACAGTATTTAAAATCACATCAGTGCATTTAAAAAGCAAAAGCGAAAGGCGCCCGGCCGCAATTTCTGAAAGCCAGTGTGGACTTCCCAAAGTTGGCTCTGTGATATTAAAATGCAGGAGCGGTCTGGCAAGCGCGGAGGGTAGTAGACTATTCAGCATCGGGAATCATCACTGATTTGTCTGAAGCAGCAACCACTTGACGTGCCGGAGTTGAGCGTCCGCCTCAGAAGCTCAGACTTTTTTTCCCTGTGTCTTTGCAAAACTGTGACAAGCCGCTCTGAAGTTTCGGCCTTTTCCCACCCCGCCGTGTGAAGTCACAGGTAACCCATGACTGCTATTTTATTGCTCACTACGCATCTTAAACGGGACGTTTTTTCCCCTTTTTCTTTTCTTTTTTTTGAGAATTTTTGAAAGAACGCGCAAGTAATGTATCCCTCTGGCGGCCTCAGACGGAACAGCAACGCACGAGTTATTACACTTATTACAGAATAAATTATTTCTCTATAACAAGCCTGAAGCAAAACAAAATGGGTCTAGGAATAGATTCTGCCATATCACAGTGTTTTAGCGAAATGGGAAAATTTGACAGTCCTTGGAAGGTACAAAACCTATAGTAGTTACGTTTGCCTGAACCACCCTTAGTTGACGCAATTTTCCACTACAACCGCACCGGGCACTAGCCGTTTAAAACGCATTAAACTGACACCAATACTTAATATAGCATGTCTAAAGTTTGTGATGTATTTATTGTAGGTTATATATTTCTCCAAAAACGGGTTTCCCGAAAAAATGTACCTAGTATTACTTAGAAAAGCTTACTGTTTTTTGTGTTTATTATTAGACGAGTCACATAAATTATACAAGGAAGCAGCAAACTTTTGAAGATGTACACTAGATACATATATGCAAATTTAAACTGGTGTGCAACATTTAAAACAACGTCAGCAAGTCTTCTGTATTAGATTGTAGGTATTCACGTTTATTATCAGAACAGGGCAATCACTAGAGAAGAAAAAATTACTGCATTATTTCACTCAGCGACAAGCATATTTTTTTTGTAGCGAAATTAGCGACCTAACTCAAAACTGAGGGATAACTTAAATTAGAGCAATCGTGTAGTAGTTATTACATTGTTTTAAATTCTGAGACTGAATTAGAACCAAAGGTTTTCTTTTTTGCATTTGAAAAGCAAGCATCATGACAAAAGGAGCATAACTTGAAAAAAAAAAGATCATCCATGTTTCCTGAACTCGACCATGAACTGAACTTAAAACCTCCACCACACTTAGAGAAAAGAAACATCTTGGCTTAGTTTCCATTTGCAGCCCATGACCCTTGGATCCAGGCCCACAGCCGAAAAATAAATTTCATGGGGTGTGCCACAACCCTACCAATAACCCCCCCCTTAGTAGATTTGGCAGACTGGGAAGGTGGGGTTTGAACCAATAGTTTGACTATCTGTGTGTGTCTGGATCACTTTTAAGGTAAGGTATTCCCCTTCCGAGTGAAACTTATACGCCCCCCCGCTGTATCCGCATAGATATCATCCACACCCAAAGGTTAACTTAAGAGTTTAATAGCCCTTCTGTCACGGTACACTGTGGCCCTGGAGTGGATGAAAAGAAATTCTCAAACTACTGCAAACTCAGCAACTTACCCATCTCCAGAGTCCATCCACACATTAAATTCATTCGCATAAAGCTTAAATTTTGTCTTATGTCATGTTTGATACCCATTTCATATGTTTTGCGTGAACACTGTTTTGATGATTTCGTTTTTGTTCAAGTTTTTATACTCTGGTTAACTTAAAAATAATTGACGTTAAGTTACGTTTTTTATTCCAACGTCTTTGTTCTCTTTGATTCTGCAGAAACGTCAGTGCGAAATGTGTGTGTGTGTAAGCCACGATAAAACGTAGTAATAATGCCAACCGAGGGCCACAAAGTTACACCAACGTCCCACAAAAGAAAAGTTGCCTTTTTTTTTCTTCTTCTTTCCATACACACACTTCTGCTTCAGATGTCAACCCACCATGACAGGGTCAATATGAACCCTCCAGAGTGCATTTCATTTTCACACGTTAATGGCGAATGACTGTACTATTTCCGCACTATAGCTCACTGGTTTGTCTCTCAGGAGCAGAAGATGAGACGCGCCCAAACGTGCAAGGCACTGAAATGCTGGAACCCGCGAGTCAACCCAGGATCAGGCCTGGGGTCCTCTGGAAGCTCCGCTGCTGTGATGAGGGCCGAGGCTGTCTTACAGGGCCACACTGAACGCGGGCGGACATGTCGTGGATTCCAGCAGAAAGGTCGGGGGTCATGGAACCACAAGAATTTAGGCTTGGCTGAAGAGGAGAAAGTGTCAGGGATAATTCAGCCCAACTTCCTGCAGAATGAATGCAAGAAAATAAATCACTAAAATGTTGTGTTTCCTCTTTTACTCACTATTGATAAGAAAGCTACCCCAATAACACGGGGGGGGGGGGTTAAAAGGGTACCACTCACACACACTGAAACCAAGCCTTTGTTTTGATCAACAGAACTTTAAGGTTACAAAAACAGACACATATCAGATATTCGTGCTCAGGTATTTCTGAAAGCAGCAGACTCCCCTCCCTTGACACCAAAGCCTCGATTCAAAATCAGCCACTTCCACATTCAAATAGAAATATTAAAGGCACACAAGCAGTTTGTCCTGGGGGTGGGGGGGTATGCTGATAAAGGCTCGGATCAGATCAGATAATGATTGCACCATTGAGAGTGATTAACATATGGTGTGTAAGTTTCCAGGGACAGAGCACAGGCAGGGACTGTACTCATATCTTTGGGACCAAAAATTGGAGCGGGCTTTCAAAAGATTAACTGAGGGACATTTACGAGGCAATCAGGCAGCTGTGTGTTAAGGTTATCAATGAGAGGAGAAAACAAAATTTAGTCCAGAACTGAAGTGCTATTCCTAAGGATGGAAACATTGAAAACAAAAATCAAAACCGCTTGGGGTGTAGGAAAAAAAAAAAAAATCATGACATTAGAAAATCTTCCTGAAGAGTCTTTCAAATGACTGAATCCAAAGTACAACAGCAGGCTGAATCATTCAAATGACTGGTCAAAATAAAAACGGAGTCAGACTCTACGAGAGTGTGACCCTGAATTACTTTTCACTCATAAACACAATCTGGGACCCTACTGGCCCCTACTGGCCTGAAACAACAGCGGATAAAATTTGGCTGGTAGCGTAATTATGCCCCCATTGGGGCTGGGATGCGAGTGTAATAGGTTTGATCCAAAGCCAGTGAATAAACTACAGTGGTACTGAGACAGGAATGCCCCAAAGAGTACAGCTGAATCCACCCATGGATAAGCCAAGGTACGGCAAATGAAGGTAGCGTGACTGGACCCACGGATCACATCTATGACACAACATTCACCTTGACTTGCTGTTCCATTGTTGCTACAGCACTCTCAGTATTCAGCTCCTCCTATGAGAAAAATTATCCCTCAACTACAACCCCCCCCCCCCCATTTGCTCATTTCCCGCCTCTACACTCAGTGTAGCGATCAACCATGAACAAATCACGTGATCTGATGTTGCCTGACCTCCAGAATCATGGTGTATACCTCAATGCACAACTCCAATCTAACGGCTGAACCGGATGTTTCTCATAACCCAGGACCCTGAAATTATCAATTACCTTGGTATTTTTGCCACCAAGTATTGAACACAAGGGGGGGCTGAGGAGCCAGGCGACCTTGGACCAAGGTTTTTCCCTCCCTCCGTGATAGTGGTCTTTTTTCCCTGTTTTATGTAACATTCTGTGTAAATAATGTTATGATTGATGGCCACACACTCTTGTCAATTGCCTAGACTACTAAAATTCGAATATTGTACTCTATTTTGTCTTACAGTCACTCCTGTTTTGTCCTTTATTGCACTGCCGTTTGTCCGATTGTCCCTATGCACCTGTCCCCTCCACTGCAACTGCGGCACAAGAATTTCACTACGTTTATGTGACAATAAATCTTGAAACTTGAAACATATTTAGGACCAGAGACTAAAAGGCAACTACACACCATGCCAATCAATGCAAACACAAAGAATTTTGCCTCCAGTAAAAACATCAGAAGTTATGATTCTTGTATCCCACTGATTTAAAACAGACTATTGCATCACAGAAAGGTACTCTTCAATAAATTCTGATTGACTGACAGTCGCTTCCGACTCATCTGACCACTGAGATACTGTAATCTTCCCGGTACCTCATTAAAAAAAACTGCCCCGGGAAGCAACCGGATCCTCCGCAAATGTGACAAGCAACAAGGATCAGGATCCATAGAGAACTCGAACGCAAGTCCGCAGTTTTGAGACCCCACCCACAGCTTAATCAGACATCTGAGTGGCTGCCATTCTGGTGTTGTTTACCGGGGTGAGAATGGACGTTTACCTTCGACACGATGTCCACGCCGGACCTCACGCATGTGATCACATGGCTATCATCTTTGTTTCAGCACAGCATGTATTGAAGATTTTCACTAAGCTGCTGAGTGGCATTTCCCATAAAGCACGACTTCATCACTAAGTGCACCATCCCGTAGCAAACGGAATGAATGTTAATGCAACCCTTGCTTTGCCGCTCCTCTGCACTTCATGGAAAACTACATTTTTTTTTCCCCCCTCAATCTCTTCTCTGCAGCATGACTCATGACTGATTCAGCACCTCCGATATGATGTTGCAGCATTAAAGTAATTAAGCACGCTGAATCACCGGGCAATAAAACAACAGGATCCCTCGGAGAGGGCTCCAGGACCCCTTCCAGCGCTTCCACACTTTAATCAATATAGGAAATGGCAGCGCCTGCGTCCAGCAAGCCCCTTCCGTCACACAAAAAGGGAGAAGGACCAATGAAATGCGGACTCCTTCAGTATGTCAGGCTGGGTCATCCTACCTGGGGCGTTTGGAGCCTTTCAGAGGTGACCGCGTCTGCGTTGCTTCAGCTCAGCCTAGCGGTTTGGATAATCGTTAAGCGTCAATCATTAATCTGGCTCCGGAAAATGCAGAACAACACATGTTCAGTGTTTCGGAGAGTACAAATCACTACATTCCTGTGACCCTGGCCAGGATGAAGGGCTGGAAGGAAGGAAGGAAGGAAGACAGACAGACAGAATACTGACACCCGCTGTTGTTCCAAGTACAAATAACACATGAAAAGACGAGACACTCAAAATTCTCCTGTGGACCCTGGACACCAGCCATGGTCTGTTTAGTGAGATACGGACGATTCGTCACTGGATATGACTTGCCCCTGTAGATGACAATGGAGGTGAATCAGATCATTACCTTCAACAGGACTGTCAATGACACTCAGGCAGCCCAAGCGTCCACACAAAGCTTGTCAAACCGCTCAGAGCTCAGTCTGCTTAGGCATCATGTGACCTGTTCATGTGACCTAGACACCAAAGTGATTGTGGTCAGCTCCACCGGGAACAGCGGCGCCATTGCAAACCCCGGCACCAGCGGGGCATTATAAACAATAGGAACCAGAGAACCTGAAGGAAAACTAGGGGTGATATGGAGCTCTTTGTCCACCCAGATCGACAGATGCCCAGAGCAAAACGAGGACAGAAATTCCGCTGGTTGTCAGTTTGGAATTTTTTCCCGGTACATCAGCAATGGCCTTCACAGCCAACGGCAGGCAAATTAGGTCTTTAAGTGAGTACTGAACACGTTTTGGGTTTTGATGAGTTCAATGCTATTTCTCCATTAATGCGATGGCATTCTTGTGGAAATGTCATCTATATAGCTTTGGCAAAAGTCCCTAAAATTACATGCCAGATACAAATAGTGTAAACTGCGCATAGGCACATTCTTCTAGGCCAACATCGCATAACAGTGTGATATCACCCCCAAGCAAAAAAAAACAAAAAAAAACAAAACATTGAAGAACAAAAAAGAACATTGAAATAAGGTATAATACTCAAATTCAAAATTAAAAGTAATACCTGGGTAGTAAAACAGAGGTAGAAAGACAAGTGAAGGCAATAAGAAAAGGATATATACAAACCCGATATTAACAATCCTATAGACAACCCTGTATCCATCACAGAGGCAGCTCATAAACATACTATATAAGAGAAGACAGGTTGGAAATGACTCACTTTAAAGCCAGGCTGGCAAACAGTTAATCATATGTGATATTTTGACATTTATGTGCAAGTTCTCTGAGAATTTTTAATAAAAATACCTCCCCTTCAATTTTCTGGAAGTGTCTTTTCAGTAATGAGCGGCATGTATACATTTAGGAGATGGCTGACATAGACCTTCTTGCATATATATATATATTAGTGTGTGTGTACTTGTATACTGTAACAGTATAACATTGCTGCATTGCTGCACAGGTACCTCAGAAACACTATTTGCTATTAACATTACTAATTCATCAAGGGCACCTCAGACCTTACTCATATTACTAACCTATGACGATGTACATTTAATGTGATTCATGGTCGCATGCCATGCTGAATCCTAATGGACACCGCAAACCACAACCAGGACGGGACTTGAACCCGGTACCCACAGATATTACTAAGCACATCTCAATGTCTCCTCATTCTTTCTAGGAACAGTTATGCAATCAACTTGAGGAATGGCATAACTGTGGCTCATTTACAGGAAAAGTTATTTTGTGGATGCGGCCGGATGGAACCACTAATGGGAGTTCCACTTACACAAAAATGTTCTGAGGGCAGAACAAAAAATGATTGGTTATCATTCTGAACCAGACTGTAGAGTAGGTGGGATCAACCAATCAGATGTCTTGGTCACGCCTCATTTACAGTCTGATTGGTTCTTCAGAACCAATCATTTTGTTCTGCCCTCAGAGCATTTTTGCACAAGTAAGATTCCCAAGTGACGAAACCTGCTTGTCACAGCTCCTTCAGGTCTGATGCCACTGGTTGTTATTTTAACACATCACCTTACATAGGATGTGAATCCAAAACACCTGGCCATTTGTAATCTTTGAAGGGTACGCCCACTTTAAAAGCTTTCCTTAGCTGGGTTTTGTAATGGCCTGGAGTTTCGATTAAAAGCCTCAGAAGCACTATTAAGTGTCAAACTATAGAAACATGTCCGCCTACATACTAGACCTATGCGGTTCGTGAATGATTCATACTTTTAATTGAATGGATGATACTACCTCTAATATGCTCATTGAATAAATGTTAGAGTAAGAAAATAAGGAACATCATTCACAAATCACAAAAAAAAAACATTATATTGACCATGACGAGAAATACATGGATGTCCAATACTGACAAACCCATTTCTTTAGCCCACCACACAGACACATGCCCAGTCAATCCTACGGGCAACATAGACTATAGGCTGTCTAGGGAGCCACCTTCTGAGTGGGTGCGGACTTGCCTTCCACTTTCTCTCTGCCTCGAATAGGGGGTGCTGGCAGTGATGCTCACTTGGGGTGTTACATCGCCTTGGACCAGTAAAGGATAGACAGATGGATAGATACCAAATTGCCCGTCGATGGCTAACTCCAATTAGCCTCGGCATGTTTTTGCGATTCCGTAGCACTCAGAGGAAACCACACGATGACACGGGAAGACGACGCAAGCTCCACACAAACACATAGCCATGGAGGAGACTCAAACCTTGGTTCCAAAGACGTGAGGCAACAGAGCTAACCACTGCATCACCATGCCAGCCCCAGACACATTGTGTACTTCTCTGGAAATGGGATTTTATGGGGGTAGCGGCGGAGACCTTTAAAACCCCCAGGAAAAAAGCTAGGAACAGCAGCGTCTCCACGCTTTCAGATCTGCCGATGGATGGGAAGCCCTTTCAAATCCGAAAAATCGATCGGACACTGACGTTTATGGTTGCTATTCTACATAATTACAAAGCCATTTCAGAAAAGCAGCTGCTTTGCAGGACATAAAAACAACACAATCCAGATACCCCAAGCCACATACTCCCAAACATCATATTGAAATGTTTGATCATATTTTATTATTTGGTATTTAGCTAATATCCTCAGCCATGCAGCTGCTGTCACTAGCATGTATGTTTGCCATTTAATATACCATCTTTTGGGACGTGACAAAGGTGACTAGGGTTGGAGTACTGGCAAAAATAGGGGAAGCTTTCTGTTTGAACCAGGTGGGAAACTAACCTAAAGGAATGAGGATCCCTTACGAAATCAGCAATAAATTTTACAAGTGTCAGTTTTGCGCATAGCGAAACCACATTGCGATTGCCAAAATGCAAACGGCAGCGTGTTATGGCAAAATTTAAAAAAATCACGCAAGAAATTTGCCAGCAGCAACCGCAGCTGAATTTTAAAGGTGAAGGCACAGTCATAAATCGGTGAATGACGTAGACAAAACATTGTACCGTCAGAAAGGTGAAATTCACAGATTGGAAGGCCATAAGTAAACATCTGGATATGACAAGGTGAACTGGCAATTACATCTAATCATTTAAAACCACCAACACTTAACCTGTTATGGGATTCTAAATAGGCCTACGTCGATAAATGAGATATCCTTCCCAAAAGACAGAGTGAGCAGTGTTTTTATATTACTCTGGTCTGATTGCACAATAAAACAAATGGATTAAATCTTTTTATTAATATCTGAAAGAATGCATAGCCCAGAATCATCCACCCCGTGTTTTTTTTTTTTCTTTATGACAGTCATGTCCTTAAGTAGCTTGTTTTGATGGAATTCTTTAACGTAATTACTGGATTTGGCCTAGATAAGGCTACAAGGAAGGCAGAGCTAAAAAGCAGAAATAGGCCTGAGTGAAATATCTTCCTGCCTGCATTTCTTGATAGTCTTCATGACCTTGAAAGCAGTTATGTTCAGGTTATATCAAAATAAGTTATGAAAATGACTGCAGCCTCTTCCCAAGTGCCAGTTTGCAGTTTCAATGGGGACAAACTCCATGGTAATAATCTGCCAACAAGAGACCAGCTTTCGTTTTCTTTCCGGCAATATGGGACTAGCCAGCCTGGGTATGTCAGCCAGTCCCGTTAGCTCTGACATCGCCACCACGCCTTTCTCTATGAGATGGTAGCAAGCACGGCAGCAACAGCCTAAACTGGACACTAACAATGCCTTATGATACATATTCACACAACAATTCAAATATTTAAGTTAGCCACTTGCGGAGCAAACATTAATTTTAAGCATTTTACAAATCTTAAATAGTTTCATTTACTTTCCAACAAAACGCTGCCTGGGTATATTACTAGGAGTACAACAGAGACCGTTCGTTATGTACTTAACAGCTACCCGCTGGCCCTGAAGTCCGTGAAGCAGCGTCCAGCCATCTGAACTTCATCGTCAATGACTGTACAGCAGAGAGAAGTCATGCTACACAAGATCTCTGAATGCTAGGTGGTGTTACGGGACAAGCATAGGCTTGTAGAACCATGCAGTTCCACTACAGACAATTTTGATAACATACAAACTCAGGATTGGAGCCCCGACCCAGCAGGTGACAGGGCTTCTCATCCAGCCCACCATTAGTGAGGCAGCAAATATCTCTCCGTCTTTCAGTCTCTTGATCTGTCTTTCTGTGTGTCTGTGTGTGTGTGTGTGTGTGTGTCTGTGTGTCTGTGTGTGGGGGGGGGGGACCCTAGCAGACAGCTGTGAACATCTCTGCACTTGAGAGCCGATGGGTTGGCGGGTTTAACGCTCCACTTTTTACTCTACAGGTCAGCACACTGCCACACATTGTGATCAGCTATGATTGATCGCATTCCCATGGACAGTGATGCTTTCTAGTGCGTTAATGAACATCTTCCTTGCAGAGTTCAACAATCCTGTCCAGTTAGAAAAAGTTTTTTTTTTTCTTTTTAAACCAGAAAGTTTTAGAAATACAGATATCGTCATAATTATCGTAGGAACTGTAGTGCTAGAGTTATTGCGCTAAACAACCATGATGAAAAATGATGGAGAACAGACTTGAGTTATCCCTGTCTCTACATGAATGCTATTCCACTAAGGGATTACGTCACGGATTTCAGCACAAGTTGACAGACGCGCTCTCAGACAGCGCCAGGATACAAGCGCTGCAGCGCGGGGGGGTTGCTTTGAATTCCCGATGGCAGTTTTTTTCCCTTTTCTTTTTTTTTTTTTTTTTTGAGTGGGCACTTAAGCACGACTCTGAGTCATGCTTATTTACAGTGACATCGTCCGGATGACATCATCCGGTGAGCCAGCAGAACGAGACGAGAGCCGCATAGTCGTGCCCCGGCACCCGGTCAGAGCCTCTGCAGTGGGTGACATCACCACGGGGTGGGGAGGGGCCAGCCAGGAGCCCAGCAGCAGGCTTGCAGGCGAGAGGCTTGCCGGAAGCAGCGGACTCCGGTACGACGGTCTCTTGCTAACTGCTCCGACCAGCACGTTTTGGGGGCGGCTGGCGTGGGAGGCCCCTGGAACTCCGCAGAAATGGAAGATGCAAATATAGCCCACGCTCACCTCATGCAGCTTGATGGATATTACTACGTATTATCTAGTGGCCAACTGGTCATTTTCATCCAAGTAACAAACTAAGGAATAAATCTTCTCACAGAAAATATTTGAGTCAGAAAATGGGAGGTTTATACACAGACAGTGTACTGCCTTCCATTAATACAAAAGATTAATTTAACTGTAAATGTTACTAGTCAGGGGGTAAAAAGGAGTTCTGAGTCTTCGTGCAGCACAGCGACTACAAAAAGCAGGGGGGGGGGGGGGGGTCCCCCACCAATATTTAATTTGGCTTCATTCAACCCCAGCAGCGAAAACCATTATATTTCAAATTGCGCCCACCCCCCCCCCCCCCCATCTCAAACTCTCCCCTATGCCATTGACAGGTAGGTTTGCACTTTCCATTTACCTACCTGCTTCATTTCCCACAAACAGAGCAAGCAATCACTTTTTTTTTGGGCCATGCATATTATTAACTGTGCTACTGGGACTCGGGATGCACATTCAGCGGACAGTTTATTAGGTACACCTGCATATACAAAGAACAAATCCTCAGTATGCAACTAAGTACACGGAGCAAGCAGTCAGAGTCAAGAGGCCGTTACTGTGTTTAAAAAGTGTTAAAATGGCTTGGATGTGTGATCTAAGGGATCACGTGCGGTGGGATTGTTGCTGCCAGATGTGGTGGTGGTTGCTAGAGACAGCAGCATCCTGGTATTTTCACACACTGTCAAGAGTTTTACAAAAATTCAACAAAACAACATCCAGTCACTGGCAATTATGCTGCGAAAAACTTGAGGTCAAAGGAGAACAACCAGACCGGTTACATCTGACTGGAAGGTCTCACGTGTATTTAAGAGTTTAGTACAAAAGTCACGAGCAGAAAGGTGCCTCCAAATGTATAATTTGTCCACCCCTGAAATGGTTCTAGAGGCAAAAGTGGGGTCTACTTGGTACTGGTCAATCGTGCTTAATAAAAGTGCCCACTGAGTGTTTAACGAAAATGAGCCATCAGAAATACTCTCAGGCTGGGATTCATAAATTCATATTCCACCCCCAATTTAGGAAAGAACATAGAGAAACTACATAGTGCAACTATAAATTATTGATTTGTTTTAGCAGAAATGTTCCACAAATGTCATTTGTTCAGATGCTAGAGCCTTTATCTACTATAAAAACAACCCAAATGCCAAGTGAGACATCCGGCTTACTGAATGAACTGAGACCTAAAGCCACAATTTAAACCAGAGCTACAGAAAATAGTGAACAACTTACATTTGGTGATAACCTGTACTCTCGGTAGTCAAATGCATCTAGTGAAGACCTATGTACACTCAGGAGAAGTACAGTACTCCAGGTGACAGTATCAGTACCCAGTCAGGGTTGTGGGTTTGAATGCTATCCCGGTCGGTACCATGTTAAAATGTGAAGAGCTTCTAAGCAGAAACCAGGGTTTCATCCAAGGATACAAACCCAACTGTCTGAAAATCTGCCAAATCAGTTTAAGAGAAAGTTTTCAAATGACAAAATTGAAGGGAGGGAAAATCTCAAAGCTAAAAGGGTGATAAACAGAACAAGGGTATGGACAAAATCTAGTAAATCTGACAAACTGACATTACGACCAATTGAGACTGAACAACCCTGATGTCACAGCTTTCGGTGAAACATTTAACTCCTAAGTGCTTCAGTGATTCCTAAATTAAAATGCAATCGTAGCCTTTCACTTTAACACACTCAGGCTTTGCATTAAGATTAATAGAGAGATTAATATGCTAATTAAATCAACGCTGTCCTTTTTGGTAACACGGCCCACGCTACACAGGTGTTATTTAACCAAGGCAACCGTTTTTCACGGTTTACGCCATTTTTCCCACCTCTTGCCTCATTACAGGTGCTATAAGAGCCATCAATGACATTTTAAACCAGCTTTGTTTAATAAACAAGCGAGGCCTGAGCTCATCCCTGCTGAGTAATAGCTGTCACTTCGAAGTGGAACCAAATTAACGAATTTTTCAAAACACAGCACAGACTGTCAAGGTAAAGGAAAGAAAATCCCGTTCACTCCAAGCCATTACAACCTTAAGCTGACAAAACACTCACAGAATAGCATAATGCACCTTCCAGGGACCGGATAGTACAGTCGATCCAAAACAGTAGCATAAGGAATACCGAGGTTGGATTCCAGTCCAAGGAACGTACAGTCCATCCTTATTTCTGACATTACCTCACTCAACAGCCCATCCAGAAAAATGAATGGCCCGTTTTAAATTCTACTCACATAAATGACAAGTTATTTCTGTCCAGTGAGGGGTCCTCATCTGTCACACAGCCAAGGAAACGCATGTCAAAGCTGAATCCGTAATGCCAACATTAAGACACACCAGCAGTAATGACCATTTAAGCGCAGAGAAATCTCAGATTGAGCTAGTTTTATTTACACAGCACATACTACAGTGGATAACATATTCGAAGTACATTTTACAGTGCTGTGGACATTCAGAAACGAGACACACTGAATGCTATAATCAGCAATATATAAAAATAGTGTAGCTAAAAAAGTATAAATTAGGTCCTACTGATTAGACAAACACAAAAGCTCATGGGAAACTGTCAAAACCCTGGGAGGGGGAAAAAAAAAAAAAATTCATTCAAGAAGTTCAGCATTCTGACAAATAAAACAATGCATGTAATCCATAAATAAATGAACCGAACAAGGAAATATCTGAATTTAACTGATGTTTCGACAGAAAACTACAGCATCAGAGCATTCATATTGTACTTTTATATTTACATTTATCCATTTTTCCACCCAAAAAAGGTTAAAAAGAGCAAAAAAATCTATTTAGCAATATGTCTCTAACATAGGCATAAAAATACATAAGAACTTAATCTCAGAACATTACTCTAGGACTGTATCTATTATGTCATCGATTAAATAATTTATTAAAAACGTTAATTTCAAAACTACAGGTGTCCGTCTCATACTCTGAACATGTACGCCCTCTAGTGGATTTAAACAGCAGTTTTTGTACAGTTGCTTAGAAACTCCCCGAAAATTTAATTTACTATATATGCAAACAAAATCAGTTTACCTTTATTCTCATGTCATCAACGTTCTTCTACATTAACAGCATGCATATCTTTGTAATAGTTACAACTTGATTAAAAAAGCCTGGATAGGCAATACAAATACTAACAATTTTAGGAGAAATGCTTTAACGCTTTCCAAAAGTAGGCTTTTTGCAATTTTGTACCGTCATTGACATCCAAAGTCGAAAACCTTTGGGTAACAACCATCCCACCACAGCCGTTTCAAACAAGGAATAACAAAACTTCTAGTTAATATACAAAACTATGCATTTGCCAAGCAGAAAACCAGCATAAACATTCAACAGCGAGACAAAAATTTTAAAGTTCAGCTGAGTAAACTGAAATGCACTAGTAAAAAGTCACAAAAACATTTAGGGCAATTTCGAGTCCAGATTTCACCTCCTGGATCTCTGTAACAATAGTACAGGGCAAAGCAGTCTTACAGCGCTGCTGCATCTTCATCCAACAAAGAATCTCTGTCCTCAGGCTATTGCGGCTTGTAGGTGAGTCAACAAAAGCAGTTTGGGCACTAATGAGCCACTGTACAAAGGATCCAGTGGCCCTTTTGTGACTACTGAAAACATTGTCATTTGCAAATACAGTACAGATGTTTTTCCTGCGATTATTTCAATCTAAATATGTGGGTATTGGACACACAACTGCTACTGCATTTGCCACATTTTAGTCCGGTACACAGACCATCATTAGGTCTTACTATAACAAGTGTACTTTCAGTTAAATTTACTCAGATCCTTGTCTCGATGTAAAATGAAAATGCACTCGAGTGACGAACTAAGCGTCCTGTTACAATTGTTATAATGAATAAAGCGACTGATTTCTGAAAACAATGGCTGGCTCTGAAGTTTTAGTACAGATAAGATCAGTGCTAAATGTATAACGGCTTGCTCTCGAATTGAATTTACAGGTATGGACTGATTCATTTAACCAAATGAGGATTCTCAATCTGTGAAAGTCAAGCTCTTTCTGGGTCTTTGCTGGACTTTCCCCTTGTTAAGCGGTACCACCCAGTACAATGTGCGCTCCAGGTGACAGGAGCAGCACGGGTTGATGACCATAAGATCCAACAAGATGGTTTAACTGCACATGAGCTTAAGCTGCAAGAGAACTGGACATCCAACTGCTCACACTCACGTGTAGAATAAGGCTTCTGAAGAATACCAAGATTTAAATTAAATCAAACAATCAAATAATTACAATATGGAAAAAGATCATAGTTTGTGCAATCTGTCGGATGTGCTCTGCGGTTGTCACACACATACATAATCCTGAATGGGGTGACCTCTTGCGAGAGACTCATAATTAAACTAATGGAAACTTGCATCTCAAAGTGTAAAACCAGAACAAACAGCATTCTAGCATGCTAGCTCACTTACTCTGGGCTCTTATATCGCTTCCTGATGTTGACAGCTGGGCCTAAGAGGTGCCTGAAAAACGCAGGCCACACACCTCCCTGTGTGGAGTGTAAAGGGTACAGATTTACACACCGCTGACCCAATTAGTTTTGACCCATAAGACCGCAGGAGTGGAAAGTGAATAATCTGGGAAACAAAAGTCAATAAATAAGCAGCGGACTGGAAATTTAAGGGACATTCCCTTCTGTTCGACATGAAACACGGCTGAAGCGCAGCTATAGCACAGATGAGATTCAGGTTTTAGAAACAGCATCCAGTGTAAAACCAACAAAACTGGCCATTTCTAAATGTCTTTGGAATATTTACTATTATACAAGTCTGCACAAAAGGGCAAAAGAGCTTCACCACTAGGCTGTAGTGATCTGTAGCTTTTACACAGAGTTAACAGGACCGAAGGAAGACTGAGAAATTAGGGCAATGACAACAACGGTATAAAAATTAAAATCGAACCTCCACATTGTTTGCGAGCAACACTGCCAGCGAGGCTTCGAAACCAGGTCCACAGACGGCGCTATGCGGGACACCATCAACCAGGTCACGGGACAGACCTGGGCGAGCAGAGCTACCCAGCGGCTTGTGGGGCATCACCAAACCTATTTTGGGTGCAGACCTTTCAGATGCGTTTATCTTTATAAGTAGGGAGGAGAGAAGAGTAGAACTGGACGAGGTTAAATAATTAAACTTTCCTGAATTATAGTGTCTTTTGTGATTTACCACGAGCTGTAGTCTCATTAAAAAAAATTAAAAACAGGAGTACAGAAAAGGAAAACACAGAAGGCCACTTTGACAATAGAGAAGGCATTACTTAAAATGTCATCTGTAACAAAATAATAAATAATCCTGGAATCATGCAGATCTACTCCAAAACGGTCATACTCCGTAGCACCAGTGACGTGTTTGTGTCGTCCTTACGGCATTATAGAGCAGAGGTCATGTCTTGACAGTGGACGCGTGTTGACACAGTCCCAGGCCATCGCTGAGGTGCACACACAGAAATCGGCGTGCAGACCCCCGCTGTGCACGGGGGAGGGCTGCTTTGCCATCCCCAAAGCCCCCCCTTTAGCAGAAGTAGGGATCGGCCAGTTTGCAACGGGATTTTAGCAGGAGCATTGAGGATAAACGGTTTTGCCAGGTAGAGTTCATGCGGCATTTCTGTAAGGATCAGCCTGCAGGGTTGTGTTTTTCTGCACTGGGACAAGGTGCGTAATCACATGTTTGCAAATGAACTTTCGTCTTCCATACATCTCAGAGTAGAAAAAGAAAAAAGTACTGAATCATATCACTGCAGACAGTGTACTCTACACACAAAAAACCTACTTCTTTCTTAAAGGCTTCCTAAAATACACTTCAGAGAACAAAATAACTTTAAGCGGGTCCCTCACCCAGGGCTCTGTTTAAAAGCAGGACTGAGGATATTTGGTTTGCCGCGGTCCTTCAGGACATATTGGAGCGTAGGAAGATGAGCTTGTTCATCTCCTCGGCCGTGACCTGCTGCCTCCTCTTCAGAGCCAATGTCTGCTCGCACACACCGGCGCACTCGCCACGCACGCCTACTGCGGGCACAGCCAGCAGCCAGAGCGCAAGGCGTGCCAGCCGCGGGTACTTCTCCATCACGGAGCTCCAGTACTGGAAGAGGTCGGGCGTGGCGTGGAACAGTGGTTCTGCCAGGTACTGGAACACCTCCTTGCGCACCTGCTGCTGGTCTGAGGCGCAAGACCCGCGGCTGTCCCCACCTTCGGCACGGCACCGTTTGGCCCCTGGGGGACCCTCGGGCCCCCCGCTGTCGCAGTCCTCCCCCTGCACTCCCCCGCCGCCACCTGGGCCCTCCTTCATCTCAGCGGCCGCCTCACACACTTTCCCGATGATCTCCTCGTGCTGATAGGCCGGCACAGGCCGCAGCTTCAGCTGGGGATCTAGCACCATCGCCACCTGGTGGGCACGTTCCACCTTAAAATTCTCCTTCAGTGCCTCCAGGAAGTAGTGGCAGAGCTTGCTCCCGGCGCCCGCCTCACCTGCCTTGGAGGTGAAAAGTTTCTCCAGGCGCAGGTAGGCGGGCAGCACCATCTGCAGGGTGGGCCGGCGCTCCGAGCTCAGCTCCACGGCTGCCTGCCGCAGCGGTGCCAGCAGTGAGGCCAGTGTGCCCAGCAGGTGCTTGTTGAGGCTCTGCAGGAGGGGAGCCGTACTCTTGCTGCGGCCGTAAACTTCGCAGATCTGGTCGAAGCGTTGGTGCACCTTTAGCAGCGCCTCCGTGGTGCGATCCCAGCAGGGTGGGGGTGGGGCCTGGGGCGAGGGCTCCTCAGGACCCCCGACACCAGCATCCCAGGGCAGCCCGGCAGCCCCAGCGATGTCCCGGCAGGCGGCCAGCAGCTCAGCCAGCTCGTGGAGGCCACGCGTCTGCAGGCTGCGCTTGCCCAGTACGGCCTGCGCCACGGCGCCCAGCGAGCAGCCAGCACAGCGCAGGCAGGCCCCCACCCGGCCACAGAAAGCCGCCGCTGCCGCTGCCCGCGGCTCCGTCACGTAGACGGCACGCACGTCCGACATGACGAACTCCGAGAGCACGTTCTGCACCCAGTGATGCACCTGCTCGCCAGGTTCACGCAGATCCACCTCCTTGACGCCGAGCACGTAGCGCCGCAGCCGCACGCCCTCCACCTGGTAGGCGGTCAGCACGTAGCAGGACCCGGCGGCGCCCACCGCCTGCGAGTGGCAGGTGACGGCGATGCCCAGGGAGGCGCTGGAGCCCAGCGCACAAGTGACCTTCACCTTCACCTGGTTGTAGGTGCGCGGAAGCTGCCGCAGTGCCAGTGACCCCATGTCCCCCAGGCCCTCCCGCACTGAGTAGGCGCCATGCCGCGCCCCGCTATCCACCAGCGTTTGCGCCAGCTTCAGGAAGTCCTTGCCACCCAGCACTCCCAGCAGCCCCGGGTCGGCACACATGACACGCAGCAGACGCTCTGCCACCTGCTGGCGCTCCTTCTCCGGGAGAACGCTGTTCACTGGGGGAGGACAGAGGACGGAGGCAGGGGGAGGGAATACAGAGAGGGAGGAGCACAGTATTACCACACTGCACTAAATGCATTAACCAGGAAAATGATATGGCCATCACCACGCATGAATAACAGCCGTAGTCCTGCGACCCCCGGCCTTAAAGGGGCGGTTTCCAATCACCAATTCCTGCTGTAACCTTGAGACATTTACTGCACGTCAGGCTGTGTAATAGAAAGGTACACGCTTCGCATAAGGGGCCTGCAGAGCAACTGCTAACCAGCACAGAGACAACGGTCGCCATAACGATGAAGGATGCTCACTGCTAGTGTTGTGGTTCCTCTGGGCCTGGACCAGGGGCTTCCACACCTGCTCCTGCGGCGTGGGGGCCGGTGAAGTTTTGGGGGACTCCACCTTGGTGTGGTTTTCGTTATCCGCTGCAGGCAAACACGGTGGAGGTAGGGGAAGGGGGGGACAGGACAACATGTCATCAGCACGAGGAAACTGGAATGTCACTAGATCCTTCTTAGAGGGGGAGGAAAAAAATGCATTAAAAATGTACATAAACACAGAAAAGGTGAGTGTCGCGCTACCAGCCCGAATACATTCTTCCTGCTAAACTGTCGCACCTGCTCTCAGTGTACCGGGAGATGCTGTGTAGCAGCTCCATAGATATAGACATACTAGATTGGTTGCGACTCACCGAAGAGCCGTCAACTTGCTTAAGCAAGTCGGCGTCCTCAACAGACGCAAAATGTATTTTTGTTTTTTTTTTTAAACCCACAAATCCTTCTACTGCAGATAATTACAGGTGAATCTGGATGCATTCTTTTTTATTTTTTTTTTGAAGGGTGGGGGGGGAGTTTAGGACTACGCCGTAAATTTCTTTTTCATTTTCCTGGAAGCCGTTCTGATGGTCATTCTCGGCAGGAGGGGGGAAAGGGGGGTTTACCAATCTAGTAATCTGTATCTACGTGCGGCTCACTCACCAGCGTGCGACTGCATGTGCTCCAGCAGGTTGTTGTAGAACTGGAACTGGATGCCACAGGCTCCACATGTGTAGGGTTCTAGAACAACAAGGCCCACGTTCCGTTTAACAGCACGGCCACGCAAGAGCCCAGCCCGTGCGGACGCTACGCCAATGTAGGTCGCCGAAAGGGACTGTAATAAGGAGTTTTATTTTAATAGTGGCCGGGGGAGGGGTGGGGAGGGGGGGGAGGTGGGAGCTGCAATGTCCTTCTAAGAAAGAAAAAAATGGATGAGAATAGAAAGACATTAACCTCGAACATCCATTTCTTTTTGTGCTGGATAAAAATTTAATGGAGACGTGCACAGAATTTTTCCATTATCAATGAGCATGGCGAGATGCCATTAGGTTTAAAATAGGAGAGTCCACGAGAGCAATCCAGCAGGGTACCTGTCTGGAAATGGGTAGAGGTGAAAATGGCTCGGGGGGGGAGTGTAAAACATTTGGTGACAGGGTGACAAGTTACCAGATAACCACACTATTCTGGCAATAAGGCACTCCAGTTGTTAGGCTAGAGATACACACCCGACAAGGGTACAACAGAGGGCGCCCTCACGAGTTCTTAAAAATCCCAGTCTTTAACCGCTGCGCCACCTGCTGGGGATGATGATTTCTGCACGCTGTGCATTTGGCACTACGCCATTGATGGCAATGCCAGTAGTGGGCATACGGGACGCAGGTCACAACTCCAGAGGGAACACAAACCTCAAGGTTGGCTCTATCACGACCAGCCACCGAACAGACTCCATCACAGACCATAGCTGGCTCTCTAAATTATAAGCATCTTCTCTTCCCATATATACAACATTTCATCAGAAATGTCTTTTCTGCCGATCCACTTTCACAATGGCACCCCCTTCCTGTACGCACGAGAAACCTCAGGCAAACCAAGACCCTAGTGCAAGCAAGGCAGGCAGAAGCTATGGGTAACGGTGATATCTTACTGCGTGTGGGTCACCCAGCATTGAAGGGGGGTACTTACTCTGCACGGTGGGGAAAGAGCCAGACACCTGTGGGCTTGCTGTTCCTGTGTGGGGGGGGGGGGGGGGAAAATGAGCAAGGACCCCCCCAACAGAAAGTTTAACCAATTTGCGGCCCAGGGGTTAAGGCCGGGGGGGGGAACGACCGGAAACAGGGGGGAAATCCAGCACCGG
>JAODKE010000125.1:5718820-5739591 GCA_026779605.1 Mormyrus hasselquistii
CCCCCCCCCCCCCCGCCCATAACCCACTGACCACTCCCCCATCCCATTTCCTGAGAACAACTGGGCTATCCCACCCAGGCCAGGAAGGGCCACTCACCACTGGAGTTCTGCGAGCTGTTAGTGTCGCCTTGGCTTGCCTGCATCTTCCCCTCCCGCTTACGGCAGGTGGCGCCCTCTAGGGAAAGAGTGGGAAACGTCAGGAGCTTTTCACAAGGGAAGGAGGCCGGCTATTTCCTTTCATCCCGCGTGTGTTTTCGGCTGCTGACAGGCAGTTATAAGAAGAAGGTAGGGGCGGGGCCCTGAGACACTGACAAAAAGCCTTTGGGGCCCCCGCCGGCCCACACGGCCTCCCAGATCCACTTCCATCCTTTTTAATTTCAGCCTGCAGTGCCCCGGGTTCACGATTAGCCATTACAAAGCTCGGCTATCGATAATGGATTGTTTTAAGGACATGCTATAAAGCGTTTTTTTTTTTTTTTTTTTTTAAACCGCCTTTTATCCCTCCTTAATATTCGGCCTGACCCAGTTACATGACAAACTTTAAATAGTTTTCAATGACGGTGGTTTTGGGCACAGACCTAAATTGATGCAGAGTGGGAGATGGGAAGAGAGATGGAGAACGGACACCAACAATGGGGAACAGCTCCAGGAGGAAAAAGGATTTAAAGTAGTATAGTGTGTGTGCTGGGGGGGGGGGTCATCCAGATTTTTAGGTGGTGAATAGGTTCACTCCTCCTGCATGCCACAAACACATGCAAGACCTCACCTCTACAGCCATGAAACATTCAGCCCCCCCAGTCATAATCTTGTTTTGCAATCACCATGGTAACCACACACACATACAGGAAAGTCCACACCCTTTACCTATTTGCACGGGCTCCGATTTAGAGGCGCTGAATTTGGCAGAGTCGACCGAACGCTGTTGTGAACGAGGTGGTGCCGACTGCAGGGACCGACCTGCAAGGATAATTTGGGGGGGGGGAAATCACAGGCTCATCTGAGATTTTCTTGATGTAGATGGCATGAACCAGTGACCATGTAACTTCAAAAAAGGGAGAACTCATCACAGAACCCCCCATGCTCACCCTTTACCCTGCAAGCATTTCGGCGGCAGGATTGACCGGCGCGCCTCGGCTTGTCTCCCAAGGAAACAAACAAGGTGATGAAACGGCTCCAAAGCTGCAGATAGCAAGCGGGGCTGGTGAGCGTCCCCGTTCTGAGATGGGACGGCCCTCGAGGCAGGACAGTCCGATTCCAGAGAACCCCAGACCCCGCTTTCCGTCCTCATTACATGCCGAGGCTTCAGAGCGCTCTCGGAAAATGACCGGCCGAGACTAAGTGGATTCTGCCGGATCTGAGGCCCGTGTGGAACCACCCGCTGAATCGGGGGCCTCGGGGGACCGGAACTCGCGCCCCATCCCACTTAACGACCACAAGCTGGCAGACAACTACCAGAGGGCGAAGAGGTGCTGAGGTATGAGGCGGGCTCCAGCCCCAGGAGAGGCTCGACGCTCAGCCTCACTGTGCTCAAGGGACTTCACAAGCTTTAGTGGAAAATCACAGGGCACGGCAAGCACGCATGCATGAATATTTACACATTTATACAAGTACAATAATTATTATACGTGTATGCACATATATTTACATATGTATACATTCATTCATAATTCATTCACAAGTCAATACTGAAGAGTATCGAAACCGTGCCTTTAATCTCTCGTAGCTATGCAGGTCTGACCGCGTAAGAGGAATTACCTTTCAGAACTTAATAGTAAGCCAGTACCACCAACACTAACAAGGAAATGGGCAGATCCAAAAAAAACCTGAGGTGTGTTAAACAGGAAACGGGTCGCATGGGGGGGGGGGGGGAAGAACAGGGACGGACACTTAGACATACCAATGGGCGTGTGCAGTGCCACATGCTCCTGGTATGGGTTGAAGTACTTGTATTGCTTTCCGCAGTACTCACAAACGTAGCTGCCAGTCTCTGAAAGAAAAGGGACAGATGTATGGGGCATCGGGGAGGCAAACCCCCCCCATCTCCTTTCGGACTGCACACAAACCCACACCGAGTTAAGGGTGATTCAGAGTCACCAACTCTTTCAGAATGTGAGGCATTTTCTGAAAAGAAAATACAATCTGCACTTCGCCATTTAGTTTCCAAAGTCTGTGTGCAAAAATCCTGCAAAAATTAAAAAGCACCATTTGCATTTTAGTTTTCCACTCATGTATGAGTCAGATGTAAAAAAATAAAACAAAATTAAAAACCCTTTTTGTATTTTCATTTTCCAATTTGACTTCATTTCCTACTTTGTCTTTTCATTTTCAAGTTCACTACATGCAAATATATGTTAATAGGAGCAGGGTGGTGGGCGGAGCTACAGATCACTGATTTTTCATTTGTAACAGTAAACTGTTCGTATGACACTTTGATCAATTGTTCACACTCATTTTAATTAGAAGCCATATTTCCAAATGGAATGCGGAGGTCTTATTCATCTTGGGTAAAGCAAATATAAAATGCATAGTACATAGCAGGCATGCCACTCTAATGACACTGAGATTAGCCTAGGCCAGATAGCTACCTAGTTGAAAACATGGCAGTCTGGCCGAGGCTAATTTCAGTGTTTCCTTACAATGGGATACCTGCCATTATATCACACAACATATTTTATTACGTATTTTCAAAATGTCAAATAAAAACTGCCCGTACAGTTATAATGAAGCTGGAAGTAAAATAAGTCGCTATGAATTAGCAGCTAAACGAATCGATATTTGCAGATAAGTAGCTAACGTAAGCCGTGTGTGACTTTGCCATTAGTTTGGGTGACACCATGGCCAAGAAACAGACAACAGAATCGGCAAGAAAGCGCAGCAGTGATCCGTAGCTCCGCCTCCCGCCCAGCTCCGATTAACATATATTTGCATGTAGTGAACTTGAAAATGAAAAGGCAAAGTAGGAAATGAAGTCAAGTTAGAAAATGAAAGAAAAAGGGTTTTTAATTTTATTTAAAAAATTTTCACATCTGACTCATACATGAGCGGAAAATTAAAACACAATTTTATTTTAATTTTTGCAGAATTTTTGCGCACAGACTTTGGAAACTAAATGGCAAAGTAGAGAATGTATTTTTATCATTTTCATTTTAATTTTTTGCAGAAAATACCTCCCATATTTCAGTGGTGGGAAGAAAACATTAAAATAATCTGGGAACGCAAGAATATGAGGATTCATATCAATCAGATTTATATTGTTTAAGAATCATGAAGACTTCCAAGGTCTGCCCCAGCAGTCAAAAGCTCCCTGACCATGGAATACTTTACCTGCCCCAGGTAAACAGGGCTGGTGCCCCCTCCCTCCCCCCTAAACACTTACTGGGCCCAATCTTCTGGAAAGGTTCCATCTGCTCCTCATCCTTTTGGTCGTCCACAGGTATGACCACCTGGTCATAGGGATCTGCATTTGTGGGGAACAGTGATGACACATAACCAGCCTCAACGAATTCCCCCAGTGATACTGGTTTTATAGTCATCTATACCAGTGTTTCCCAAACCAGTGCTCAGGACACTCTAGACAGATCCGCATTTTTGTTTTATCCCAGTTCCCACCACACCTGTAAGGCATTTAGAGTTCCTGATTGCTTGGGTCAAGTGTGCTGGGGACTGGGATTAAGCCATAAGAAATTTATTATTATTATTCATACTTCATTGATCCCTCTGGAGAAATTCTCTTTATGCCTCCACCAACTTGCTCTCTGTAGCTGAGAGCATGCTGGCTGTGAAGGGCAGCCACCCATAGCAGCGCCTAGGGAGCTGTGGCTTAAGGGGCCCTGCTCAAGGACCTGCAGATGTGATGAGGCCGGGTTCGAACCAGTAAACCTACCTATCGCAGGCACTGAGGCTTAACCCACTGAGCCACACTCTCAATATTATCGTGAGACCAGTATGACCGGTGTGCCAAGGACTGGTTTGGGAAACACTGATCTATACTGCTTGGTCAATATTATTTATTGCTGCCATCTATGAATGTGCTTTTAACTCTCTAAATGTGTGTGCTTAGCTATTGGAGAGCTACAACTTCCTTTAGGATTCTATCTATCTAGGCTACATGATATCACACCGTGATTATATGGCTCACGCGCGATAACTAGGCGGCTTTAGATGATGCCCATAAACATCTGTTCAGATGCCAGCCTTTCAGTACTATACAGACACTTGCTTACCCACAACTTCATGAGCAGATTAGTAGTGCGCCAATAATACCGAGGCATACTGTGATGTGCAAAAAGTCAGTAATCGGTATAAAATTGACAAATCCTTGTGTTTATTAAATTTGGTTAGTGGAGCACACCACATACTGCTATTTTATCATGGAAGCAATAAACATTGAAGCGGTGGTGAAGAAGGACAGCTCAGGACCTACAACATCTTTTGAAAGAAGAGATATTGCAGATAAATGAGGAAAAAAAAAAAGTGTTCTGGCGGCACTTTTTACAGTTTAAAATCTGACATGTTTAGTAAACCTAAGAATACGCTGAAAAGCTGGCATCCGGATAAATGTTTACACCTGTAATTTAAAGCCCTGGTTACTAATGCAAATGCATCATACTGCAATGTGACATCATACAGCCCTAATATCTATCTGCAGAGGTCAGGAGCCTATCCCATAAACAGTGGGAGGAGCCTATCCCATAAACAGTGGGAGGAGCCTATCCCATAAACAGTGGGCACAAAGCAGGGAATAACCCACTTCATACGGAACACATTCACACACGATTTCACACCTACGGACAATCTGGAACCTCCAATTACCTTTACATCATGGACTGGGAGGAGAAATCAGAGAACCTAGAGGACACCCAATGACGACACGGGAATATACAAACTCTACACACTTAGATCAGGGAATTAAACCCTGGCCTTAGAAGCATTAGGCCACCATGCCAATCCCTGCGCTACTGTGCCAGCCCATTATATTAAAAGGTTCCTTCCAAATAGCAATTTCTAAAGTTCCCATGAATCTCTTCAGACTCAAAAAAGGTACAGGCTTACCAACAGTGCCAAACATAACGATATAAATTAGGAATCAAGCTGTCAGCCACTGGTCACGATTCAGATGACAGGAAGGGTCATGCCATCTCAATTCATCAGATTTAAAAAAAAAAAAAAAAAAAAAACTTCCCACATTACCACCTCAAATTTGGAAAATTTCCTGAGCTAGTAGGAAAACCACAGACTTTCACATCTACCCTGATTATTTTTCTCCAAAAAAAAATATTTTAAGAACGGGGGCGGGGTTTGTGTTTAAGTCTTTCTAATATTGTGTATTGAGGGGCCATTTTTAAGCTGCGACATCTAGAAAAATACTTCAGCTAGGTCCTTCAAAATTTAAAAGATAAATATCTGGTACTATAAGAATATGCACTCAAGAATATAGCTAAAGTCCAACACAGAGTGCTGGGAGTTAAAATATCCTAAAATTACATAAATAAGTGGGGGGTCCCAAATCAGATTAATGGTTTCAGAGATATTAAAGCTCAAATTATGATGTGTTCTCTCATTTTTTTTTTTAAATACTCCTGTGTTTGTGTACAGCAGCCTCCATCTGCAAATTCTATCACTTGTGATCATGCAAGTAATGATGTCACACACACATACTTGGTGGCCATCGTACACATATTTCAAAAATTAAATTTTGGGAAAATAAGAAAACATCAATGTTTTGGTGCAGTGTTAATAGAAACTTGTTCTACAAAACTGAATTTGTATTTGGTAGATGTCATAATCTGGGAACATCACAAATGTGGTCCCAAATCTGCTGTTGGAGGTCGCACAGTCGATTATATATTTTTCACATGAAATTCAAGCATCCAGCATTCTATGTTGAACTTGAGCTGCATTCCTGAGAGTCCATATTAATTAATTAGATTTCACAGTGCTTCTCATACACTAGGAAAAATATATAATTTTAAAGCGAGTCCCAATTACATGATTACAAGTGTAAGAATAAGCACCTGGAGGCTTACAGATACAAACAGGAGTATATCAAAAACGAGAGAACACCATCGCAGAGCAGGCTTTAATATCTCTGAAACCATTAATCTGACTTGGACAACTTCAGACAATATATTGCATTTTGTCTGTACATAAAATATATGTTCCCTACCTTTAAAATGGTGGTTTCTAATGGTCTTCAAACCTGCTGCCGGAGGTCACACAGTTGATTTTTAAAAATAAATGAATGAATGAATGAAAGCAATGCAGCATAGAAAATTCTACCACCAAGGATTTTTAAATCGAACCTCAGCCACATTCTTGAGTTCACTGAATCGTAGTACTTGATATTTACCCTATAAAATTCGAAGGACCTAGCTGAAGTATCCTAGACACTGCAGGTTTTAAATGGCTCCTCAATACATGATGCTAGAAAAAGACCTAACACACACAACCACAGCCAACCCTTTCTTTTGGAGAAAACTAAATGACAGTACAGACCTGAAATTTAATACTTTTCCTGGTAAAAAGTACATCTTCGCTTGGGAATATTTTTTAGGTAAATCTGAGATGGTTCGGTGGGAGGCATCTGATGAGCTGACACGGAATGACCCGGAAGCAATTTCTATTCAATCATGTCGCGGTGCATCAACGGCGAGAGATTCTATACCGTCGACGGCATGGAGGTCACGGTGTTCCTGGAAGCAGCTGTAGTACTTGTAGTTCTTGCCGCAGATGTCGCAGGTGTAGCGGAAGCTGTCTGCAGGAACACAAGCGGAGAGACCGTGCTGTCTGTCTGCCCACCTGCCTGCAGTAAACGTGGGTGTTACTGGCCTTCGCTCGCAGGCCGACGGACACGGCTCAGCCTCAGCAACGATAAAGACGTTCACAGAGAAACGGCAAAACACGGTTCACAGAGTCATTTCCTGAACACAAAAAAACCAACTAATAATCGCCTTGCATGCCTAAGGGGATGGGAAAAAGGAAAAAACAATTCAAAACCAAATTTAAAAAAAAAAAAAAAGAAAAAAAAAGATGAAAAAAAGGACACTAAAATAGAAAGCAGAAATGCAAAATAAAAATAAACATGACAACGAGAAAAGATGCCGTGGAGATGTGAGCCCCTCCTTCCATTTTCAATTTCCTGTTGTTTTGCGAAACATCGCTCATCTGCTAATCGCTCCTCAACGACAGCCCCGGGGAGATGCATTTATACACCTACACGTGGGTGGAACCTACTTCCAATGGGTCTGCGCTTAAAGTCACAGTAATCGCAGATTTGTGCGTACCGGGCGTGACCCGTTCGCCCCCGTGCCGCTTAAAGACGGACCCACTGGACTGCACATCTACTGCGAGTCACCGAGAAATTCTAAACGACAGCGATAGCGATCAGATCGGATTTCTAAGCCAGAGCATGACTGCAGCGCACGTCCTCACTATGGCGGCATGGAGAGAGAACAACTGCACATTACAGTTCGTCAGAGGGAGGGCGAACGGTCGACCAGGCCTGCCGCCCACTAGCCGTCCCGTGACAAAAATTTTAATGAATGATCATGAGAAAAGTTGAGGAAACCACAGGAAACTTTTGCCCAGAAAAAAAAAATTCACAGTGACGAATCTTCCAGTTAATTGATATGTAATGAGTTTTGCTTATCTTCAGTTTTCATATACACAAACACAGAAGGGGATTAATACATAGCTCATTATATGTCTTCCCCAACAACAATTAAGCATTAAGGCCTTTACAATTAAGTTCCCCCCCCCCCTCTATTCAGATTTAACATACTATCCTGATAAACATGACGGGCGATAAATGATTCGGCTTGACACTACCGCCAACAGTTGTGATTAGTGATGTTCTGTACATATCAGGTCCAAAAGAAGAACATTACCCCAACACTAGCGCAGGTCCATGATAAACGAGGGAAACCCATTCATTTCCTGACTCAGGGAGGGTGTGGACATTTCGGGGGAGTGGAAAGTTCAGCACTAGTCTCTACTCACCACTAATCTTTTACACTGCATAAAACAAACCTTTGCTTCTGAAAGGGAGAAGCCAGGAGTAACCATCTACCCTTCAGGCATCTGTCGTTGGTTTCTGACTGGTGCACAAAAGTATTTTTTTTAAATTTTTTTTTAACACCATTTCCTCAGCTCATCTACCCACGAAACTCCACCCCCCCCCATTCTCCCCACCAATCCCCACTCCCTATGTCGCGTGGGTGGATCCACCAGCCAGAGTCTGAATTTTTGCATCAGTAGCTAATGAAATGCACATCAATGACAACAGACTCCCTCGCAGGGCGTGTTTTTTATACATTTTTTTTTTTTCCTGTTAGTCTGGGCGACTGACAATTCACGGCCATTATACACCACTAATTCTTCAAGTTGTTTTTACAGTGGCGCTGGAGGTGCGGACGACAAACAGAAGCTACAGACAAATAAAACTTGCTTGCCTACTCAATCTAGGACAGATTTTTTGAGTTTGTTATCGAGTGTTCATAAAAAAGGCAGGTCTTTAGAGGACAGTGAAAATTCAGTTCCAAGGTGCACCTCAGGGGGAATGATTGATTTCTCACCATCTCTCCATGCCGACAAACTATTTCATTTCTTTTCAGTAGGTCCCTCTCTCTTTTGCTGTAATATCCTATTTTTCTTACACGCCCCCCCCCCCCCCAGGGTTCATTTCAGTATTGCCCCCAAGCACCCGTTGATGTACAGTTCAGGTCACGTTTACTGGCATCTAAGAATTTTAGCCATCTTTCAAAATATTCCGAAACCAACTAGTTTCACTTACAAATGAAGGGAATTTCTGTGTACAAAACTCACAAGACACCAGGACAAAGCCAATTGCACTCAGTCTGGTAAGCAAAACTATGCTTCTTTTATCAGTTATCCTGATGGTCTTTTCTACTGAAAATCTGCCCAGCCCCCCCCCACCCAAATGTAAAGTACTAATTCTTCATTGTCAGGAAGACACTTTCATCCCACTGACATTTTCAGGTTTTCCCCAAAGGTTTCATCTAAGAAGGCCCAGGATTTCCATCAGCCAGTCTTGGGTGCTTCTAGATTTTGGTTTTAGGATCATCCTGCATTATCCTTTCATGACACTGGATTGGACATCAGGCACCAAAATGCCATGACGATATTCTGATGCCAAGGTCTCCAGTACCAGAGAGTGACCCCAGAGAATTATGGAACCTTCACTGTGTTTTGGCTGCAGGAAGTGTGTTGTTCTCTCTGAAGGCCCCGTCTGTAAGCAAAGGGCTGATTTGCATTTCAACAGTACCAGTTTTGTTTCCTCTATCCATTGAATATTTTTCCCTGAAACACCAAGTACGTTTTTATGTCTCTTTCAGCTGTGTAGTTCTCTGAGGCTTTTGGCCATAAGAGCATTCCAGGTTTTGGGTCCTATGGACGGCACAGCCTGCAACCGTGGTCCCAGGCATCTCAAGACTAACTTTTGGAAGTCATGCAAGACACCCCCACCCCCCAATATTTCATACGACAAGATTTATGTCTAATTTCCTCCATGCGCAAATCCTAGGAGAGTTGATGGGTCACAAATTCAACAGCATAGCAAAATGAAGAAAAAGGAATGCCAATGACTTCGGAAATGGATCTGCAATCCTCAAGAATTTGACATTTGCCGATTTTATCCAACAACCACAAGAGCTGGAGAATAATCACAGTCATTATGCCACTCCGCAACATCATTCATGTGAAGGTTTATGGGAAAACTAATGGAAAAAAATAAATACTTATGGGAGATGAGAATTAAAATTTTCAGTGATTTTTCTTTGAAGAGCACCATTCTGCCCAGGCATTTACACTTATTTTAAGTTTAAAGTAAAATTTATAAAACTGAGGCAGCCACCCATTTTCCTTTGTATTCAACATACATAAAATTGCCAGATACCAATAAATACAGTCATGAGGAAATTAAACTGCACCAGCAGGTTAATGAGGGAGTGAAGTAATTGACTGATTAAAGAGGGAAAAAACACACACACACAGATATTGGAGATCCCACAGACCCAATCCATACCCTGAACTTCAGCTACTGGGAGACCAAGGTTATGGGGCAACTAAAGGCATCCCCACGCAGCGGGGCAAATCTTTTATGCGATTCGCAGCATCACATAGATGGTGTTTTGGAACAAAACCTTCATCCACACTGCAAGTCTAGCTCAAGAGGAGGAGCACTGAGCAAACAATCCTAAGATGGATATCCGGGATGGTCTGATACTCACAGTTCACTGTCTGTGATCCTCCTTCTCCGGATCCACCCTCTGACTCTGAGAAGAGACATGACAATGGAGTGCGACATGCCAGAAAGAAACTAAAATACGCAGACTGCTTGGCAGTCCAAACGGACCTGCCTCCGAATCCCTGATCAAAGAACCCGTGTTAAAAATACTAGAAATTAATTCTGTGGACAATACCCGGGTCATTCTGCGGTGTGCTGGCTCACCTCTATGTGCCCGGACGTGTGTCTGAAAGCAATTGTAGTACTTGTATTTCTTGCCACAGATGCCACAAACATAGGAGCCTGTGAAGTAGAGACTCAGATGAGCAACGTCTAGAGACAGGAGAGTCCACTGCGCCGCGGGGGGGCATATCCCCAGGGGCAAAAACAAATGCGTATAAAGCTGGAACCTCACCAATCAGCCGCGACTATAAAAGTTATTAAGCGGCCGCATGTGAAAGCAGCTGCTTTAATACTGCAAACTGTGCAACACACAAAGAGAAGCACATTTATAAAAGGGCAGGGAGGTGCACTGAATGACCCAATTTCAGCCAGTTTGGAAGTAATGAAACCAAGACAGCAGCAGTTCTAGACAAAACAGAACCTTTACAGAACCGGAAAGGATTGGTCCAGAAGAGTGAAATTTAGACAAAAAAAAAATTAATAGAAAAACCAGACTCAGAGGAAAGAAGAAAACCGTGTGCTGTCTGAAGCGCGAGCAGGACGTTTCCCACTGGGGATGGAGGCGGTACCCTGTGCTTGCGCGTTGCGGGACCCCCCGATGACCACACAGATCTCCGCAGGCCCGCTGCTGTCCCCCACTTTCCCATTGCTGGCCGCAGCGGCGGCGGCGGAGGCCTCCGGCTCCTGCTTTACGGTGGACGGGGAGGTTCTGGCCTGGGGTCCTGTCGGGTCGCTCTGGTCATGTCCGGCTCCGGGACCATCCTGAGTACTCTTGGCTGTCTCGGGGTCTGCCATCTGCAACTGCACACATGGACAGTTTTATTTTCAAAACTTACACAGTACATACAGATTATTTCATTAGACGCCTAATTATCAACAGGTAATGCAGTTTTGTGCTGAATGGATGCATGCATGAATGCACTCAGACACACTGTGGACTCCATCTCGCATATTACCAGACCCAGGTGTTTCGCAATGGCTTAGCCTGACCCCATGAAAGTTAAAAACTTATCAACAAAAATATACATGCATATCTGAGTCAACGCAAGTAAAGGGGTACCGTTTTCTTAAATTTGTACAGACACAGCATTTCTTCCTCTATTTTGCCACATTTCTGAGCAAGCGACGTCCTTCACCGCTGCACTGGCCTTGTGGGACAGCACAGCGCTTGGGTGGCACACGTAGAATGCAGTACATCCAGATACCGTTTACTTACCTCTCATCCATACTGAGGACTCGGACATGCTAAATCACACCACATACTACATTTCACGTAACGAGTACGCAATTCTGGACACACCTTAAATAGCGCTGGGCAGTATGTCAGTAAAATACCTTCAGTTTGAATATTGTGATATAGCCTTAATACTTGTCTTCTGGGACAATTAAGGTATAATACACAATCTTTACACAAATTCCATTAAGGTACAAGTCTGCTGTTAGTGTGATTTTATTGCACCATTCATATGCTCGGTGAGCTTTAGAAAACAAATTCAGTCATGATGATCAGAAACACTTAAAACCATTTGGCATTTTACTGGTTTACTACATATGAATTTCAGAATATATATATATATATATATATAAAAATTCTGTGAATCTCTCTGAAAATAGTGATATTTGTTGGGAGCCTGGTTTGTTGGGAGCCTGGCTCTAATCAGACCTGTTCCCTGGGACGAACAGCAAGCCAGTCAGAGGGAAAAAACTCAGTAATACAACACTAGAAAACGCCAACAGTATGCAGTGCCCTGATTGGAGTCTCTAAATTGGCCCTGCAGTGATGTGAGCGTGTATGTGAGTGTGCGCCTTGTGGTGTTTTGATGGTTCCTGCCTGCGCCCATTGTTCCTGGGATAGGCACTGGTCCCCCCCGTGATCCCAGTCAGGATTAAGCCGTTTCAGAAAATGAATGGATGGATGTTGCGCCCAAAGACAAAACAAATGTATGATTTATTCATTGGATTTGTTTGCAGTCCATTCAATATCGTTTGATATGGAGGAAAAATTTTTTTATAAAATTATTACGCTATACCGGACAACCATAACACTCTGCAGAGGAACTACTTATTAAAAACGCAGATGGCAAACGAAGAACATGCCTGCAGCACGACAACGCTGAAATTAACCAGGAGAGCAGAAGATAACTTCATCTCATCTGCAAAACAGACAAAACCCTTTTGGTCAGGGGTGCAGGTCACAGATGTCAGGAATGTTCGAGATTACAGAAAAGGGATTGACAGGACAGTGAGACGAGCCTGGGGTGTCAAGACGCATCGGAAATAAAAATATCAGAAGTATTTCATGCTGACCAAAATAAAAACTACTGATGTCATCAGTATTCAAAAGGAAACATTATTTATGAATCTCAATGTGAAAAAAGTAAAATAGTTTCTTTGATCTGAGCAGAATATTTCTTTTAAAGAAATTGTGGGGGGGGGGGGGGCAGGTGTGCTGATAATTAAGCCTATAGCAATTTAAGGTAAATAAAGGATTTGAAGCGGGGACGAGGGTAGCCTTCAAAACTGGTCCAAGGACAGAGAATACTCACCCACACACAAAATCACACACAAAAAAAGAACGAGAAGTGTGTCGAACAATTAAGGAGTAAGAAAACCTCATAACAAACGAAAAGGGCAAACAGAAGCAAGCAAAGCAGATTAATGGGAAAATGTTTGCAGAAAGGAGACCACAAACCGACCACAGCGATGAATAATACATTAAATATGAAAACTGATCTGTAATTATTCAGGCCCAAGAGAACAATCCAGAGAAGAGGAATGAAGCAGAATGGCACCATCTTGCAGTCCATATTACCCTGTGCTCTTTCCCATGTGGCACCATCTTGCAGTCCATATTACCCTGTGCTCTTTCCCATGTGCTGATTAATCAATGTCAGAGTAATCAACATTTCAAGTTCAACATTTTCTCCCCCCCTCTTAAATTGTGCAGGAACTGGTTTAAAATAATATGCTATCACATTTCATTTCCGTTTTTATCATCTTACTTTTTATCTCAGCATTTCCTTATTCATCCTACAACTAGCCGGAGTTCATATTAAAAGCCATTTATTAAAGGCCACAGTGGCCATAACTGTCTTTGGACAGTTTATTTTTTAATTGGGTGGGGGTGGCAGCCATCATCTGATTGGCTGACGCGGGCATTCCAAGCTAGATACTTGCAATAGTGAGGAGTATTTCAATCTAACAAACAGACTTAGGTTCAAGGATGCCAGACACCAGAGCTAAGGTCCTCAAATAGAACGTGCCCAAAATTCCCAACAGGATTCATCTGGCACATTTTGTTTTTTTTTTTCCCCCGGACAAAGCTGCCCCCTCCCAGCCGTGGGGAAGCGGGCGCGAGTGTGGATAGCCGACTTCCTGCGACAGGTCAGGTCACTCTCACTGTGGCCATGCAGGGTCACTTGCAATGCAAACATACACGGCTCAAGTGTTCTGGCTGCGTGTAAAAGCGTTTGGGGTTTCCAAGAGAATGACATGCCATCCCATTCAAAACACGGGCCAAGGTGAGACAGGGAATCACCGCACCCCCAAAACTCATAAGGGTCCAGTAAAAATTAAGTTTAAGATAGAACCAAAACAGACCCACAAATTCACAAAAACGTATAACAGAAAAATAAACACAAAATTAAGAATTAGTACTATGTTTACTATAGGACTACAAAAGCTAGCATCCAATGGTACGACAATCCATCACAAATACTTATGAATGATTTAAACCCCTAATAATAAAACGGTTTCATAATGTCTTAAAAAAAAAAAAAATAAAGCCTAAATAAAAGATGTGGGATTAGTATGAACCCTACAATTATCCCTCTGGATCTGACATGCTTGGAACAGAATCCAAGGTTTCATTTCAATCCGGGGATGACAGCTAAGAGGGCTAGAACCGTCCCCAAGGTGACATTTCCCAGCCCAGCATGGCGAGAGGCAAGCAGATCACACAAGCAAATGCCACACGGCACTTATACACCCAGGACGCAATACAGGAGCACACGCGCACACACACACTCACACAGAGTCAAACAGAAAGTGCTATTCTGAATTCAATGCCCAAATTAATTTTAGCCTTCTGGTAAACGTGTCATCGCCATTCGGGGAATCTGGCTGGCTTAACGGGTCTATTCTACATTAAAGAAACCACAATGGGAATTCCAATTAACTCAAATGGAGAGAGAGAAGAAAAAAAATAAAAAATCTAAATGAAATGCAAAAACCTACATACATTAAAATGAATGCTGAATAATTTCTTATTTGGACCAAACCATAAGCACTGTTAACTAAATTAAATAAATGAACCAAAATGCTTCACTCTTTCCTTAATATGAAAATTTCTCAAACCTAAGAATGTGAACACACACAGACACACACACACACGATCATTAATCAACTTTTAATACTGCAAAAACAAAATATTTAACCCTGTGGAAGCGACAGCTAAGTGTCTGCTTGTTTCTCCAGGTAAATTCCCCATATTTTGAACTTCCATTTTTTCTTCCGTGTCCAGTAACTCAAACACACATGATTACTTTTGAAAGTAAGTTTACGTAGAGGTAATATCTACAACACCATTTCCAAAAGAGGTGGGATGCTGCATAAAATGTAAAACAGAACACAATGATTTGTAAATCATATAAACCCATATTTAACTGAAAATAGAACAGACATCAAATATTGAAATTATTTCATTATGACAAACGTATGGCTCAATTTCAATTTAATGGCAGCAACGTGTTTCAAAAAAGGTGACGGGCAACAAAAGACAAGAACTGTTTTAAAACAGAACACCTGGTTGAATATCTCAACTAATTAGATTAATTGGCAACAGGTCAGTAAGATTATTTGGTATAAAAAGAGCCTCCCAGAGAGGCAGAGTCTCTGTGCATGAAGATGGGGAGACGTTCACCACTCTGTGAAAGACTGTGTGGGCAAATAGTGCAACAATATAATAATAATAATAATAATAATAATAATAATAATAATAATAATAATAATAATGTTCCTCAATGTAATATTGCAAAGAATATTCAGAGAATATCATTACTAGATTCAGAGAATCTGGAGAAATCTCTACAGGCAAGGGACAAGGCCAAAAACCAGCACTGGGCAGCCGTGATCTTCAGGTCCTCAGGCGGCACTGCATTAAAAACAAACAACAAAGATCCTATAGTGGAAATCATTGCATGGGCTCAGGGACCACTGTCAATGAACACATCCTCAAATGCAGGATGAAAACCTTCCATACGGAGAAGAAATATCTAAACATGATCCAGAAACACCGCCGACTTCTCTGGGCCTGAACTCATTTAAGATTGACTGAGGCAAAATGATCTGATGAATCAAAATTTTGAATTCTTTTTGGCATGCATCCCACGTTCTCCAGGATTAACAGAAAGGGGGACCATCCAGTTTGTTTTGAGTGGACAGTTGAAAAGCCAGCATCTGTGATGGCGTGGGGCTACATTAGTGCCCATGCCTCGGGTCCCTTACAGAGATGCACCAATCGATTAGCCAGAGACCGGAATCGGCCGATCAGTCTCATGCATTTCTTATACCGAACAGGTCCATTTTACGCACGCGCCACAAATCCTACGCACAGCGGTACAGTCGCGTGCACGCTCACAGTCACATGTCATTAGCACAGCGGTACAGTCGCGTGCACGCTCAGTCACACACTAACATGTCATTAGCACAGAAGTTCTTCACTGAGAGTGAAGACGATGCAAAGCTTGCAATTTGTAATACAAGTAGAGCCAAAGTAAACCGTGGGGGAACCACCACGAAAACGTGGTGAAATATGGGAGACAAACTTTAAACTGATTATTAAACCTGTACTAGATAATCTTGAAAAGGAAAAATAATTAAAACTGCAAAACTAGCTGAGGTTTTTTTTCCCCTCTGACAGAGTAAAAATATTTCAGTGAAACTTAAACCCCCTGCACTACTACGTCCATACAGTGGGAAAGTATGAAAAAGTCTGATGCTAATCCATCTTACTAGTGATGTAAGGACTGTATGTGCATAACACGCGATGTTAGTATTAAAATCACCCGGCACCTATTATTATTTGGAAGAGAATAGTACACTTGAGTTTTATTTGAAGGTTTAAATCCTATGGACTTAAAGTTGAGTATAAAAAAAAAAAAAAGAGGAAAAAGTTCAAAGTCATGTTATCTGGTGAATCTGAAACATACTGGGACGTTACATAAGTAACCGGCTTTTGTTTTGTTATTTAAATCTGTTGCACCTGCTCTTGTTTGGTAAAGTAACAAATCAGATAAGGTTATAACAACTGTTTCCCATTTAATTATTTGTATCCAGTGACAAATGAGAGAAGATCCTGTAACTTAGTGCAGTTCTGGGGAAATTGTGAAGTTCAATAATTTCTTTTATTATGAAAATAAAAGTTTTACATTAAAGAAAAGCAGATTTTTCTTTGGAAATGCTGTCAATTATAGTTCTTAGAAATAAAATGAGAATCGGGGAAAATCTCTCAGCCGAGTGTAGAAGTATAGAACAATCGAAACACCATGCAGTTATACTTAGAATTGGAAAGTGGAGACGCTGCCCGGGTTTTACACACCCGGAGGCCGCCTCAGCACTGTAGTGGCTGAACATCATTTAGCCACAGTTTCTCTGTAAAGACAAATTACATTAAAAATCCATTGATTATCCCTTAGATAACTGACCGGTGAGGAAGCAGCGGGAAAGAAACTTACACTAGAAAGATTATACCAAGGTCAGGTGGGTTTTAGAGAGATATTTTATACGCAGGGACATTTCGTTCCGAGATCGTGCATTGTAACAGAGCACTGTGTTAGCTTACATTGCTGATCTGCTCTTCTCGCTGTGTAAATATCTCTAGTAAATCTTTGTAGGTGTGTTCATTCCCAATGGCATCAGAGGGGCGTTACTCCCATGAATGTATAAATGCTGTCTTTGCAGCAATCTTTTCAGGTGTGATTCTCGAAGACTGTATTTCAGCAAAACCAGTGTAAGTAGTCTCCTCCTGCTTTTATGTGGTCTGAGCAATTTGGGGGGGGGAGATTTGCACTGAATAAGTCAACAGTGAATAATCAACTGTTCCTGCTTCTGCTGCTGGCATTTCATTAATGACGTGACATGAAAATCCAGTGCTTTACATAGGAAAGAGGCCACTGCATTTTCAGAAAAAAGGAAAAATAATAAAACACACCATGGGGGGGGGAAGCAAAGTATTTTATGGTTTAATGCTTCCCGCAGTGCGTGGGGGGGGGGGGGGGGGGGGGTAATAAAAGCTGACCACACCCTTATGCAGACTATGAAGGTGTGCACAGGGCACCCAGTTGGATAACCCTGCCCCACATTCAGACACCCCAAAGCACTTAAAATAAGGCACTGAAGATGTAAGCGCATTTACAGTCATTAAGGTGAGGATGCCGCTGCAAATTGACATTAGCGTTAACCGCCACTGTTTGAAATGATGCAAGTTGCTATGGAAAAGGGCAAATGACAAAGACGAGGGAACTGACTCTCGGGTAGGAAAGGAAGGAACGGTTTATATAAAAAAAAAAAAAGGTGGTCAACACGCTTCGACTTTAAAAAAACGTTAGCTAAGCAAATGGGGCAGTGCCGCAGGTCTACAGTGGGGGGGGGGGGGGGGGGGAACGGGGAATTACAGCCCAGCAGACTTGTCTACCCAGGCATGTCTATCGCTCTCAGTTAACCCCCCCCATCCCCCTTGTTTAATAACTGACTAATTTGTTCCCAAGATAATCAGAATCACTTTTATTCACCGAGCATGTTGAGAGGAATGTCTAAAATTTTTCCTCGTGCTGGTTTTACACAAACCCTTACATGCATACATAAATGGCTGGTTTTACACAAACCCTTACATGCATACATAAATGGCTGGTTTTACACAAAGCCTTACATGCATACATAAATGGCACAATTAGGGTTACATAGACAACCACAATGTGCACCTGAAAGCTAATTCAAAAAAAAAAAAAAAAATTAAAAGAAAAAACTGTGCAGGGAACTAAACAGCTGAATTGTGCTTACACAGCTGGGTAAGATTCCCATTCCCACTCTCACTGACCAATAGCAGACGACCGACCGCCCCAGTCAACGTGCACAGGAGACAGATGCGCTTATTTTAACGCATCATTAATTATCATTTGCGAAAATATCCTCATAATACCGAGAAGGGAGTTTCCCCATGTTTTTCTCGAAAACGACAGATATGCAAAAGGCATCATCACAAACAGCCCATCATCGGTCACGGTGTAATACGTGTGTTAGGGTCTCCCGCCAAGGTCATGGCTGCTTGGAGGATTCTGAACAAAATCACACTCAGCCCAAAGCACTAACAGGACTCAGGTCAGTAAACGTGACGGCAGCCACTTCAATATCCTGGGAAAAAAATTAAAATCTAACATGCCCGCATGCAGTCAGTTAAACTAGAAAATCATGTGTGTTGGTGCGGGGTGGGTGTGTGTAATATACACTCTCACACAGACTGATATTGACCGCACACTGCAAGCTTGCCCCAATGGCTTCAGTCAATAGGACAACTGCTATCAAGTTCACAGAGGGGGCCACAGCCTTCATCTCCAGGCGGCTATAGAGATTTAAACACATAAATGACATGTGGACTGGGATTACGACATGCAGGACATGCCCATTAAGCAGCAGACACCAAACCTCACACACCATAGTAGGTTTCATCAGAGTTCTGGTTGAGATGTTAGCTGGGAGCTCTTAGGCAATGCTGCAGTGGGTATCAACTAGAACTTAACAGCTTCTGAAATTTGGGGAACCTCAAAGCCCAGCATCAACGGGAAACCCGCTGATAAAGCACCGATAATGTCCCTTTAAAAATTCATGATGAGAAAAGAAGCTCTCTCTCTGGATAAGAAGCTGAGAAGCTTCCTGCTTTATCCTTGGGGCTATTACAGTTCAGTTTAGGGTTAAACCGTTCGAGAACGTGTTTATTTATATGTGGTGAAGACCAAAGGAACATCTTTTTTTCCTGAGATTAACAGCAGTTATACATTCTCAAGGCGAGAAAACTAAGCATGGATTTCACCAAATCAACACCACTGACATCTACCTAAACGTACAATTTTACATGGCTTTTCAATTTATATAAAGACTCGGCTGTGAATTTGAGCGTTTCACAAACTGACAATACCATGCAATCCATAAAGCACCACACAGCTAAAACAGTTTGTATCCATTTAAATTTTTGAACATGTAAAATAAGTTGCCCATTATTAGAATTTTTAACTACTTAAAATATAAACCACTAACACTTTTCATTTTAGATTGGCCTCAACATCAACTGTCCATCGAAGGCAACAGGGCATGGATAGGCCTGGAACATTCTACTCAAAATTTACCACCAAGCACCAAAACCCAGATTTGGCAGAAGGACAAATATACAAGAATCCACGTCTCAGCCCTGCTCTCAGTTGCTTTTCTTTGTACTGCATTAGAGAAATAATTCATCACACACACACAGGCTCAGGGTCAGATTCATATTTCACTTTCAACTAAACCAAGCATGCCCACATTCGACTGCATTGTGGTGAATATTTTGCTTTATAATTTGAGAAACGCTGCTGAAAGATTTCTGTACCATAGTATGCTAAGAGATCAGTTTCAGGACAGTCCTTGGATAACGAACAAAAAAATATTTTCTTGACCATAAAACAGAAGGCCTTATTCAGCCATTATTTCACCAAGTCACTACAGAGGAGGGGTTGTGATCAATACTAAAATTTCTTTTTTACATGCCTCTCTCATGAAGCAGCCAGGGCAGGTTTGTCACAAGATCTTCTCACCACCAGAATCATATTTTGTTCTCTGCCTTCCAATAAATGTCTCGCTTCGAGAAAAAAAAAAAAAAAAAATTTAAACCTCCTTTTTCAGAAGTAATAACAGAAAACAGCATTGTGTCAACTAGCAAAATTCCATCCTACAAGCTCTGAAACTCCATACCAAACTCCAAACCTTTTCAATTTATATGTTAATGTTCCAAATTAAAATTTAATAACTTAGGATATTGAAAAGCGGCCTTGAATTATACAAAAATAAATCCTGCAAGAAATGCCTAAAATTAGAAATTCAGGGCAGAGCCCGGCCTGTGACTAAGCCCTTGCGCGGCGCGAGATTACATTTTTGATGAAAATCAAAACTGCAGAGCAGACTGGGGAAGAGACGGTAAATCTGCTTCATTGTGATTTATGGTTTCATTAAACTAAGGGGAGCCTCTGGTGCCGGCCCTGGCGGCCGCGCCGGCGCCCCGCGCGCGGGACCGCGTGCCGGGACACAGCGAGCTGGAGTG
>JAODKE010000125.1:5747498-5759934 GCA_026779605.1 Mormyrus hasselquistii
AATGTGTGTGTGTGTATATATATATATATATATATATATATATATATATATATATATATATATATATATATATATATTTGCCTCCTCAGCTGTGCCTTAAAAACATACAGGCCTAATGCATTTCTTGGGGCGCATTACCCATTTATAGTCATTAAACATTTGGCTTGCACATTTGTACATAAAGGCATTTTTGATGTATTAGGGGCATATGTAACCAACGTTTAATAGTAGCTAGGCTTGGGCGGTATATTATTTTTCATTTTTCATACCGTCCAGATATTACACGATATATGGTACTTCTGTGGTATTTTAAAAAGCAATGCTGTTCTAGCATTTTTAAACACCCCAAAAGGAAACACCAGTGGATGCTGAGTCATTTCCACGAACCAGAGGATTTACAGAGAATGTTTTGGAAAAAAAGACACAATGAAATACAAGGTTGTAGTTTTGTGTAGAAAAATTGACATCAACTTAATGTTTTACATACATTAAAATTAAGTCATTTGTTGCCAAGTGTTTGGTTTTTTTTTTTGCAATTGACATCAGCTTAACTTTTTAGGTCGGCCGATTTTAAAACTAAGTATATTCTTGCTTTGATTAAATAATTTCTAAAATCCATTTGCCCCAAATAGGTAGCCAAATCTCTCATTACTGAAACGGTTTTAAGGTCAAATTACATAAAATGAATGCAATGATATAGAAATTGCATAAATTCATATTTTATTCACAACAGAACACATAAAACATATTAAATGTTTAAAGTGAGACATTTTGCTATTTCATAAAAAATAATGTCTCATTTTGAATTTCATGACAGAAACACGTCTCAGAAAAGTTGAGACAGGGGCAATAAGAGGCTGGAAAAGTTAATGGTACAAAAACCCAACTGCTGGAGGAACAATTTGCAAATAATTAGGCCTTGGCAACAGGTCAGTAACATGACTGATTATAAAAAGAGCATGTTAGAGTTGCAGTGCCTTTCTGAAATAAAGATGGGCAGAGGATCACCAATCCTCCTGATACTGCATCGACAAATAGTGGAGCAAATCTCAGAAAGAAGTTTCTCAGTATAAACATCATCATCAGGTTGAAAACATCTACAGTACATAATATAATCAAAATAGTCAGAGAATCTGGAGAAATATCTGTGCATAAGGGACAAGGCCAAAAAAACCACACCGGATGCCCGTGGTCTTCGGGCCCTTAGGTGGCACTGCCTCACAAATAGGCATGATTCTGCAATGGAAATCACTAAATGGGCTCAGGCATATTTCCAGAAAACATCATCAGTGAACACTATTTGCCATGCCATCCGGAGATGCCAGTTAAAACTGTGTCATTCAAAGAAGAAGCCATATTTGAACATGACCCAGAATCACCGACGTCTTCTCTGGGTCAAAGCTCATTTAAAAGAGACTGTAGGTAAGTGGAAAACTGTTCTGTGGTCAGACGAATCTAAATTTGAAATTCTTTTTGGAAACCAGGGATGCTGTATCATCCAGACTAAAGAGGAGAAGGACCACCCAGCGTGTTTAAAAGCTTAAGCATCTCTGATGGTATGGGGGTGCATTAATACATATGGCATGGGCAGCTTGCATATCCGGAAAGACACCATCAATGCTGAAAGGTATATCCAGGTTCTAGAGCAACATATACTCCCATCCAGATGACATCTCTTTCAGTGAAGACCTTGCATTTTCCAACATGACAATGCCGAATCACACACTGCATCAATTACAACATAATGGATTCGTAGAAGAAAGGTCCAGGTACTGAACTGGTCTAGCAGCGGCCCAGATCGTTCACCCGTTGAGAACATTTGGTGCATCAGAAAATGAAAATTATGACACAGGATCTAGGATAGTTGAGCAACTAGAATCAGAGAAGAATGGGACAACATTCCTCACCCCAAACTCGAGCAACTGATCTCCTCAGTCCCCATACGTTTACAGACCTGTACATACTCTATGTATATATATATATATATATTTATATGTTAACCACCTCATCTCTCAAAGTCTGGCACCAACCACCAAAGCAAATTCCTTGTATGTGTGAACGTACTTGGCAATAAACTCGATTCTGATTCTGATTTAAAGAAGAGGGGACGCCACACAGTGGTAAACATGGCCTTGTCCCAACTTTTTTGAGATGTGTTGCTGCCATGCCATTCAAAATTACCTTATTTTTCCTTAAAATGATACATTTTCTCAGGTTAAACATTTGATATGTTTTGTATGTTTTGTTGCGAATAAAATATGGGTTTATGAGATTTGTATATCATTGCATTGTGTTTTTATGTACAATTTGAACAACTTCCCAACTTTTTTGGAACTGGGGTTGTAAATCAAACATTTATAAATCTTTCAGTTTCATTGCATATAACCTCCAATGCACAATATTAGTACAATAATATGTATTTTTTTGAGCAGTTTTTTTCTTAGCTTTGTTTTTTTTTCTTATTTCCGCAGCTCTTGCTTTGGCTTTGGTGAAATACTTTTGTTTAGATCTATTATAGAAATAAATGGAAATATGATAAAATGGATTAACTACTCGATGGGCAAAACTGACAGTTTTTTCAAACTGATTTTAAAAATTACAGAAAATGTATATAGTACAGTAATGCTAATTACTAATAAATATATTTACGGTTCATAAATGTGAAAATAATTGTTTCAGGTACAAATGTGTAAGCCAAATGTGTGGTAATTGTGGTATAAGTGGGTTAAAACATGCATTATCCATTTTGTGTTGGGTAGTTCTTTGCCTAAACAGCTGTACATTTAAAACATAATGCACGACTTGTCATGCATTAACCTCGTCATTATTGACAATTGAGTAATTGATTGCATAATGAAATGGACATACACAGCAAAAATAGCATGTATACCAAACAAGACATTATAAAACACAAACGTCAACTTAACCAGGCTTTTCTCTTCATCGATTGCATTTTACAAAGCTCTATTCGTTTGTCTTGAAATTGGCGGCCGGGATCGCTTTCTTTATATAGATCCAGTTGAAATCTAGATGCTATTTGGAGATGAAGGCCACTCAGAGAGCAGAATTATATGGTCGTCTAGTGTACAGTCCATAGATTTTCTGATAACAAAATTATGAAAGCGAAACCAAGCAGAATGGGTACGCTTAACATACAGAACGTAAGCATCAAGAAAAAGTTGTTTTTTCTTTGTTTATTGTAAAGCCAATGATTTATCAACTCTAGAACACTCTTGCACCATGGGGAACAATATTTCACTGTGCAATTGCTCTTGTAAAATACCAACACTTGCATACTCCTTTACTTGATAGAGACAGGATACATTAGGTAGACTGGCTTTCATTTTAGACATTACTGTTTAGAATTTACTTTGACAAGATAAATACATTGCAACACTTTGTTACCATAAAAAGCTGACATCCAGCAAGGTTATATGTTTACATACATGGACGTATACATACACACATACCCATAGGCTTATATATTTTATTAATTACATCTATGCCAGCAGCCTGCTCCTACAGAGAATCATGGGCTGGAACTGAATACACGAAGCATCTACACATGGACAAGAGTTTCAGTTACTGTCAGATAAAGCTTTTGAATGTGCAATATGTGTGATCTCAGAGATTTCGAAAGCGGTGTGATTTTTGGTGCCAGACATGGTGGTTCCAGTATCACAGAAACAGCCGCCCTCCTGGGATTTTCATGTACTAGTGTGTCTACAGTTTACAGCAATCCAGTCGTTAAAGTTCTGAGGCTGAAAACACCTTGTTAATGGAAATGGATAGAGAGGAATGGCCAGATTCCTTAAAGCTGACAGGAAGGCTTATAATATCGCACTGCAACAATGCCATGGACCAAACCCCATTGGGAAAGGTTCCTGCACTTTGTTGAAACCATGCTTTGGAAAATTCAAGCTGTTCTGTAAGGAGGTGCTGCCACATATTAGCTAGGTGTACATCAGGGCGTTAGAGGGGCATTGATACCCTGGCAGATTTAGAGGGCCCAAAATGCACCGCATGTGAAATAACTGTGAACTGGAAATATCAGGAAGGAAGTTCAGTTGCGAAGTGGCAGCCACACAAACTCAGGGAGAGGGACCAGATCACTCAACATCAACACCCAACCTGAAGGGTAGCAGGTCCCAGCAGCAAGGTATCAACAAATAACGGAAAGCCTTCCCAGAAGAGCAGAGGCAGAGCAACTTTATATTAATATCCTTGGTTTCGGAATGTTGGACAAGCCAGTGTCCACAAATAGCGACACATGCACGTGTGTGTGTGTGTGTGTGTGTGTGTGTGTGTGTGTGTGTGTGTGTGTCACTATTTTTAAATGTTGTTATCTTGGGGAATTGAGGATGTTATAAAATTTTGTGGCAATAAATTTGTGAAAACAAAATAAACAAAACACAGTTTGTGAGTTAAAAATTCCGGAAGTACAACAATCAGCTGTTTTTTTCTTGATTTCTTCTTTGTAAAGTTGTTTTGCCTCCAGGCAGAAAAGAGGGAGCCAAGTACAGAGAAGGGAATAAAAGTTAAAATAGCAGATAATGACCCATCATCAGTTTGTAAAAGCATACAGGGGATTAAGGTGAAAACACTCAATTGCAGATTTTGGATGATAAAGGACAATTCAAATTTTCCTCCCCTCATATTCATATATCTGCAAGTCACTAAAACATCAGGTGCTTTCCCACCAAATTTACCATCTGCGCAGAGTTCCTGGACTGACTCGAATGGGAACTTTTGTAGTTTCAGGCCACTTCTATGTGTCACTTCCCTCCGCACAACAGGAACTGTAACCTTTATGCTTAATAAGTATGAGAAGCACAGAAATCTTGTACTGTAGGTTAAACTTCACATACAAAAGTACAATGGAGGATGAACAAATCATTTTGTTAGTTGGTGGAGGTCTGAAAATATAGGACATTTAGCATTTTATCTGTATTTTGCTTTTATGAACCACAAAATGTTCATAATATATTATTAAATCTGGCTAACAGATTGATCTTTTGCTTTTAAAAACGGTATTCCACTAATAAACACTGGCAATTTTTACTACCAGCACTGACAATATTGGACAAAAGTATCCTGCTTATTGGTCGAATTTTTCAATGCATGGAGACGCAAGCAGAAAGGTATTCATTAATTCATTTAATATAATTGAAATACTTCCCTATGCTAAACGTTTGCTCCACTACTTATATCAGTTTTCCCCGCACTTCCACGTAACTTCCAAGTTAGCGCCAGTGCTTGTGGTCAACCAATCAGCAAAGTTTATCACTATGGGGGCAGCATGTGGCTCAGTGGGCTAAGCCTGTGCTTGTAATCACAGGGTCACCAGTTTAAACCCAGCCTCAGCACATCTGCGGGTCCTTGACCAAGGCCCTTAACCCCCAGCTCCCTGGGTGCTGCCATGGGTGGCTGCCCTTTGCGAACAGCTTACTTACAAAGAGCAAGTTGAGGGAGGCGTGAAAAAGATAATTTCCCCACGGGGATTAATAAAGCAATGATTATTATTATTATGAGCCCCACCCATTAGATCCTAGTTGAGCGAAGAGTACCGACTCCAGAGTAAAATTCACTATGGTTGTTATGCAGTAACCATAGTTTTACTATGGTACCTCATGGTATTTTGGTACTACCCATAGTACTACCATGGTTTATCCATAGCACTTCATGGTAAAACAAAAAAGGTTATACTAGGTTTTAACTGTAGCGAAACCATGATAAAACCATAGTCATGGTTTCCATAGTTACCCAAAAAACCATGAAAAACCGCAACCCATTGTAAACCATGGTTATTTAATGATGGTTAATTTTCGTAATGGCTAAAGGTTGAGGACCTACAATTGTTCCTGGAGTGGGAACATAGCTGAGGTTCATGGAAAAGGTTCCTGCAGTGGAAAAGCCTCGGTCTCCACTTCTCCACCTCCAATCTTCCTCTGCCCCCCCCCAACTCCCTTCTCTATCTGTAAACAGGACGCTGCAGGCTTTTTAACCAAAAATAGTGGAAAAGGCTGCTCGGCCCAACCAGGTATCACCATCTAAACTGAGGCACTGTTGTGACCAACTGGCTCCTATCTTTACTGTCATTTTTCATAAATCACTGGATCTATGCCCTGTTCCCACATGTTTCAAGTCCTCTACTATAATCCCTGTCCCCAAAAGGCTATGATTAGTGGCTTAAACGACTACAGGTCTATTGCTTTGACTCCTGCAGTTATGAAAGACAACTTGTCTTGATCCATCTGACACCCAAAATGTACCCTCTTGTGTGGCCCTGTGCATGTTGCATAAAAAGCCAACAGATCTGTGGATGATGTTAACTTGGCGCTGCACCCTGTGCTATAGCATCTATACATCTCAGGGACCTATGTGCACAGGTGGACATTTCAGGTCCAGAAAGTAAAAATCCAGACCAAGATTTTGTTTCAGCAAACCAATCGAGTTCTGTCTGACTACGACTCACTATACTCAACTGGTTGGTTGAAATAAAGTCTTGGTCTGGATTTTTACTTTCTGGACCTGAAATGTCCACCTCAGGGACCTATGTGAGAATGCCATTTATGGACTTCAGCTCAGCTGTTAATATCATTGATCGAGAATTAGAGCCTGTTAAACTTTCCTAGCTATCTTTGCCAGATTCCACCTGTCATTGGATCACAGACAGAAGACAGCAGTTATCACTCGGGAAACACATCTGTGTCCTGCCCTCAGTACTAGTGCTCCCCAGGGCTTTGGATCGCAGACAGAAGACAGCAGGTATCACTCGGGAAACACATCTGTGCCCTGCCCTCAGTACTAGTGCTCCCCAGGGCTGTGTCTTGTCATCCCTTCTCTTCAGTATGTATACCAATGACTGCTGATGATACTGCAGTGTTTGGCCACAGAAATCAAGTCATGTAATTAGTGTCTGATGCAGTCAAAATCATCTGGTGCTCGACACCCAGAAGACTGCCGATTTTGGTGTGCATTTCAGAAGGCACCTCCTCAGGCTCCATCTTCATGGTACTACGACAGAGGTATTCAAACCGGGAATTGTGGGGGGGACAGGGGGGTGGGGATGACAGAACTGGGAGGGGATGGGGGGATTGTTGAGCTGGGGGACAGATCTACTTTGGAACTGCAACCTTCTGAAATAGTAAGAAGAGTCATTTCATAATAAATCACTCAGTTTGAGAAACATTTCCCAGGTCACCCTTTCCAGAAAAATCCACAGGTGCTCCAACTAACTTAAGAAGAAATCCCAAATATTTGGCCTGTATCTCAATTAGTTTTGAAACTACAGTCCTTTGAAATTTTAATTAATTTTCTATATTTTGCCGAATAAACCTTTTGATCCATCTTCTGACATTCATAGCTCCTTTGATATAGCATGTACAACTTTGAAACTGGGGCTAACTTTTTCTGTAGAACTCAAAAATGTAATCAGCTGTATCTTAAAAAGCTGTACTTTTCATCTGGTATGCTCTGAAAATGACCCTAAGCACTAAGCCACCATGCTGGCTTATATAAATACAGGAATCCATCGACTTACTTCTGGGTTACGTTCTGGAACTGAAGACATACGTCAGTCTGGACATCATTTTAGGGGAAAGGTCCAATATACAGTACAAGATAGAATACAATATCGCACACATTTAACTGAAACTGAATAGTGTCAGCGCCATCGGTTTGTTTCTGCCATATGCCACACATGTGGTAAAATATATCCGTTATCTGGCATTATGTTAAATTTTATTCAGGCTCCGAAGGGACCCTCTTGTACATAAATATATGCAGCAGATGTCACTTGATAGGCTGTAAGTCAATGGATGACTGTACACACACACACACACACACACTGTGGTCTCACACCTCCAGGATCGGGGCTGAAATCCCATCCCCTGCCCTGTGTGTGTGGTGTATTTGTGCAGATACTTTGACTTCCTCGCACAGTCCAAAAATATGTTACTAGGCCAACTGGCATCTCTAAATTGCTCATAGTGTTAGATTGAGTATATGCCCTGCAATGGACTGCCGCCCCAAGTACGCTGTCTGCTGCCTTGTGCCCTGGGCTTCCTGAAAGATGGATGGGTAAAAAGTGGCTGGGCTTGTTATTCAAATAGCTGCATCGGCATGGTAAAGCAATCGATAAGGTGCGAGGTAACATAGGTAAAATGCAATAAAGGGATAACGAGATTGGGTGTGTTTTTGAAAGGTGTCACATCCTGGTGATCTCTGGACTGGAGATCTCTTTGGAAAAAAACATTTCAAAACGTTTGTGTTGTGGGAGGTTGGGATCTGTGGGTGCAGTGCTGGTAATGACCAGGGTGCTTGTCTCAGCAGAGCCTGCGCTAAGAATGGTGACACCTAATAAGGTTTTGATTGTTGCTTTATCTGACCTCAGATCAGTTTGACCTCCTATGCATCCATGCCTCCATAAAAACAGGATGGTACAGACCTGGTCCAAGAAAGCCTATTCCAGGCTAATGCTTCACATCACCATGAACGATGAACAGCAAATTTGGGGAATTCAACCAGGAAGGTCACATTTCTAACAGGCTGAAGACTTTTCATCTTCAAACGCTGCTCTCAAACAAAATACCTTGATTAGGGAACCACTGTCCCAAAATGAACAAATCTCATATTTAATATAGCTTATGTAGTTCTATATTTCAAATAAATATTTTGGGAATAGGCGGGTGAAAATTTTGGGAAAAAATGTAACAAATTAAGCCATCAGGCCGATCACATTACCGTACATGTGCCACAAGAATGTGGGGCCATTGCATCTAGGAAAAATGGCCAGGAAAGACTTATCTGCTTCTTCCGAGCTGAAAAAAGAAGCAAGATAGAAAGGTTTCTCAGGTAAATTCAATGTTTGTGAGGTATTCAGACAAGGCCTGCAAAAAATCCTTAGCGGTGATACAACCCCATTTCCAAAAAGGTTGGGACAAAGTAAAAACTGAGTGCAATGATTTGCAAATCAGATAAACCCATATTTAATTGAAAATAGAACAAAGACAACATGTCTTTTAACAACATGCTATAGATGTTTGGGAACAGAGGAGACCAGTTGCTGGAGTTTTGAAAGTGAAATGTTGTCCCATTCTTGGCTGATATAGGATTTCAACTCTTGGGATTTCCTGTTTCGTATTTTTCGTTTCATTATGCGCCAAAATGTTTTCAGTGGGTGACAGGTCTGGACTACAGAGCCAAGCTGTGGTAATACATGCAGAATGCGGTTTGGGAATGTCTTTCTGATATATACAGGGCCTTCTCTGAAAAAGATGTTGTCTGGATGGCAGCATGTGTTGCTCTGAATATATCAATATATATCAATCAGCATGAATGGTGGCTTCCCAGATGTACAAGCTACCCAAGGCATGGGCCCTAATGCACCCCCATACCATCACGGATGCTGGCTTGAACTGAACTCTCCACTCATAACAAGCGAAATGGTCTCTCTCGTCTTTATCCCAGAGGACGTGGCGTCCATGATTTCCAAAAAGAATTTGAAATTTTGATTTGTTAGACTAGAGGTCAATTTTCCAACTTGCCTCAGTCAATATTGAATGAGTTCAGTCCCAGAGAAGTCGGTGGTGTTTCTGGATCATGTTTAGATATTTCTTCTCTGTATGGAAGGTTTTCATCCTGCATTTGAGAATGTGTTCAGACAGTGCTTTGTGGATGTGTTCATTGACAGTGGTCCCTGAGCCCATGCAATGATTTCCACTATAGGATCTTTGTTGTTTGTTTTTCATGCAGTGCCGCCTGAGGACCTGAAGATCACGGCTGCCCAGTGCTGGTTTTTGGCCTTGTCCCTTGCCTGTAGAGATTTCTCCAAATTCTCTGAATCTAGTAATGATATTCTCTGAATATTCTTTGCAATATTACATTGAGGAACATTATTATTATTAAATTGTTGCACTTTTTGCCCAAGCAGTCTTTCACAGAGTGGTGAACGTCTCCCCATCTTCATGCACAGAGACTCTGCCTCTCTGGGGGGGGGGCTCTTTTTATACCAAATAATCTTACTGACCTGTTGCCAATTAACCCAATTAATTGTGAGACATTCAACCAGGTGTTCTGTTTTAGCGTTACACAACTTTTCCAGTCTTTTGTTGCACGTTCCAACTTTCTTAAACCGTGTTGCTGGCATCAAATTCAAATTGAGCATATATTAGGGGGGGCAGCATGTGACTCAGTGGGTGACTCAGAAGGTCGATGGTTGAAGCTCAGCCTCAGCGCGTCTGCGGATCCTTGAGCAGGGCCCTCAACCCCCAGCTCCTTGGGTGCTGCTATGGGTGACTGCCCTTCACAGCCAGCACACTCTCAGCTACAGAGAGCAAGTTAGGGGAGACAGAAACTCTGAGATCAATAGAAGTATTGATTGTTATTAGATTTATCATAAAACATGAAATTTCTATTTGAACATTTGATATGCTGTCTTTGTCCTATTTTCAAAGAACTATGGGCTTAAATGATTAGCAAATCATTGAATTTTGTTTTTATTTACATTTTAGACAGCATCCCAACTTTTTTGGAAACGGGGTTATAGATATCGCCTTTATATATTTTCCTCATTGCATGTTAGTGATTACAATATGAACATTTCTCAATAGGCATACATAAATATCTGTCTAATAATGACAATACATAATTGACCTAGACACATCCCATTGCCCTGAAATTTTAATTGTCTCGGAAGATTTCATATGTTAACAGATTGATGACACCCATTATTCTACCCCAGTACCTGGTGTCTGCTGATTGAATTCTCAAATGTCTGTTATTTAGTCTGCTAAATAAGTTAAATGCTGTGAAAATTCAGTGGTTTTTGTGTAACACAAGGGCACCAGGGATCACAGTCAGGAGCCACGAGGCATCACCTTTACTTACAGAAATTATCCCACATTGGTCTTCTAATGAATCCATTAATTAATTATTATCAATTATTATTATTACAGCAGTTGATGTGCAATTACATTCCTGCATCAGTATCAATAACACAAGACATATCATTATACCGTTATGCTTCATTTCAATGGCCATAAATACCTTAGTTCACCCTTTGCACTACCACTGTTCGCATTTTATTATACTGCATGAAATGGTATGTGAGTATACTCAGCTTGCTTAGTATCATGTATTTCACAATTCGATACAAGTTCCGAGTCCCACTAATGTCACACTAATGTTTGAGGAAGTTGCAGAGAAAATACATAGAACTGCTCAGCAGCACCCCTAGTGGTGATAATCAATTGACCCCTAGTAATACCCTACCCATCCGTGGATGTCATGTATTTGCACTGCACCATGTGAGGAAATACATTCTTCCACCTGCCTCCAGGCTGTCCAACTTGGGAACGTTTGACGCACACAATCATGTGACTGTTGTTTAGGACAGAAAGCAGCAAGCTTGTAACAGCTCAGATATCTAAATTTTACTGATACTGCGTGCACTTGCACTGAAAATCGAATTGCTTAGGATGAAGATGTTGTCAAAGATGCGAATTAATAATATGCATTCATACCCATTGTATTATCCTCAGACTAGCAAGAAAGCCAGATTCAGTTCTGAATGTAATTACTTTTATATGGAATGACAGCTTGTCATGCAGAAGAGGGGAAAAGAATACGCTTTGTCTCATTGTATCTCCTGGAAAACCTCAAAACAGTTAAAAGGGGGATAAATTTAACATTTAAATTAAAAAAAGAATGTAGAAGAACTGAAGAGCTAATATGAAAAGGGGCATTTGTATGATAAAGTATCCATAATGGATAATTATTTCTAGCATCTTCCATCTGCAGGCATTGTTTGCTGCATTTTGAATATTTTTTTTTTAATACTAAGCAGTACAGTAGCTGCCCTTAATGGATCAAGTTACTCATTGAGCAAACAGAGAGAAACTATTAGAAAAAACATAGATTTTTATTAGAAAGAGATACAAAGTAAAATGTTTAAAGCAACTGGCAACTTAGATACAATAAAATACAATTACTGTGGTTTATGAGTGTAAATAATGAGACTCTGCTTGGTTTAGAATGCCAAAAGCATAATTATATACAATTATATATGTAACTGATTGCTTTATTTATTAATTGCACCTCTATAGTGTTTTTTATTTTGTCAATACTGTTGTATAATCTTGCAAAAAATATTACAATTTTGGTGCTGCACTGGGGAGCTGGCACTGGGGAGCTGGCACTTGGGAGCTGGCACTGGGGAGCTGGCACATCATCACTGGAAAGCACTTTAGATGTGAGAAATGCATGATAAGGACATTCATTTTTTTTCTTCTGCTGAGATATTAGTATGGGAGGTATTTTCTGCAAAAAATAAAATGAAAATGATAAAAAGAAAATAAAATCTCCACTTTGCCATTTAGTTTTCAAAGTCTGTGTGCAAAAATCCCACAAAAATTGAAATTAAAATGAAATAGCA
>JAODKE010000125.1:5823036-5847002 GCA_026779605.1 Mormyrus hasselquistii
CCCACCCCCTCACCGTAAGCTGGTGTTTATTGTGAGAAGCAATTGGATTTTGCTGCAGCAAATAAAGAACAGACATGAATCCTGGGGAAAATGAGGCATCTAGATGCAGACCACAATGTCAGAATCAGCCGTGAAGGTCTGGAGTGTCATGACTGTGGTGTGGAAGGTGGATTTCGGATCAGTGTGGGGTGTATGTTTGTGTGTGTGTGTGGATTAGATTTACATTACATTGTGGGGACCAAATGTCCACCACACTGTTTTAAAAACCAGTTATTTTGGTGTTGTGGAGACCATTTTTCTGGTGAGATTACAGTTTTGCCCTAGAAATGAATGGAGTGTCTCCACAAAGATATAATCACAAACCTGTGTGTGTGCGTGTGTGTGTGTGTGTGTGTGTGTGTGTGTGTGTGTGTGTGTGTGCGTGTGCGTGTGTGCATGCACGCGCGCATCCTTATGCAGAGAAGGGATCAGCACGTCAATAGATGAGTCGCCTGTGAATGAGGCGCCTTCACGCCCCAGGGAACAGGCCTGGCCTGAAATCATTCAGCAATGAAGTTCATTTTTGCGTCAGATGAGCCTGTTGTGGCCTCTGCTGGGAGTACATGGCGTGCCCGTAGCCATGCCCACATGGCATATCGACACAGGGGTGTGTTCCAGACACAGGCGCAGTCAAGCCTGAACTAGATGGGAAAGCTGATGAAACTTCACTCCTGATTGCAAATGACAGCAGAAATCATCCATCCATCCATTCATCCACCCATAACTGCTTTTGTGGGATTAGGGTGAGCCTGCTGTAAGAAGCATGAGGCATAATGCAGGGGACCCCCCTGGATCCATCCCAGGGCACATAATATGGGCCAATTTAGTGAAGTGAATTTGAGCCCACAATTCAGTAGGTGTGAGGTTCTATTGAACATAATGCACTCCTGTAACACCCATGAAATGTTTTAAGGTCATATCATGGCTTGGCATGCTGATATATTATGTTAATGATTGGTTTCAGTAAAGCTACCAAGTTAATATCTATACCTGACTCAAAACTAGAGCAGGTGTGTCTAGAACCCACAACCTGTAAGTGTATTAAGCGCAGCCCTGTTCGCTGCCTCTCCCCTGTTGGGGAAGAGAGTAATCTGATTTGCTTTTGATTACAGAACCTGGATCTTGAAAAGCCTAAAATCAGCTTTTTATTAGGCTCTTCTCTCATTTTTCCACATCAATGGCTCTGTAAGACGCAGAGGTTACTGGAAAAGCACCAGTAGATGATGGGGATCCTTGCCCTCTAGGCCAATCTGTCAATCCCTCTGCTTATTTGTATCAGGGTCACGATTTTGTACTGAGAAGCACTGGCTTGCTGAGGCCGAGCCTCGTGAAAATGGAGACTGTGAAAAAAAAAAGTTTAGTAAGTCTCATGTCTTTGAAAAAACCTTAAGTCACACAGCTCCCTCAGGATTAAAATCCAGTAGGTGTGGTAGAGTGAGCATTGTCACCTGGGGCATTCGGCTGGCCCCTGTGGAGTCTTGAGGTTCCTCTCATGCCATGACACTCTCTCTTTCTCTGTCTCTCTCTCTTGCCCTATCAGAATCTTGCATGCAACCAGCTGTTTGCCAGGCTGTCTTAGTCCAATTCCTTTTTTTCATCCTCTCCCTTAACTGGGAATAACAGAAGCCCAAAGCGAGGAAGCTACAGACATGCAGAGAACCGTGAGCATTACATCACAGTGCATTGCGTCACACACAATGACAGTATTAGCAGAACCTAACACAAAATCATTTAGAATGAATTATGTACTCTATCTTACAGTTTTACAGAAAGCTCAACATTTTATGACGTACGAATATATTATCCCTTAGGGAGTAACAAATAGCTTAGCGACTCAGGGATCTGTGCCAGGAGGGTCGTGAGTTTGAATCCCATATCACAGCAGCTGGACCCATGTGGAAAGTCCTTAATCCCAGGGCTTCGGGAAGGTAGCTGATCTAGATCTTTGACCCGAAAACTTCTAACTTCTTACCTCTAAATACAAGCTTGTCTGTGTCTTTCTGTGCAAGATATAGAATGTGGAAAAAGTGCCCAATTTTCCCACAGGGATGAACAAAATACCACTATTCTATACTCTGTTCAAATGTTCCTGTTCTGCAGATTTGGAAATGTTGCCTTTCTGGTCTGGTTCCACATCCCCAGTGGAACCGATGACACGTTCCCAGCAGGTCGGGCCCAAAGTTGCTGGCGCTCAACAGCCCAAAGTCCTTGGCATTTTGAAAAACACGCCCCTACTTGGACATTTTCTCTCCACCTACATCATGTTGTGCTTTCTCCAAACACTTTGCAGGCGACCGGCACCACGCAGAACCGAAGCCAGCGAGAACCAGTGCCTCTGCAGAACACACAAATAGCCCGGCACCCCCGAGGCCACCTCACCCACTCCCAACATCATTTTCATTTTGCTGTGAAAAGTATTATTCCTGGCTGTCTCTGAACACCTCCACCTCAACACGATTGCTTCCTGAAAGAATGGGTATAGGGCCATTGTGTGAGGTCACTTTCTGGAAATACCATCAGTGGCTCTGACCACATTGACACACCATCCTCAATCGCCTTCCCGGAGTCTGTATCCCTCCCTTGCCTTCAGGACGTCTCGGATCCTGAGCCTCTCACCAGTGACGTGATTCGTTAGGGAATCCCGGGCACGGGTGTGGTGGGAACAGTGACACCTGCAGCTGTGCCGATGTCCACCTGGCGTCATGTTCCAGGAATGTCGACCTCCCTGCTGCAGAGGAATGCATCGCAGCTGGCAGCCGCTCTTGTCACAGCTGGACACATGACGGTAGAAGACAGCTTTCTCCCCTGGTCCAAACTGCACCCTTATAACAAACACACCAGTGCTGTTTTTTGGCTTCCCATTAAGTCACACAGAAAGTGCACTATGCTGTATTTTACTCCTGATATATTTCTAACAATGTCATTGCAAGACTACCCATGCACATAAAACACCAGCAGATGTGATTTTTAAAAATTTATATGGGCTACGGGTGGAAAAAAAACAGACGCATAAATTAAAAGTTGTGCCCCATCAAAGCTCATTACTGTTTGTATAGCCCCAAACACCAGGAGAATGTCCTGTACTCTGCTCGGAGACTGTTGTTGACCATGAGGTAAATGAGGATGGACATCACCGGCAATGGGGTGGCTGTAATCCTCATACCACACTGCTTGGCAGCACTGCATGAAGAGATAGGCGCTGAGACTGTCTGTACTATATGTGTGGGTATAGAAACGGTTTGATATCGTCTCTGACACTGTGAGGTCAGGAAACCGGTATAATTAGATTTTTATAACGTAAGTTCAAAATTCTCACAGTCATACTCGTAAGCCACCCCGTTGCCCCATCAGCGATAGGCTGATGACTCATTCCTGAGCGTACAAGCAGATGCCACAGTGCAGTTTTGAAATCAATTGGTTTGTACAGTTTAATAATCCAGGGCTGCTAATGACCTTCCTGTTGCGTTATCTCTTATGTCTATCAGAGGAGTGGGGCTCGATCACGTCATGTTCTGCACAGCAGATCAGACATTAGGTACCGAAACCCCGCTTGTCCTGTGTGGGCTGGCTGTGGTGAGGTTTATATAAGGTCAGCGGGGGAAGTTTGGGGGTGGGATGTGAGTACGGCCTGTACTGTCAGTGAAGAGCTTTGCAGAATTCCATCCCTATAATTTTCTTCAGTTGGGGCTTCATCATTTGTCATAAATGGCATTTCTTCTACTTGTTTGTATTTTTTTCCAGGAATAAATCAAACATCGCTTTTATTATTTTTCTTACCCAGTTGTGGCTCAGTCCTGCTTTGCGTATCTGATTCCCATTCCTGCCTTTGGCGTCTTTGGTGATCTTTGTCCTCTGCGTCATCCTGTGTAGTATGTGTGATGTAGGTACTCCAGGTTCAGCAAGAGCATGGCCCAGTCACTCCTGCAATGGACTCCAGGTTTACTGCGACCCTGTCCGAGAAAAGCACAGGCAGATGGGTGGATGGACGAATTCTCCCAGGATTCCTGTGTCTCCCCCATATTTTCATATGAATAACGAATGAATGGAGTTTAGCTACTGATTGGGTTCTCTGAAAAAATAAGCACAATAAATTGAATGAAAGGGCGTAAAATACAGGGCTTGTTTCCAGGTTGTGATTGGAAAATATATGTCAGGTGCTTCTTGCATTCCGCGATCACGCCCATCTGCTCATCGGCCACCAATGCAGTCAGATCAACCCATCTTGCACAGCTTGTTTTCTGAAAGTGGTTCTGCCTCAATTGTACTTCATAAGGAATGTTTGTTCCCAGCTTGGCTGGCATCAGTCTGAGGCTGAAACTCGACTAAACCGGATTACATGAACCAACAGGGCGGCTGGATATATGCTTGTTTTTTATGGGGGGAGTTGATAACACTTCCACAACCACCCACAGGCTCAGGAGCTTGGTTACAGAATATAAACACCCCTCAATATGACTGGCATTGTTGCGTTCATATCAGCGTAATACAGAGGAAATCTCACTCCGACTTAGGCACGTAGCAGGCTTGTGGTCTCGGTGTCATCTCAAGTTTCGAAAAAGAATTCGGACACACATCTGGACAGAATCGCCTCTCCCGTTGTGGGAATCGATAGGAGACAGAGACCGTTTGTACCAGAATTCATTCAGGTGCGCTTTGCAAGCGCAAGTGGTATTTGTTGTCAAGGGCGTGATGCTGAATTATGACTGAAAGGCAAAAGCCAGCACAATTTATTTTTCCTAGCACTTAATCCTGCCTCAGTGCAGGCTGGAAACTTCATTCCTCAGCTTAGCAAAAAAACAAGCCATTTAGTTGGAGTTTTCAAGCCATACACCAAAATCTGTGGGTATTTATTAAAACAAATCATGTACTACGGCTGGGAGTCCATAATATGAAGTCCACAACATAGATTTACCACCTAGGATAAGTGAAGCCATTACAATCAATGGATAAGGACAAAAAAGCAGTTACTTTTGGGTACAAAAGGAAACATGGTCAGTAAACCAGTCTCTGCTCACCAGCTCCAATAAGTTCACGACCAACCAGGATTAAATTACGTTTGCAAGACGCCAAGTGACATTTAAAAAGTAAAGACTTGTCACGCCCGTGCAGGCGGCACCCCACAGCTGCTCCCCCAGGAAGCCTAATTAGGAGGCAATAAAGGAGGAGACAGAACAGCAGAACAATGCAAAGTATTGCGCCGATGTTATCGAGCCGTGCCAAGCAACATTTGTCTTTCGTCTCCCTTCATCTCCCGAACCTCTCCCGTTTGCCCGCTGTTCTGTCCTTGACTCACCTGCCTTCCTCTCCCAGCCCAGCTCCCGCTCCTGACCAGCCCATCCCGCAGAGCCCAGCTGTCTGTGTCTTTCTTTCCCGGTGTCTCCCAGTCCTGTGCTCCATTGTCGGACGGATTCCCCTGGCTGCCGACTTACTCTCACGACCCCGACCATTCTTCTGGCTTCGTCCCTTTTTGTACCTCTGCCGATTTTCATCAATTAAACTCCTTTGTTCCCCGCATCTCTGGATCTTAGCGTCTCTCTGGGCCGGCTTACCACAAATCTGATTTTTTATTTATTTATTTTTTTTAATTGCAGAGCACATGATGCGCAGGGCATTTCAAATAACAACACACTAATGAGCCCGGCGCAGAAAAATATAATGTCAAGGAACTTCTAATGAAGTTGTGCTGTTCAATGAAAAATCATGGGGGAGGCCAAAAAAGAAGTGATTCACCCCCCTACCAAGGCCATAGAAGGGAGTTTGATATGTGGGGGGGGGGGTTGCAATTTCAAAATTTAAATGCAAAGGTCCATTTTTGGGTGGGGGATATGGGGCCAAATGAAATGCTGGGGGGCACACGTCCAATTCAAACACTCCATCCCCCCCACCAAGGCTTCCCCTGCCTGAGACACTGACCCACACCCCCCAAGACCTGAAATGGGCCTGTTGGTTAAGCTGAGAAAAACCAACCAGACGTAACCCCACCATTTTTCAGTCATGTTCACCTCACACACAGCAGCACCCAAACCCACAAACTTTTCCACACTGCACGCACCTACACTTATCCAGGTACTCGAGACTCACAGAGGTGCAGAAGCTAATTACCTGCTACTTATCAGAGACCAACAAGCAATTAATTAAGAGTGGAATGGAGCATAGCTTTAGTTAAATTATATCACAGAGCTTGCAAGCGAAGCAGAAGCGCTACAATTAACACCCTAATCGTCCATTTTCTGAAACACTAACCCGCTATAGGCTCATGATGGATTTCCGTGATCAGAAGTCCGGATAATAGGTATGGAGGTAAATCTATTTATTTTTTTATTGCATATTCTGCTTCAATGCCAATCTACCTAGCCAAATTCCCCCTCTGATTGGGTAGTTATCTGTATCTCCGTGTCCTGTGTTTTAACGTCCATGCCTTAAAAAGTCCATCCATCCATCCATCCATTTTCCAACCCGCTGAATCCTATTGGGTCGCGGGGGGCCGGAGCCTATCCCGGAAGCAACGGGCACGAGGCAGGGAACAACCCTGGACAGGGGGCCAGCCCATCGCAGCCTTAAAAAGTCTTGTCTCAATATTAAAATTTTATTTATTACTTCTCATTTGTACTGTGACCGACAAAAACAGCACCACAGCTCAATCTATGATTCCATGTATCATGTATCTGGAGTTGAAAGTTGAAGATGATTCGACTTTGAGTACAAGAGATATGGACAAGATGGACCAGTCTAGAGACATCGACAGACTTTTCTGCACGTTTTTTGGACTGATTGAGGGAACCTTTACAATCAGAGGGAGAACATGCACACTTCACACATGCTGGGCACATTGCAAACCCCTAACCAGGAGGCAGAACGGTACAGGGGCTACCGACGAGCCGACATGCTGTCCATGACAAACACTTTGCATGCAAATAAGTAAACCAGTTAAATCACATGGTCGCTGGTATGCTTGTTAACTTGATAATTGTGCATAGTGAGAGGATTTCTTCATGCACACTTTGTCAGGACTCTGCACCTCTCACCTATAACCTTCAGTGTTCTGATGCCTTATTTGCACCTTTAGAAGGTGCTACACACGCATATTTTTTGGCTAACAGGCTGTAAGTTAAAACTAAATTAGCGCTAAGTGTGCCTTGCAATTTTTCACGTTTTAGAAAGTCAACAGATTTCCTTTTTTGGTTTTTTTTTTTGCCACGGTCTAAAAACATGTCATTAAACGACTCGAAATACTGCTGATTGTGACCAAATGTTTGCAGCACTGAAATAAACTTGTTGAAAAATAATAATTGTCATATAACAAACAATGAAAGAAATATCTGCTTGGAAAGCCACCCCATTCACTAGGATGACCTGTTTACATTGTATGATGTACCTGTTTGCTGCAGCCACCTTGTTTCTACTTTCGTTAGGAAAGAAATTCTGAGCATTTCACTTCTCCAACCCCCCCGTGCTGCTAATCTTGTGCTCAGCCGGCTCAACGCCTCCCCTATGTCACTCGTTTTCCGCCCGCTCCACACCCACTCCCCTCCACACGCCTACAGCAGCCTGTCCCATTAGTGGCAGGGCGTGCTGCTCTCTGCAATTCATCACTCTCCGGACTCCTCGCCCGTAGCCTGGGCGTCAGCCCGTCGCCGATCATCAGGTGGCTCAGGAACCTGTTTATTTGCTCGGCCGGTTGGTTGGTCGGTGGCGCTCCTTTGTGTGGTGTGTTTATGTTAGCATTTAGCATGGACATGCCCTTTCTGTCAGCTGTCAGCTCTGCATACCCTCAGTGCCCTGCTGCCCTGTGGCCCCAGGCACAAACCCCCTGCCACTTCGTACTCATCCGCTGCATGGCCTAGGCTGGCCTCCTGTCTCTATCCAGATCAAGGGTCCTTCTATTGAATTGAATCCAATTCAATTTATTTTTATAGAGGGTTTCACAACAATCCATAATGACATCATTTATAAAGAAAGAAAGAAAGAAAGAAAGAAAGAAAAAAAGAAATCTATGGGGGTCAACCCCCTGCCCCCGACCTGCTAACGTTACAGAGTACAAGGAATATTAGTCTGATTTCATGACACACAGTGTGCGCTGTGGTCATGGTGAAAGTCAAAGTCCATCAACAAGCCACTTCTCTGTGCCCTTTCATAAATTATTGCTTGCAAAAGAGGCTCTGGTCTCACAGCACTCGGGCTGGGGGCTTGTGTCCTGCATGTGTGCCGTTCCCATGTCTCCTCATGTCAGCATGGAATTACTCCAAGTCTTCCAGACTGGATAGGCCGGTCTGTTTCCTTGTATAAAGTTAATTTATTAGTTATTTGCAAGGGAAGCTCTAATTTGCCCACTGTACAATGCTGTATAGTATAGTTCTTTGTATACTTCCTATTTGCACTATTGTTTTGTTTTATTTGTACTACTCCATGGCAGCTGATGTGTGACTTCACAAAAGTTTTTTGCTTACCTGCATATACCAGGATGTGACCAGTAAAGTGATTTGATTTGAGTTGATCTGATCTGAGTTGAACCCAGGGACTTGGGTTGTTCATTGCAGGATACTGTGGGATAAGGGGCTCAGTGCATTGTGGGATATGGCACTCTGCTCCTCACCATTTGAAGCGCTTCAGTTGTTAAAGCACATAGGTGTTCCTCTGAACACTTTCCTTTCCGTGACTATGGAGGAAAAAGTTAGACAGAGCCCTTCGTAGTTTCCTGGCGTTTTTCCACAAAACTGAACAAGGGGGGAAAAATTATAACCCAAGCTGCCATGGAGACAAAAGTAAAACAGAAACATGACACAACGTGAATGTAAGTGCCGATGCCGTCGAATCGTACTCTACAGCTGAGACACAACGCAGATCTCCAGCATCCCTGGGGAGAACTAGCAGCGGAACTCCTGGCTGCAGCAGCCTCCAAAAAACACAGGAAGTCGCACCTCATGTACTTGCTTAAGTGCCCCCGGCTGCCGCTTAGCCTATATTGTTTTGTTTCTGTTTCTTACAGAGCAGCATGGCCTTTGGCGTGGCCATTTATGCAGACGAATCTTGGCTTGGCAAGTTCAGGAGCCAAACGGGTACGGCTGCTTCTTTGACGTCAGGCTGATGTCCGTACCCAGAAACCTTCTCTCATAAAGCCAGGTGACGACCGGCACCTCTGGCTTTAGAAACCGTGACGCCAGCGCCGTGTTTTCTCTCTGTTTATGACGACGACGTCCCGGGCAGAGAGATTCATTGTATTCCGGTCCATCCTGCAGCACACATTTTTTGGAAATCCGTGATCCATCTGCGCCAAATGCCCGATCCGGGTGGAGGAAGAGGACTCACCTAAGGGCCTCTCTGCTAGGGGCCTCTCTTTCGGTCAGGGTGAGGCGTCATCCCAGGAGACACCAGTCTTTTCCGATCAGTAGCCTAATTCTCCAGCTGTGCCGATTGTGCTGTGGCCGGGAGAGGAGATGAGGCCACACACACATACCTGAAGCGAGGATAAATGAGAAAACACAAGTCGGTCCTCCGAACAGATGAGTTACAGACACCTCATTGGAGGAGATCCAGGATGTGGTTCACTGGACATGCGTGCAACTAAAATAATGGGGGGGGGACAGCGAAAGGGAAACCTTTGCTGTATATTGTATTTTTCCAAATAATACCTTATAGCCTAGCAACCCTGAGACTGTCAAGACGAAACAAGAAACAGAGGAAGAAAGTGCTTTAATACCTATCAGCACCCTCCCACCTAGAGTGGGAAAATATACTGGAAACCAACGAAATGCGAAGCAGAACAATGGCGCTGCATGCGGAGGATTTGCTCTACTCCTGGCATCTGTTTTGCTGAACGATCGTGATCTCGTCTTTGTAAAAGGGCATGTCCTTGTCTTTATGGAGACCTCAAAGGCGCTGAATTTGCATGGAAGAACTAAAAACATGCTCACGTGAAATCTAACGAACAAAACATAAGTAAGAAATGAGGCAGACAATGCCGATGACGTCCATTCCCTAACGCTGACTGCTCACTTTACCACTGCACCCTACAAAGCAAAGAATTCTACTTGTTTTCTGATTTTGTGCCTTTTTTTAAAGCGATGGGAAAAAATATCCCCAGTTGCTAAGTGACTGATGCAAGCTAAGCTTAAAACGAATGGTCCGTATGACTCACCAATCTCCGCATTACATATATATAAAATCTGCAGCCAGCCCCCACAGCGACCTGTCCTTCCTTACATATTCAAGCCAGCCACACTTTCCCTTGTTCAGTGCTTAGTCCGGATGTTCCTACCCCTGTCTGTAGCCTGATAAGACTGTGTGCTTATTTTCTGGGTGTGTAATGGTTTTGGCCTCTAATGCCAACAGCTGACCCGGTTCACAAATGCACACTGAAAACTGGGACCCTGAAGGACTAGGAATGCCCTAAGTCAGTCCCCTTTTTTTACTAACAAGCCCATGAAATGATCTGGCATAGCCCAAAATTGTTATCTTTAGTTGCTCTCGATTTGGCTCAGGGCTATCAAAAAGTAATACCACCACATAGGTTTACTTGCACCTCATTATAAAGTGCGTTTAGCTACAGAGCCGGAGGGTTGAGTCCCATCTGAATCTTGGCTCTGTGTGTCGAGTTTGCATGTTATTCCTATGTTTGCATGGGTCTCCTCCAGGTACTTCAGTTTCCTCCTCCAGTCTAAAAACATCCATGCCTTGGCCTCTGCTTCTTGAGATAGACTTAAGCCTCACTGAGTGATGGATGGATGGATGGATGGATGGATGGATGGATGGAAGGGTTAAAACCATTTCATATCTTTCATTCTTAAGCCATAAAGAGTGCAATCTGTTATGAAATTAGATTGATAAGATTACTGAGAAATATGTTTAACAATATGTTTAACTGTTTTTATCTGTTTTTTTTGTTGTTATTCAATGCTGCATTGTTGTATTTAGGAGCCTTAATGTAAGTGGCTGTGGCTGCAAGGATGGCTTGGTTATCAAAAATCGAAGGTCAATCAGCTAAACTCTGAGTAAGTGCTGATGTAACTCCCACTGCCGGGATGGCGACCTTTCATGTGCGCTTGGACGATGAGCGCTAATGTCGCAAAGACGCAATAGGGGGTCAGGCGATGGCCCGGCTGCGTCACTCGAGATGGCCCCGCCCCGTGTAGCTGGCCCCCCGCTCTTATGAGAGGCAGCCTCTGTGTCCCCACTTGTCAAGGCAGAGTTGAAAAGCCATTGATTAGCAGCTTCTTACAGTCAGAGCTGTTTTCTTTACAAGCCGGAATTTACATCCACATCCATGAAACCGGCTGCGGATTTGCGAACCATTGACAGGGCTGGCTTTACTTTTGCAGGGGCCCTGGGCAAAATTTTACTTGGAAGGTCCCAAGAAAATCGATGATCATTTTACTTCCTCCAGGATGCATGTAATTCGAGGTCTCCATCCATCTGGCTATTCTGCCTATAGGTATAGCCGGTCCTGGACATTGATAATGACATGTTCCCAAAGGCCTCAACCAGCTTCTGTTGCAGTTTCTGACAGGCAGTGTAAATCCTGTGGTTGTCCATCTCCATCCAGATGAAAATGATTTCCTGGAGACTGAGGTGTTGCATTCTTTACTGTTACTACAAGGTGCTCAAGCCACTACCAAGGGAGAAATACCAAAACAGGGGGAGAGAAAGCCTGAATTCTACAGTAAGTTAAAATATTTAATTGTGTATCAATTATCAACTGCAATGAGTTGACACCCCCACCCTGGGTTATTTCCCTGGCATTCGCAGCTTCCGGGATAGGCTCCAGAGTCAACCCCTCCCCCCCCCCACTGTGACCCTGAATAGAACAGGAATAGAAAATGGATGGATGGATGGATAAATTATCAAAATTAATCTTTAGCCTGTCTTATGTGCCCATGATCAGTATGGGTGGTATTTTCTGCAAAAAATAAAATGAAAACGATAAAAAGAAAATACAATCTCCACTTTGCCATTTAGTTTCCAAAGTCTGTGTGCAAAAATCCCGCAAAAATTGAAATTAAAATGAAATAGCATCATTTGCATTTTAATTTTCCACTCATGTATGAGTCAGATGCGAAAAATTAAAAAATAAAATTAAAAACCCTTTTGTTTTCCAATTTGACTTTTCATTTTCAAGTTCACTACATGCAAATATATGTTAATCGGAGCGGGGTGTTGGGCGGAGCTACAGATCACTGCTGTGCTTTCTCAGTACTTTTGCCGATTCCGTTGTCTGTGTTTCTTGACCATGGTTAGCCTTGTCGCCCAAACTAATAGCAAAGTCACACGCAGCTTAAGTTAGCCACTTATCTGCAACCTCTGATTCGTTTATCTTCTTTTTGTTGTGAAAGCAGAGTCAACCAGTCCCTGTGGCAAGTATGTTAAGGGTCCAACGATGAATTCACTGTACTGATGCTGGGATTAGAAATAGCAACCTTCCAGTCACAGGTGCAGTGTTATAACCTGCTGAGCCACATGTTGCACTGGAAATAAGAGGTCCAAGGAAAATGGATTCAAATCCCCTAGCTGTCACCCTGCTGTCCCCAGCATATCAGAAAAGCAGACCCAGGGTCCAAAATGGTGGTGCAGCTTCTGTCCCTTTGTCGCTTTGTTCAGTGTAGATGGTCTGTTTGTCTGCCTAGTGTTTCAACTCCTCCCCACCCCGACTTCACAAAGTGCATTACAGTGTGTCTGTTTAATCAGCAACCGGAAGCCTTCCGACTCAGCGTAAAAAGAGACCAGTTATTCAGCTGATTCAATATCAGCCAATCACGGCACGATGAGGAATCTGACAACCTTTTTCCAGAGGAACGCCGAGCCCCATGACTGATTCTCAGCAAGGGAAAATTTAATAGCCGCGTTAGGCTACTTGGGCAGAGTCACGGGTTGCGATGTCACTTCCTGCTTGAAGTACCTCTATATCCAGATGTGACAGTGGCAGTGTATAGAAGTGGAGGTATTTCTCCTTTATTTATACCAAAATGTTTCAGTGTACACAGGTTTCCCTGAAATTACCATTAAAGTGAGGCCACGCAAATTAACTCCAAATTTGTACAATCAGTGAGATGGAAAGGGTTAACCGTGCTGTCATTTCCGGCTGCATGTCTCACTGATGTTGGAATGGCGACTCAGCGAGCAGCGCTGACACTCTCCAGGGCGTATGAGTGAGTAAAGAGCGTCAGTGTGCTTCACATGCCCCATTTCCTCTGCTTTTTCAGTAAACCGGAGATTCCCAGTGAACACGTGTTTGTGGGCGGCTCCTAATTACCCCGATTATCAAACGTCTACAGTGTCACTCAGGGTTTACCCAGCCATGTGTCAACTCCCACTGGAGAGGGAGCTGTAGACCGGATTGCATACTGGTAAGCTACATGGAGGGGCATAGGAATCAGGGGGGGCGTGGGGAACGTGCACCCCCAGTATTATATTTGGCTTCATTCTCCTCCCCCCCCCAGAAATAAACCTTTATATATAATTTTTTTAATTGTGTCCCAACTGTATTGAATTTTCACCTACGCCATTGGCACATTCAGCGATGTTGACTCAAATTCAAGATGGTACAATCCAGAAAGACACCTTGATCAGTTTCAGCTCTTTTTCCATTGGAACACATTGTTAAATTAAACGGTTTAATGGTCATTCATATTAGAAATTGATATGTATGTATGATACACTTCAACCCGGCATTGGACAAGCAGGAATGGGAAATGGATGAATCGATGCATATACTACATAAAGCTCAGATGATCGCATATTTCTGCAAGGGCAGACTTATAGTCCATACTATATATGCCATGTTAATTGACTATCTAATGTCACTTATCTGAAACATTCGCAACAGTGAAACAGGCCAGTTAAATGCATGTATTATTAGCATTTTTTATGATCAGAAGTATTTGGTAAATTCCTATATTCACAGAAGGTGTGCAGATTTAAAAAAAAAATAGAAATAAAAAAAAACACCCCCGGCACATATTAATGGATCATTCCAAACTGGGGCAGCATTACAGGGCAGCAGGCATGTCTTTCTAGGGCTTCAGCCTCAAAGTCTGTCCCAGAACCATATATATGTGTATATAAGCTCATCATATATTAACTGGATATAAACTGCACATATGTTATACATAATTGAGTGAGAGAAACCATACGGCCACCACAGAAGAATGAATAATGGCACTGATGTTTACTGACAGTTAAAGATATCCCTACCAGCTGAGCCCCTTCCTAGCCCAAAAAAAAATCCTGCTCCAGCGTATTTCACTTTAATAAAAGCTGTTTAGACATCATTAGAGAGAAACTCGGCCTCTTTTAAGATGTGTGTCTTTTCCCGAGGTGAAAAACGGGGCAGGATCTTCAGAAGCCTGATCCGCAGCATGCTTCCTTTGATCTTCTGCTGTCATTTTAGCGTGACACTGGACTCTATTTCTGCACCGTCCGCATCGAAAGCAGGTCAGACAGATGTGGTGGGACCCGTCAGACGAGAGCCGCCCCCCCCCCCCCCCCCCCCAAGCTTGTTGGGGGGGGGGGGGGGGGTCTCGTTGTTTTCTCCACGTTTTGGTGTCGCGGGGGGGGGGTGGCCTCCAGGGGGCGCTAAATTTAGCATCAAAGTCTCCCTCCCATCCTGAAATAGACCTTGAAAGCCCCTTATCTTCCATCTCGTGATGGTGTGCGCCAATCCATACAGTTCAATTTATTCTGCAGCTAAATGGGATACGGTGCATTAATGAGCACTGGGTACCCCTTTGTTTCTTTATACGTCCCGTTATTTTGCACACGAAGGTTGTTGGGTGTGACTGCGCACTCTGCCAGAGGGAGGTGTGATTGACAGTCACGGTCATGCTTCCTGTAGGCCTAAAGGACTTGGAGTGGGGGGGGGGGGGGGAATTTGTGGGTCAAAGCCTCGGTGTGTCTGTCCAGTGGCTGTTGAGTCCTCAAGCTGCCCTCCCCCACTCCCCCCCCCCCCCATTCCACAAACACATACCACTGCCTTAAATAGGTCAGCCGCAATTTCCTCTGATGCAAACGCGCTTTGTAAAAGAGGGGTCATGAGGTCAGACGCCAGACCTCTCATTCTCTTACCTAATGTGACCTCACAGTTGCGTGAAAATATTATGCATTATCCATGTCTCCTCTCCAACATAACCAGACATCCGCTGATTCACAATAAAGATGCCTAGACTTGTAAGATGACGGTGGCTGGTGAACTTACACTCCCACTCGTATGGTGGTTGGGTTTTTCCATGCCGGACTGACCATGCCGGTGCTGAACAGATTACATGCTTTCTGTGTGACTATGTGTGAATGGCTCCTCAGAATGTACAAGGGCTTCGGATACATGGCATTACGACATTGAGGTCAAGGGCCCTGGGGAGACAACATTAAGTGTACTCTAGGGCAGCCGAATTGCAGCCAGCGCTTGAGCAGACGATGTGCCTGCCCCACTTTGCAGGGGTATATTTCCATCTAGCTGTACCCACCCCAAGGGGCCTAGATAATGTGCTCTCTGCTCCCTGATGGTCTAGTGGCCTGATCTGAACGAGGTTCAAAGAAAGACGCTCTGGTTCCTTGACCTGAAAAAGGAAACTTGTCTATTCCGCTTGACTATTCATACTATTCTTTGTCCGAATTGGAAGTTTCACTGCAGGCTTTTATGCATTAATGCAGTGGGACATCCGTACAGTTTTTAGTCATCCTGTTTTTCAATATGTCATATTCTACCTGCCAGGTCAGTATCGGGTAACTATTGTTATACCATAGAAGAAGGTACTGCCTCAATTCTCCCAGGGGTCTGGGCCCAGAGACAGGGAAGACAGATGTCTAGAACAAAAGTCTATAACATCTTCTTCTACTTTCTAGCAGACACAAAGCAGCCATCCTGTAAACTCAACTGACAAGAGGTGATGTGAGGGGGTCACTTCTCTTCATCCAATAGTCAATAAGACAATAAAACATTCTGCAGATCTATCCAATATGGTGAAAAAATGCAGTGAGATAAGTATCTGGCCACCAAATTCACCCTATTACAAGATAAATATTTGATTGAACTCTGTCCTTGAAAGTCATCATCTGCTTTCCAGGATAGAGACTGATACAACTACTTCATTATAAACAGATTGCGAAGATACTGGTAAGAAATCAGGCCACATGACCTCACTGACTCTCCAGGATGACCTAATGCTGGTGCGTGGTATCCACTTCAATTCTTTGTAATTTAATGCATGACAGGATTATTATCCAATAAAGTGTAATTTGGATAGGCAAGGAAAGTCGAAAGCCATCTGACATGTCAGAGCTTGGGGTAGAGCTATTTTTAGCCTCCAGAGTTATCTGCTCATGTTTTTCCCCTTCGGGGGGAGCAAGCCAGCGGCAGGGCCAGTACCCTTGGCAACGCATCCCGACTTCAGTGCCAGGAAATGATGCAGCGGCCGTGGTGGTCGAGGGATGAGCTGGTCCGCTGGGGCAGCAGAGCTATGCCGCTTGCTGGTAATAAGTGCTGTGATGGTGCTCCTTTGACCTGTGCTGAGAATGATGAGCTCTGAGAGCAGAGAGCTCATCAGGAATAGACCATCTGGACTAGTTTTATATTGCACTCCCAAGAGCTTTAGTGGCTGGTCAGGTCAGCCATGTGTATTTATTTTTTATTATTATTGTGGATGTGTGTCCAGCTCATTAATGAGAGTTTACATTACATTTACATCTATTTATTTATTGCATGCTTTTATTCAAAGCAACGTCCCTGGTGCAATTAGGGTAAGGGCCTAGCTTGAGGGCCCAACTGTGAAATTCACTCTCCTGTCCCTGGGATTTCAACCAGCGACCTCCCAGTCACAGGTACAGCATCCTAACCAGCTGTTCATATGTTTTGTTGAGTTCTGAACGAGTTTCACATTGTAACTGCTTAGTTGTGATGTGTCTGGATGGGCCACTATTTAGCGGATTGCTTTTAAGTAAGCAAGGCGTCTTGCTGGTGCCATAGGAAAGCTTAGTTCGGTTCTAAGCTTGTCACAAAACTCCCCTTTAAGTCTAAAAGTGGTTATTGTGACATTGCCTCTAGACTGAGATGACCACATTGCCTTCCAGTTATCCATGATTCCTCCCATTAGTGTCAGTCGACCCATTAGGTGGCATGGACAACCCATTAGGTCTAGGACAGGGGTGGGCAGTCTGATCCGCAAAAGGCCGGTGTGTACGCAGGTTTTTGGGATAACCTTTAGGTCAGTTGTTCAAACCCAGGTGTGAGGACTCTTCAGCCAATCAGTCCTTTAATTAGTGACCTAATTAGGGAGTTGTAGTGAAAATCTTCATACACACCGGCCCTTTGCGGATAAGATTGCCCAGCCCTGGTCTAGGACATCGGCATAGACGTAGAGTGAGCAAGCCAGTTTCACATGGACTTGGATAGTGTTATAGCGTGCCTAGAGCTCTGCATCGACTTTGACTGATGCTGCCTTCTATCTACAACCTTCACTATGATATTATTTCTGGGCTGTTTGATGGGACCTTCTTGTTTCCAAGGCTTTGTTGTAGAGCTGATGTTTCTAAACTAGGCTTAGTGTGGCGAACCTTGCCACAAACTGGAATGCCGTCCAGGCTGATAATATCCAGATACTGTAATACAGTACTGTAGGCATCACAGATATGTCTTCGTCAATTCATACAAACACTTACTCCTTGTTACCTCTTATGGCCTGCATATTGTGACCTTTTTCAACTCCCCGCAGCCTGCAGAGCCTGAAGTACTCTGCAACTAAATTTGTTTGGCACTGACAATTGGAAGGGATCTACACTTTGATTTCTGAGCCTTACACAAACGCATTTATCAAATTTGAAGGAATATTCTAGTCAAAGGAACATTCAAAGCATATCCATATGTCTCTCATTATCATTGTATAACCTAAAATACTGAACCAGCCTGGGTCACAGAGTGGCCATTTCATCACATGGTGGTGATCACTGTCGGTAAACTTGCTCAGCAGTTGTCATATTGCTGTAAGACAGAGGTTAACGATTGTTTTTCCCCTGGGGGCCAAATTCCATCAGCAACACGAAGCCAAGGTCCATTGTGTCCAAAAAAATGCCAGCTGAGGGGGGGTGTTTATTTGTTTATTTTTGCATAACTACTAAACAGACTGAGGAAGCCACTGCTTGACCGGAGACCGTTTTGCCAGGCGTGGCTGATCGAGACCCTAGATCTCGCCTTTATTCTTTATTACTTTTCAAATTTGCAACAAAAATAAATCAGTTTAATGTGGTGGGGAGGGCAGTGACAAAAACGCATGGCTTTATTGTTGTGTGTTGCTGCCAACCACACTGCCATCTCCATAGTTACAAAACAGCAGAAAACACAGTTTATGATGGACGGCGGGCGGCCGGATCAGAAAGCTGGCCCCAGCAAATCATGTGGAGCGTTGCAACATATTCGGGAAATAAGATCTTTGTTTATAGTCGTGCCACAGCTATAATAAACAATCTCATGCCAAGACTGGCATCATTAAAGCATATAGCACCCTTTACCGATCATCGGGGTGTGTTGCTACCCAAGCAATATTTTCCAATACAGTCTCAGACTCCATGGACCTGACAGCTGTTTGTACATTTCTGTGTGGCCCGAGTGACAATTTACAGGGCTGCAATTTAATTAAGGGACTAGTTTCAGACAAAGCTTTACTGGGGAAGACTGGGAGCAACCGAGTAACTACCGCTACGGGAATGATTTTTAAATCAGGTGCGAAATGCAGGACAGCAGGCCACTCTCTGGTGGTGGACCAGACAACCTGAACAATTGCTGAGGTGAAACGCTAATGTCTGGCTCCCTTTGGATTTAGTTCATCCAGATTCCAGAAGACATGAAGCAAGTAAAAGCTGGGACGGCCACCAAATGATAGGGTTCCCTTCAGTCTGGACGACTGGGAACGAGCTAATGTGCTGCTTCCGAGGGCAGGAACCTCTTACACATCCACAGGAGTCGGTGTTGACTCCTACTCTACCCTTTTTACGTGGTCTCCTAACATTTTTGGGGTTTTCCCTATGATCCAAAGTATCCCATGGTGGACTGGCATCCTGCTACGAGTTTCAGCCAGCCCTACCTCTCAGGATAGGTTGCAGACACACTGTGATTGGTTAAATGGTTCTGGAAAGAAAATGCTAATTGGTGGAATGCTGAGTTAACAATGCTACGGAGGAAAAGCTGAGTCATGCCCCGTCATTTGAATTATGGTAATCTCAATCATTTATGCATATAGTCATTTCAGTCTGTGATATGATACAACTTTAATTTGCCTCATTTACTTTAATTTTATGATTAATCACTAATTACAAATTCACATTTATAAAATAGTACTATAGAAATATTACAAGTTAACAATGAGCCAGGAGATGATAGAAAACACCACCAAAATCAATCAATAAATAGTGTTACTGACTGAGATGTGCAGAAACAATCTGATCTTGTCGTCATGGGGGTGGCAGCCTTTGACAGCCAGTGCCTGGTTAATACTGAGCCAGGAGTTACCAGCCAGAAATTCCCACATGGGTTACATGGGCTTGTGACATCACCGGCCACAGCGGGCTTTTCCATGTCTTTCCTGTCCCCTTGCAATAATGGCCTCGTGTGGAGCAGGAAGGTGAGCGCGGCATCTCAGGCCGTCGAGCAGGATGGCTCTCACGCTCCTTCCGAGATGAGCTCCCGGTCACCCATCGGCTCGGTCCGTGCCAGGAATGAACGATGATGGGAGTCAACTGGCAAATCGAGAGACAGCCACAGCTGGGGTCTGCATCGACACTTAATCCAACCCAGAAGTATTTCATGCAAGAATCAACACTTTAGCTCAACTTTCCAAAGTTGAGGTACATACACAAAAAACAGCAAGAAAAATAAACAGTGATTTCATTTAACTAGATCATTGAACTACTTTTTAACTACCATTAAACAGCTTTTACAATTTGGCTGTTAAGTGTTTACCTAATAATTAATGTCACACATTTTGTTCTTTTACTGGAATTACTTACTAGTTTTGTTACTGGGCAGGGACTAAGAGTGGATTTAACTCTTTCAAAATAGGTAGAAACTTAAATGAATTCTCAAAACAACCTTTATGCATGAGAAGTTTGCCTGCCTTTTGTCTACGGGCTTGCATCATACATTATTTGCATGAACTGAATAAAAAGAAACTGCATTAAATTACAAAAACTGCTTTGAGCAAGCTTCTTTGTTCTTTGTACTGTCTTTTATTGTCTGACATAGTTATTGTAATGTGTCACATAAACACAACTCTCTGGTCTAATGTGCTGCTGTTTTAACATTTAAGAAGACGACTGCTGCACTAGTTCTACCATAGAAAACAGGTGCATTGGCCCTGGTTGTGGTTTGGAAACTCAACGCATAATGTGAGAAGTATCAGATAAGAAGAGTTCATTTTCCATTCTCTGACACATAAGATATACAGACGTAAGATCGATGATAGTCAGTAACGACAGCCATATTTAATCTCTTTCTCGGACCGTCCTTTTAATCTAGCAGGGGATAGGGAATTTGGAGGAGACGTGTTTATTTATTTATGTGTTTATTTTTGGACATGCCACACTGGAAGGAGGTGAATTTGCCATATTTATGCCTGTCCATGCACTGAGGTCACTTAGCTATTTTCAGCACCAATCAAAATAATTTTAGCCGCCTGACGTTGTAGGAAAGCCTGAGTTACGTAATGCTGATATAGCATTACGGCTGGAGAAGATGCTAAAGCAGGAAATGTGACAAGTGTAGCAAATGTGGGATACCTATGGACAGACGCTGGACCTGCTTGCCGAGGTATTTTTATTAGAGTACGAAAAAATGTTTACGGTTGCTATGGTGACTAACAGGCATTGCCATATATAGATGTTTTGCCTAAAGTTAAAGGCTACAGAGGGTATAAATTTGGTACCGTGAGAAAACGCGTGGTTGCTGTGCTCCCGTTCAGCCAGCTAGAGACATGAACCACCTCTGCGGTGATCGCAATCAGCAGCCGTGCAGCTAAATACGTGGTTCTTTCATCGCATTTACATGTTGGAAGGTTCCTTCTCATTTCGTTTGCAGAGTAGACCTCACGCGTCCTCTGTGGGTTTTCCAGGCTTGGTGAGGAATGCAGACTTTTATTGGTGAGAGGGAGTTGCTGGCCAAGATTATTCTGAGCCTGAATCTATTGCGCTAGGGACCAGATGGAATCGTAGGTTCTGACCAACTGACCAGTCCAGCTGGCTCCTAATGTATGTGAGACAAACATACCTTAATGAGTCTCTTGCCAGGGAAAAGTGTTTTCTTTTCTACTCCCTTCCACCTCTGGGTTTTACCGGAGCTGAAGGATCATTTTTCCGTCTATGTAAATGGGAAAAAATGCTTGCGCACACACAGACATAGTTGGATGTCGGAAACATTAACGGATGTAAGAGGGTGACCCTTCTCCCCTGGGAAAACAACTGAATTCTGAGAGGGGACAGAAGTTTATTCCACGACTGAGCTACCTGCTGAGAGAGAACATCTAATCCAAGAGAACTAATGGATATTCATTGTGGGCGGCGGGATGGGTGAAGGCTAGGGTGTCGAGGGGGTGTCCAACTTGTATCCAACACCGATACCCTTCAGCATGATGAATAGGCTCCTTATTCTGCTTATCTATTTATTTATTCACTTATAAATATCTTTCCCACCCTCTTATTAGGCACGATCTGGACTTAAATAGACACGCGGTGCATGAGGCAGGGTTGTGAGTCACCTGCAAGCAGCCACAAGAGCATCCATTGCCAACTGAATGGTGGTTCAGTGAATCCTATTAGAAATGACACCCGGATCTGTGAGGCAGAGAAACGGGTTCGATTGCACTGGGGCCTCGACTAAACCAAACGGCATGAATAGGTAATCTGAAGGTGAATGGTGAAGTGTGTCAGCCCTTTGGAGAAGATATGTATCATGGACCATGACTTCCTCATCATTGCCGCTTATGCAGATGTGAGTATTAGTCATAGTAACTTTCTTTTATGACGCTAACACTATATAAACTATAAGAAAAAAGAATTCAAAAAGATTCAAAACCAGGAGTTCGGAATCCAAATGACCCTTTACAGACCCTAAATCTTAAAATAAATAATGTACATTATGAGTAGTGATACGTGAGAAATGGCCAGGAGGGATGGGAAGCCTCTCTGAATCTTGGTATCCCCAGGGTGAGTGGATTTTTCAAAAGCCAGTTGTGAACTGACCCATCATGGAGGGGATACCACTTGGCAGTCATTATTTATACCATCCGTTTTCTGTCCTTGTGTCGGTTTTGAGCTGCTAATTCAGGATGCTTACCCTATGGTCAGTGACGCCCAGTACGCCCAAGCTGCCAACAGAACACCACCAGAAACTTCTCACACATGATCTAGGGCTCCGCAAACCACTGTCCCTACAAACACTGTCCTTGCCTTCCCAAAATGGTGATGCCTCTCATTTTTAAGAAATCCTTTATTCCTCCATCTGTCCTCATGATTTTCTCCCATTTCATTCAAAGCTGACAATGGCTCAACCCTTTATCCATCATGCACAGACTCTCAATGAGAAAGAACTGTTACCCGAGCTCAAGCAGACCACAGAAAATGGGGGAAATCCCAGCGTGACAACGAAGGGCTAGCCAGACCAACAAGCCCATTGTTTTCTCAGATATCCTTCTGGTGCTCAGTAACCACACTCGGATTCCCTTGAGTGCTTTCTGGTTTGGGCGTTTTTCCCGTCAGATGCAGGATAAAATGCCAGGAAATTAATAAATCAACTCAGCTACGGTCCATAAATAGACTTGAGAAATGTGATTTGTCCTTATTGAATCTGGCCACATGTGATTGTTTAATTTTTCTCCTGGCATGAAACATAAGCTTGCATCGATATTTTTCCAAGCTGGCGTTCCTACAATAACAAACATTACCCTAACTTTATTTTGTGCATTTTTTTTTTTCTTCTCATGCAATTTCGGTCCTCCACTACTAATGTTGCAGCTTGGCACTGGTGCAGATGGCATTTTTACCACCACTGTCATTTGATTCGTTTTCGCTGTGTTGACATTTCACTCACAGCCCAGCCAGGCAAAATATCGGGGTCTGTCATGCACAGAGAAATGCAGGGAGAAGCAGAGACTCAGCAGAATGGGTTGCATGGATATTGTGTGATGCAGTTCGCTTCGTCCAACATTCCAGAAAGTTACCGCTTGCTTGCAAGGAGCCTCCAGTATGGAGGGTCGTATCAGTCATCAAAAGGTGACGTGGCATTCACCACATATTATTGGATCACACGCAGACTGTTACTGCAAAATGCACTCTTTTACTTATTGACATCGTGTTTGCAAATCGTTCCCTTTCCATGGAAAATTTCCCAAAGGGTCCTGCTCCATTAAAAAGTTGTGAGTGAGTTGATGGGGGGCTGGATTGCATACCTGTGAACTGTGTTTATCAGCAACACACGGCCATTAAGGTACTGCTGATTACCACTCTCCTGCTCCTCTCTCTACACCACGTTCCAAATTATTATGCAAATGATATTTTTCTCCGATTTTCCTAAATAGTCAATGCGAATGACAGTCAGCATAATTTCCAAGTCATCAACCGTTAGGGTATTATTCGAATGTTACTGAACAAACCTCCCAATGATAACAGTATGCTTTTCAAAAATAAAAAACTTAAAATGCACTGCTCCAAATTAAATGGTCATTTGTCAGCATTAGGAGGTCATATTTACTGAAATCAAGAGCTATTTCAATCAGAAACATCTTAACAGGTCAGGTTACATTTTAACATAGGACCTCTTATTTGAAAGCAGCTTCACAATTCTTGCATCCAAATTTGTGAGTTTTTGGAGAGTTTCTGCTTGAGTTTCTTTGCAGGATGTCAGAATAGCCTCCCAGAGCTGCTGATTGGATGTGACCTGCCTCCCACACTGATAGAGCTTT
>JAODKE010000125.1:5860980-5879096 GCA_026779605.1 Mormyrus hasselquistii
CAGGCGCAGTTGGGGCCGATTCGCCTCCCCGGCCTCCTAACCCCCACCCGCCCCCCCCCCCCAAACACAACAAGCTGAATGCCACCTATATCCCTGGCCTTCCTGCAAGATTGACAAACAAATCAGCAGATGACAGATGGATGGTTACAGAAGCAGCATCCCCAAGCACATGCCCGTGGAGTGTCTGCAACCCACAGGAGGATGTAACCCAGAGGTGAAGGAATGCTCTCTGTGTGTTTCTGGAGGGGGGGGTAGCATCTGCTTTTCAGTCTTCTCCCCCCTTCGCGCTACCAGGCTTAATCGGATCTCCTTCTCTGTTCTGCCCATGTTCTATTTTCGTTCCCTGCCGTCAAACTCGGCCACTTTCAATTGCAGAGAAACTTGGGGACTCATGCAACAAAAAAACAGCAGCTGCCCCCCCCCCAGGTAGGGGGGACGATGACAAGCAGCCCAATGAAAAGTTTGAAACCAAAGTTATCTATTGGTATCGAGGATCCTTGGTTGAAACCTACACCACACACAGGTCTCGCACATGTCAGATGTTTTCCGTACGGTCAGACGGGGCAGGGGGCCTCACCCTGACCCCCACTAACCCCCACCTTCTCCGGCATGGTGCCGGCCTGGTTTCTGACCTTGCACCAGGAGGCTAAGCCCCAGTGCCCAAATGCTCAGGCTCCAGCCGGGTTTGCGGAGCGGGGACACGGGGAGGAGCGGTGTACGCGGAGTGCCGAAAATGCTACTCCGTGCTCAATGTGATGCCACCAGCCCCTGCTGCAGAAGACACAGTGACAGCGGCAGCTTCTAGTCCTGACAGGACTCTGCAACTCCTCTCTGCTACACCTGGCATCTTTATAGCCCAAATTAACTGCATTTTTTACCAAGAACTCCTAAACACCCCCTCCCCCAAACCCACGGGGAAAAGTGCGAAAGTCCTCTGTCAATCTCTACTAAGAGTGAACCCCCCACCCCCACCACCACCTCAGCCCCTGCACCCGAAACCTCAGCCGAGCCAAAACACTCCCACCCCCCACTGAGCACATGCATGGAGGAGGGCCTCCCTATCCTACCTTTCTAGATACTTCTCGGAGAAGTCGACCATGGTGTGTAGCATCAATGAGCCTGAGGGGGCAGCAGAGCACACAGAGCTCGCCTAAGTGTGGGCGGCTGTCACATTCCTTCCTACCCCTGAGTGGCTCTGTAGCTGCCTTATATACGCCAGGGGTGTGGCCTAGCAGGGGTGGGGGAGGGTCGGGCAGTGGGAGGGGTCCCAAGCCTCCAGTCACAGATCAGCGCGCTCTCAGGCAGCACCGCAGCCCAGACTTCACAGGCTGAGCGTGAGATTATAATTATAACTATAGAAATAATCATAATAAAAAGACTATTATCCGTTGCAAAATGGACACAGAAAAGAACATTCCAGAAGGAAATGATTCATGAGACATTATTTAGTGATGCTTTCTTCAGGCAAGGCTCGGGGTTTATGTTTGTGGCTGTCTGTGTGTGTCCATGTGTGCGCATGTCCGTGTGTGTGTGTGTCCGTGTGTGTGTCTGTGTGTGTTCGTGTGTGTGTCCGTGTGTGTGTGTCTGTGTGTGTGTGTTCATGTCTGTGTGTCTTTGTGTGTTCATGTGTGTGTCCATGTGTGCGCATGTCCGTGTGAGCAGGAAACTGGACCAATTTCTCACGTGTCTCCAAACAGGTGGGCCATCTTAAAAATAAGCCGTAGACTTTACTCAATTTCACGGCCCAGAAAAGAGCAACAGGTGTGCAAATATTTGTCTGTTGGGAGCATAATAATTCTCCTTTGTCTGTGGGGGCCTGACAGTGCACCCCCCCACCCCCGCTGCCTATCACCATGTGGGCCAGACAGCACACCTGGAAGCCCCCACTCAGGTGATGATGGATCCCAGCCGTTCCACTTCCACTCTAGAGGGGGTCCGGGGGGGATTCTTTGCAAGTCTGGGGGGCACCTGACTCACTTCCTCCCCCCGCTGTTTGGAAGCCTGTATTCCTGTCATTTGATTATTATCTGCTTAGCAGGCTGGCTGTCGGGTATCGAGATACCCCCATCTTCTCAAGGGCACGGTGTGCTAACCCCTCCACCCAATGCTCCACCTTACAGACTCACCGCAGTGCCATCCAACAGTCTCCCCAAACAGTCTCACCCTCTCCCCCAGGCGCCTACACCCCCTCACACTCTCATCATCATGATAATAACATCTTTATTTATTACATCTGAAAGCACGGCCCCTGGAGTATCTGGGGAGGCCTAGGGCCTATCTCAGGGTCCCAACAGTGAAATCACTCTGCCGACCTAGAGGTTTGACCTGGTGTGCTCCTGATCACGGGAACAGTGACTCACACTAACTGTGATAATGAAGGAGAAGTTTCACAGTGCACTCTGACGCCAGACCAGAAATCAGGAAAATAAAACTCAATTTTTGGCTGCTTTTGAGGGAGGCACTTCTATATTTGGCAAATGAGGCTGTTCAGCTTAAGAACACCAGTGGGTGATTTGAAAGGGGATTTAGTCTGTAATTCCTCTTGTTTTTATTCACAATAGCAAAGAACTTCCATCATGCTGGTGGTGGGGGGTGGGGGTTAATGGCCAAAACATAGCTGATCTGGATCTCAGAAGCAGCTGCTAGTCCCGTCAGGAAGACTTGCCGAGTCAGGGGAATGTGGTCATGGAAAGGTTTTCACCGAAGTAAAATTCCGCTCACTTTCTTATCTGTCCACGAAATCTCAGCTTTCCTTCCTCTACATCTCGTTTACCATCTTTCATCTTTTCTGTCCAATTAGTTCTATCCTCATTCATTTTCTCACAGACTAGCCTCTAGCAGCTAGCTAACTACATGCAGCTACAGGAACAGCGATATAAAAAAGAAGTAGTAAATATCATCTTTAAGCCGATTGGCCCCCACAATGTCCCCTCCTCTGTCACTCATAGATTCAAAACACATCATTGGCTATTAGTGACGTTAGCCCCTGTGTATGAATTAGGCCCATCTTTTGTCTCCCACCATAAAAATGCCGAGAATCGCCCCTGTTATTAAACCTACAGTGCTCTGCAGCAAGCAGAAAGGTGTACAACGTACTGCGTAGTGTGTCTAAAGCACACTGCACACATAGAGAGAAGAGGGAAGCTTTGCAAATAAGACAAAGAACAATGGGCTGTATCTCGACTCAATGGTCAAGAGAAAAATTCTACTGAAGTGAGTGTGGGGGGGGGGGGGTTCACCCATTCAACCGTGTCTGAGTTCAGCTGAAGCTACAGCTGCATGCATTCACCCCTTGCGGCCCCGAGGACACAGGCCAGTCGGGGTGTTGTTATCGACGCAGGAACCCGAGAGCCAGATTAAATAGGGCCCCGGATATACGTCTCACGCCAGGCTTCTGTGTCGGTTTATCTGCGATTTGCAGGTCTTCCTGTAAACCCACTGAGTTTCCAGCCTCAGGGAACTTTGGCCACGTGTAAACAAGTCCCCAACGGCGTGTAAACTGTTGTATTTGTATACCGAAAGGCAATAATTTGAAAAAAATAAATGCAGTCTAGCTCTGGAATGGTCTAGAGCAGCATTACAGCATGGTGGGCAATTTACATCATGAAACTCGTAGGACGATTCGCGAACTCGAAACTCATACTGCCATATCACGTCTTATCAAGCCGGACGAGATGTTTGGTTTAGCTCAGAAAAAAACACACATACAAGATTATTCTAGGCCATGTAGGCCCATGGTTATTAAGATGAGGGAGGAGGCAGTGCTTATGATGGTGAGGAAAACCATCATAAGCACTTCAATTCAAGAATAAATTCTGAGTCTTAGAGGTATTTCAGTGTCTCAGCTTGTATACATGGGGGGCACTGGTCACGCTGAGGGTGTGTGGGGGGGGGGGGGAACGAGGCCTCCTCTCCCTCTCATTTCAGTCACCTAGCCCTGCCTTACCTTCCCCATATACCCCAGCACCCCAGCTGACTGCACCGGCGTCTGCGTAATTCTCCTGTCCGGATCCCACCCGCGTCCTCAGCTTCGCCTTACGGCTCCCCAGTGCTTGCCGACTGAAGCCACTGGACGTGCCACGCATACCAAGCAGCACCTGATTTAATGCCAGGGCCGTGGCAAAAACAGCCTGAGTGTACCTTCGAGGGTGGGCTTCTGCCTAAAGGGGGTGTGTGGAGCCTGTGTTTGTGTGTGTGAGGGGGGGGTTGTTCTTGTGACTAGGTGCTGGTCAATAGCTGGTCGAAAGCAGCTCCAATGGAAAAACAAACCGTCGTCTGACATGTCTCAGTACCTGAGTCTGGTACTACACACACACACACACATGCACATCCACACCTGCCGATGACCCCCCACGCCCATCCACACCCAGAATAAACCCCAAATTGTCTGTGATCAGGATCCTCTGTGTCCTCTAGATGAGATCTCGGTGCAGATGGTATTAGCATGAACAAGCACTCCAGGGCGACCGTATCAAAAATCCAAACTGATCCGTAATCTGAAATGCCCGAACTCTCGCACCGAAAATGCCCCCAGGTCCGTCACATGGAGACCGCCATTGCCACGGATCTCGGCACGGTCCGGGACGCACATCTGCCGGCATGCTCACATATTTGCAGACGCGCAGGTGGCGTACGGGTGACATTGAAAACAGCTGAGACAGCAGACAGATACCATCGGTGACGGTGGCACTCTATCCGGACAAGCCGCATGCCAGGGCTCGGGCGCGTAGACACAGCAGATTTACACGCCCAGTGCACGCCGATTCACACGGCCGGACACTGTCCTCACTAGCATGCTGATCTAGCATCTGGCCCCATCCTGCTCAGCTATAATCATTAAAATGTAAAAGATATTGGCATCAGTCCCAAGTGTCGATCTTGGTTGATATTTAAAGTTATCAGCACCGGGGCTAAAGATACAACTACTAAAAAAAATGGAGGTGACTGTATTGCATGAGCAGTTGGTATTCCATTGTTTAGGAAGAGGGATTTCATCAGCTCATTCATAACCTTGCTACAAGTCAGCGCTACTTCACGGTGTCTCACTGCCTGTGTTACGTGATGTGGCTGCTTCACACAAACATAAGGTCGGAAGAAGTGAAGTCACCACCATCACTGCTATTACCGATCTGTGGAGCTCAGACGTCAGCTGTCAGTATTGATTATCAGTATTCGTAGCATTAGTGAAAAATATAATGTCTATTAGTATTAGCCATAATTTCCACAGCAGTTCACCACTAGCTGGAGAAATGCAAGACGCCCCGAAATGTAGACTTACAAATTCTTGGGCCTCCTCTTCTTCTTGGTGCCGTCTGGACTGTCTTCGTAACTGCCCTCGGATCCACCGCTGAGCTGTTGGGAGAAGAGGACGAGGACAGTCTGCATCATATGAACCACAGCCAACTGGCGGATGGGAGAGGGCGAGGTCCGACCAGCGCTTGATAATGGATCGTTTCCCCTGAAACGAGAAGCTCGCTAAGTGTATGGCTAAGGTGAGCTCCCTGGGCGGGTAAAAGCACTGTGCTGCGGACCACAGGAAGTATCACATTATCCTACCCTCGTCTCTGATTGGATGAATGGATAGGGAGAAGGACATTGAATGGTGGTGGGGCCGCACCGGTAATCCGCAGACCCTGGCTTGTCCAACAGGGGGTGGAGATTCGAAACGGTGTATGTGTACTGGGATTTCTGAAAGAATGGAGCCATTGTGCAGGTCTGATCTGATGACTAGTCTGCCGGTCACACAAAGCACAATATCAGAGTGTACCAGAATATCTCTGGGGCACATTCTTCCTGTCTGACGCCCTTTCTCAGGCCAGGTCAGTCACTCTGTTTGTTGTGAGAAAATAGTACTTTTCTGCAATTATCAGATTATAAGAAATTATATGTGTGTACATCCAGCCCACAGGCTGCTGAAAGTGGTCATGAAGTGGGACTCGCCACCAGAGAGAGAGAGAGAGAGCCCGGTAATGTCAGGGACAACTGGGACGAGGTACGAGCTGGGTAGCTGACCTGCATCTACGCACACAGTACGTGCCACCTCACACGTGTTACCTCAAGTTTGCTTGACCTTAGCTTCCATACCTGAATCGTAGACCAATAAAGCTCCAATGTGTGTTGCCAGTCATTAACAAAGGGTGTTTTGGGGGTTAGGGGGTGCATGAGGTCGTAAAGCAGGATTTGGGGCAGGGGGAATTAATCGGAAATAACATTACGGCTCCAGGAGCTCTGGGAGGGAACGTGTTCAGAGAGGAATTCTTTCTGGTCTGTTTGTTCCAGGTGCTACTGAACCCATGACAGGCAGACAGGACAAGGGCAACAAAACAGGCTGCTGGCACACAAGGCCTGCGTCATGCGATGCGGCTGGTGCGGCGCAGATGCCAGAGAGGGGGCAAACTGCACCAAAAGACGGACGCCAGCACAAAGTATTTTCCTAGACAAAGTGGCAGACTTTGAACCCCTTAGAGTCACATGCCATTTTATTGGGGGGAGCTTATTTTTAGACAGACAGAGGGGAGGCCCAGTTCACTGACACTTGCTCTGAGTTCGGACTCTGCGGCTTTGACAAATAATGGCAGTGATTAAGCCCCCATTCATACTCCTGAATGCGGAAGCATGGGACGCTTACGCCGCGGTACAGCACTGAGTCCGTCACATCCATCGATGGCGCCCAGATAGCTGTGAATGGGTTTATTAAAGATTAAAAGGAGCAACTCTATCAAAAAGATGCAGAGAGATGGACAGACAGGACCAACCCATTTAGTGTCTCATTGATTCGGTTTCCATTTTTATTAATGGCCTAGAACATCACAGTATGTGCATTTATTTTTTTTAAGTGAGATCTCCGGGGTTCTGGACTTCGTAGTTCCAGGTGTATTTAATTCAATTCTCACTGCCACCTTGCTCCACCAACAACCACATTCATAAAGCCATTTCTGCATATTTTTTACTGCTCATTAGCAGTCATTGTATTACACAGTAGCTAGAGGAGACCTAACAATCACCTACAGGATGCTGGGATGGCGACTGACATCAAAATAACCATGAATCCATTGCCAGACCGTGAAAAACGTGCAGGAAGGAGGTACAAAATCTGTTCCAGTCCCTGCCGACGGAAGCCTGGCTTCCGGATTCCCAGCATAGTAGGAAGGAAGGCTGGTTGAGCTGTTTGTCCCTGTTTCTCTACTGGCTGCTCCACCATCAAGTGGAATTACAAGACGAATTCCAGGCAGGTGACGTGTAAGCGTGTGAATCCTCTAAACAACCGCCCTTCCTGCATCGGTTCACAACTGGTACACACAAATTAAACACAAATAGCAGATCAGAAATACAGTCCAGTAGGCTCCTTCTTCTTGCCTGTATACACTAAAGCGGGGGTGGGGAATGTGATCCAGGGTGGGCTGCTGTGGGTGCTGGTTTTTGGGATGACCTCACAATCAGCCAATAACGGTGGGTCCTCCAGGACTGGAGCTGCGAACCATTGCTTTATTATTGGCTGACTGAGAGGCCATTTCTAAAACCTGCACCCACACTAACCCTCCATTCATCAGGTTCCCCACCCCTGTGCCAAAGAAAGAGTCTAGTATATATGAACTTGAAACACTTTTGTCCAATAACATGCTCAATGATTTCATATTACAGGTTGAGTCATAGTCCAGTGTCATTCATACAGCAGCACAAACCGGCTGCTCCAGCTGAATGTGAGTCCTCATATTTTCTCCTTTGCTCCCAAATCACCCACCTGTTCTGGGCAGGTGTGAATGGACATTTTCCATGGCCTCCCAGATGCACAAATCACGGGTTCCCATTCCCCTCATTCCCACCCCCAGCTAAATATAATGCTGGGTGGGGGGGCACAGCCAGGATAGGAGCGTGACCGCCGGCGTGAAGCCAGGGGGATCTCCCCACTCCGACTCCGTCTCAGGTTTCCAAAGTGGCGTCGTTGACGGTGGCCCCCCTACTGAGACGGCACATGGCGAAACTGAGAAGGGTTGGCTGTGACCAGGCCATGTGTGCGTGCCGCTTGCAGGAATCCTGGGCTGGTACCATTTGGCACAGCCGGATAAGGTGAACAGGTCAAGAGGTCATACTGGGACATGCCTGAACATGCTTGCAGCAGCTATAGGGCCTTGGAGAGGGGAGAGATCTACAGGAGGGTGCCCCAACATGAGGCCAGTGGGGCCAATCCGGCCCACGTGAGTGAAATGTTTGGCCCAAGCAAGCTGCCTCTGGAAGAAAGGATTGATTGACCTCTTACACTCCGCTGACCCACCCCTGATTGGTATATCTTAGCATCAGTTATTTGGTGGCCCTTGGTTTCGTGTTGGTGATGATAGAATTTGGCCCTCAGGGAAATTTGACTGGGGACCTCTGCTCTGTTGCAATCCCCTCCGACAGCTGGTCAGTTTCCCTGCAGGGAAAGGGATTATCAGTTTAGCAGTCTTGGCTTTTTTCAGTTTGGTTTCTCTACCATATCATCAAGGTCACTGCAACGCAGTGCCACACTTCACTGCTCTCCCAGGAGAAAGTATCTTTGAAAACTTCACAGAAGGTTCAGGCAGGACCCTAAAGTATCTGCAGTCATTCAAACTGTCAAATTCGGTTTTCGTATTAAGTCTGAATAGGTTTAATGGCGAGTAAAAATACTTACAAAACAAGACACAAACATAAAAGATACAACGTAAGACAGATGAAAGCGACTTTGCCATCATATTCTAACTGCCTGGGCACAGTTTAACATGTTCATGGCATTGTGTAATGGCGCTTTTCCACTGCCGCCAAGAACCAAGCCATATCTGAAGCATACCGCAAAGAGAGAGGTCTCCATTATATGCTATCTGGGCCGTACCAGCGACGAGTTGGTGCTACTGACTGGCAGGATCAGAAGCATGATAACTTGGAACTAGAAAATTGTCAACTACCTAATTAAAAAAGTGTTATAGAGCAGCTGAAAGAAATGGATTCATAAGGCAAATTCATGCAAGCAATTCATGCACTAGCGTTTCATGCTAATATAAGATGGTGATTCTCATAGAATAGCTAACGGAAATTAGCACATAGTAAATCATGATGTTCACTGTGTGAAAAGCAAATATTTGTTTCTTGGGTTTTACGTCACTGTCGCTCTCCAAACCCAGCAAGGCCTTTACTGAGCCGACCCTTCTACAGCGGAAAACTGAAGCGAGCTGGAACTGTGTTGTAACAAGTGTCTCTTCACAGTACAGCTGGGCTATGACTCGGTTCCTGTATGACAGTGGAAATGCACTTTAAGAGAAACGTGGCTTCACATGCTCTAGGTTCCATGTCTGACATATTTGTCACATCTCCCTATGTGTGGAGTGATACGGCCTTGTTTCTTGCCATTTTGATGTCTGAAAACTGAGAACATTCAGGGCAGTGTTGATAGCTATTCTCAGCCTTTTCTGCAGAGATTTTTTTTTCTGCCCCCACCCCCCAAAATAGCTCTGAACACATTTATCTGAGGACAATGCAAGCCTTCCCTCTGATTTCTCATCCAGAAGGTCACTTCTGGCAGTCTGTCAGATGGAGTTTCCTCGCATTGTGAGGGCAGCTGGTTACAGAGGTACAGAGGCAAGACTCAGGGGAACCACATCAATAATGGACGCCAACACCACCTACCCCCCCAGATCCCGCTGGGACGGCGTTTGTGTGTCTGGCTTTGGAGTCGTCCAGCCAACATATTACATTCTTGCTGCTCTGGGTTGGACTTCCTGGAGTCAGGGACAACGTCATCCGTCAGACTGACCGAGGGATGTGGCTCTGTGACCAGGGATGTGGTTCTGAGACCTCATTTACAGTCAGTTATGTAAATGGTCTGAGAGGGGCCAACCTTTAAAGGATATTACTCTCATGAAAGGTTCCTCATGAAAGGAGACAAGTTACATGGCAGGTACTACTGGGAAAATGGGTTAACCATACCACTAAACTGACCTCAATCACCCGTCAGTTTGGCAGAATCAATAGCTGAAGTGCAGAGTGTCATGTGACATGTGCCACACCCCTTTCTAAAATTTGTTCCAAGAAAACTGTCTGATATCATTTGTAAAGTGACATATAATCACAAGAAAGGCTTGTCACCCCATGTTGATGATTGTTGCCTGGGAGATAATAACACTAATACCCTGCCCCCCCCCCCCCCAATAAACACATTCCAAACATAGCAGCTACCTTTTAATGGCCAGTGCAGTTTTATGTTTCTTACATTGTAACCTTGCCTTTCAAAGCCACCTGTTCTGCCTGTTATTTTACAGTTTGCACGCCCACATCCTGCCTGCCAGGACTTCTTTGCGGGGGGGGGGAATCTTTTTCAAAACTGCAGCTGAGGTGGGCTTCGGAAGTCTGGCCTTCCGCTGCTCAACCCCCCACCCCCGATCCCTGTGGGTCCAGGCCTGCCGGACCATTCCAGGTTTCCAGTTAAAATCCCTCTAAGCCAGCCAGGTTCTCGTGATGGCCTCCGGACCCCGACGGATCTTCCGCGGTGACCAGACCATAATTTCCCAGGAGCCTGTTCTCTTCCGCTCAGTCGCTCTCTCCCAAGATATTTTAGAATAGACTTCTGCAGAAAAGCTCAGGAACAATGTTTGGTACACCAGGGAGCTGCGAATGACGAACGTCCCCCACGCGACATACAGGCGCCCATCCTCAGTTCTCCAGCCTTCCTAATCTGTCCATACCGCGCCTCACTTAACAAGCCATGCCGGGCGGATCACGACAGTACAGCCAGCTCCTGATGGCACAGTTATACCATCAAAGGGTTACCCCCCTTCCCCACCCGCTCATCTCTCTGTTTATTTCTCCTCTGAGACAGGAGTAGGATTTTGCTGCAGAGCAATGCCCTGGTCTTGCTAATGCAGGCAGCCGTTGTACACAACGCCATCTGCTGGTCATTAAAATAGTACACTGGGAGAGGTCAGAGCACATGACTGGGGAATCCCTTGATGGTGGGAGGAGTCACAAGCGTTGGGCTCTTAGAGAGGGTGTACTTGTGCTGGGCTGTAGGCCAGGGCAGTGGATTTTATGGCATCACCGTGGCAGAGAGGTAGACATCTGGCAAGACGGGTCCGTGATTAAGGTCATACTGTACGCTACTTGTCAGCACTGGCCCCCCCTCCCCCCCCGCCCCATGAGCGATCCCTCTGAACTGTCCGTGACGTAGCGGCATGGCAACGGGCAACACAAACCCCGGAAGTTCCGGGAAGAGTGGGATTCCACAGCACCGGTGAGGACCCTCCGTCCCAGGAGAGGCCTGCCTGGAAGACATGAAGCAGAGACAGCGGCGGGAAGCCCCCCCCCCCCACGTGACACGCAGCAGCCGGGACGGAGTCACGGTCAGTCGCGCTGGAGACTCGTGACACTGCGACGGCGTTTTTACGTAAGACGAAGCGGGTGAGAACAAAATGAGAAGTACAGCGCAGAGAAGTGGGGCTCAGGCGATAGTGACGCATCCTGTCCCCATCCATCATGCCGACCACAACCTTCCCGCTCCATAGCCTGCGCTGCTTGCTCCATGTTGCCCGGGAGACCGGGACAAACGCTACGCACCGGGATCATTACACAATCCTAATTCCTCCCTTACATAAAAATAAAAAATATAAAAGAAATCACTGCAAACGAATAAACAAGCAGGATTAATTAATGTGGGAGTGAAAGGCAACTGTATAGAGGCTGTTCTGCTTTCTATTATGTGTTTCTGGGCCATTGGTGGTTTTTAAATGAGGGTTCCCGCGCCCAGTGACTCCAGTAAGGTAGATTAGTGTCCTCAGAGAACACGAACGCACATCCTCAGAGAGGACGTCATCACTGAGGTCCTGGGCTGCAGGCTGCTCACGCCACAAAATACCTACAATGTTCCAATACAGTGTCACTATGCCAATGTATCGGCTAAAAATCTCTCAGTGTGTATGTCAGTCCTAACAGAGGGATAATCCTAAGGCAGGTGCCTCAGAGTGCGACACGGTATGCAGACAGGCTACAAACGGCCTCACCGTGCAGGTCTCAGGAGGACAGGCAGAGATCCATGCATCAACAGGTTCCCCCCAGCCCCCCACTCTCAAAAAAGGTACTGCGCACGTCTGGATCAATGAGCTCTATCACGGAAAGTATGACCGGCTTCGTGGCGTACGTGATGACAACAAGGATGGCAAACAGGCTAAGCTCCAGAAGCCAGCCCCTCCGGGACCCTTGGAAATCTTACGCAACTCCTGCCCTTTGACGAGCGTCACGTGCCACAAGCGGCAAGCGAAACAAAGTCTCGCAGATTACTTTGCTTTCCGGACCTCTGTCCAATTGATGCATCTGAAATAGCAGCCTGGCGCCCGATTGGCTAAGACGCGGGATTCTGTAAGCCGCCGTGGCAGACAGCAGCTATCACATCCAGGGAAGATCCTGTATCCTTCAGTAAGATGCTTTGAAATAAACTGTAACCTAAGCAAGCCCATATAACGTGACGGAAATACATTCATTAATTAACCACGTTTATGCGTATCTACTTATTTTGTCGTTCAACACTTAAAATAGCAGCTGCCCATTTTATAGCCTTGTTTACATCCTGGAGAATAATCCCATGTGAAGGATTACCACATCTGGGCCCTTTGAATGCGAACAGACATCTTGGCAAGCAAGCCAGTACCATTTCTAACCCAGACAGGGGTATTTTTGTCTGAAACTACAGGCTGCACCAGAATAAATGGGGTGTGGCATTAAAAATATCTTTGGCTCACCCCCTGAATTGTTGGTCAAGTTATGCCATTCCTTGTACAGTACATGGGTTTTATGTGATAATACAGGAAGCTTCTCTGTTGGCCTACATAAAGGCGCCTAAAAGAGGTTAGTGGTTCTGCTAGCAAAGCCCGAGTAGGTGTCTATGGCAGGTTAAACAGCCGCCCGCTAGAGGCTGACCCCACTTCCCAGAGCCAGCAATGCACAGAAAGTTCTTTCTGGGCTGCCGACCTTGTTGTTTTTCCTCATTTCAGTCACGTCTATCAAATATCTGCTGCCACCAGCCTCGCTGTCATTTTTCACACTATGCCACCTGTGTAACATGACACCAGTGGTGTAGCTAAGACAGGCAGCCTGAGGAATTACTTCCAAGTTAACCCTTACCCCCCCTCCCCCCCCAGGGAGAAAAGTGATATGGACCATTAATGGCCAAGGAGCTCTATAGAATGTAAGAAGGTGATTATGGCTTTTCCAGCCTTCACACTATAGTGCAGTGTTTCCCCATCTGGTCCTTGGGGAGCCACAGACAGTCCTCGTTTTTGCTCCCTCCCAGCTGGACTGTCTGTGGGTCCCTGGGGACAGTCCAGGGAAACACTGCTATCAATTATTCTCCATGAAGCCCCAAGAGCAGCTGGAGGCTCAACTTGAGTAGAGAATGAAGAGTGTAGAAGGTCAATGGAAGACAAACAGTACGGTGATGTGCGTCAAGTCTTTTGTAAGCCGGGAAGACGGAAGGTAACACTCACAATGTGAACAAGCGTTCTTAAGTTCTCATGATGTCACCGCTCTGCTGCTGCTCTTCCAGCACCGGACTCTCGATCTGAGACATTTATTGGAAGATCACGGTCTAAGCCCATTATCCCAGGTTATGAATCAGTCGATGACAGACGAGGTAACTACCACAAAAACATCCTAGTTGATGGCTGTTCTTGCCAGGAAGCCGTTAAGAGCCATAGATCACCCTCTTTATTGTACCGCTGGGGGGGAACGTTCTGTGTTAGATGACTATTGTACATTGTCCCCCCCCCCCCACCACCAGTTGTGTTGTTCAAGAAGGCTGCTGGCATCTGGTGAGGGTATACCTGGCTTTTGTGGTGGGGCATCTGCTGAAGATTTTGGGAAATGATGGAGAAGCAGGGCAGGAACGTGGTACGTCGGAAAGCCAAAATATCTTTGTGTTTTGTGGGTTTTATGATGCACTGGGTTAGAGCAGAAGGAGTGATGCACTGGGCTGAGCTGAAAGGTCGTTCTCCAGGGTCTCGGTGCAAATGAGAATAACATTTTAAGACGTGACATTAAGACAGAAAGACACATCTGTCGCAGATTGTTGGGGAAGATTGTGCAAATTGGTGCAGACGTTTAGCACTAAAGCAGAATCAACTAAATAGGAAAAAATAGATTTAGAGGCAGTGCTTGAACATGCCAAACTCAATGTGTACAACCCTACCGGTAATTCTTAACGTATAAGAATGGTAACATAACCAAAGGAGTGGGTGGGGCTCAGTGGGGTGGGATGCCATACCCATGAGCAGAAGGTCACCAATTCCAATCCCAGGGTTGGCAGAGTGATGTCACCATTGGGCCCCTAAATAAGGCCGTTAATCCGCAACTGCTCCAGGGACTGGCTGACCCTTGTCAAAAAATATACATCACTTTGGACAGAGGTATCTGCTAAGTAAATGAAATGTAAATTGTATGGCAAGACAGGCAGCTAGGCAGGCTGGATTGTGGATAGAGGCTTGGCCTCAGTGGGTTAGAATCAGGGCCAAAATTTGAGATGTTTTCTTTATGGTGACGCAGGTTTCCAGCAGTGACCAGTAACTGGAAACAAATTTAAACGGGCCTGTATACCTGTGGGTGCATCTGATCCTCTGCTTCCCAGTTAAAATGCATGCTACTGTAAACCAGTGTTTCCCAATCCGATCCTCAAGGACCCACAGAAAGTCCATGTATTTGCTCCTTCCCAGCTCCCGGAGCAAAAATGCGGACTGTCAAGCAGGGAGCTGGGAGGGAGCAAAAACATGAACCGACAGTGGGTCCTTGAGGACCGGATTGGGAAACACTGCCGTAAACAGAAAGGCATGTTTCCCTAATATTAAAGGAAACACTGAGTAGTGGCATCCGGTACATTGAGCCGTCTTGCTTTTTAATGCAATTAATACCGAGAGCCGCTGAGCGAGAACAAGGAGCTTCGATCTCAATCACTCATCTGCCGTAAAAACACGCCATCGGTCAGCAGGGTAGAGGATGACCCCCCATAACCCAAGTGGGTTGTCACCAGCGCATTAAACAGCTGGCCTTGCGATGACCAAACAGGAAAGCCACCTCAAAGGAGCAGACATGCCTATTAAAACATGCCTCTGAGGAATATCTGTGGACCATTTGCTTATCAGATTCCTCTGGCTTAATCACACACTTAACTTTCCACGAGCCTCCTTAGAGCATCCCACTTCCCAGTCAGGGACTAGGATATTGTAAGGTGGGGGGCCTCAGAGGGGGGCAGAATTCATACAGAGTGGCCATCCTTATCATTAGCCAATAGTTTGTTTCGAATCAGTGAGTGACAGGGGAGGAGGTACTCTGGGGGCCAATCACCATTCAGCTGGGGCCAGTGGCCCCGTGACCCCACTCTTGTATACGTCTCTGTTTCCAATTAAACTCTGACCCATTGTCCAGCTACAGTTGCCCAATAACAAGCCCCCCCCCCACGGTAACGGTACATGTATAGTACATTCCAGACCCTTACAGAATGTGCTCTTCGCACCGCCACCGGTGGCCAAGCTAAACACTGACTAAGGCAAACAGAAAACAGCCTTTATCTCAGGAAAAGAGCCGGCAGGATCACGTGCTCAGACAGCCGGCCTCCCCAGTGCCAGCGGGAGGTTCGGCGAGGGGGACAGTGCTATTTATGCTGCACCCTCACGCCCGGTGCGTGCGGTCATGCCTGTTTGGTCGTACAGTATGTTCACACGCCCGTCCTCCCCCCCTCACCCCCCTGCACACCCTCAGGCCCTGTTGTACCAGGTAGGTCTCTGCTGTCATCAGAAATCACGCCATTCGCTGTAACTCCTTTAATTATTTTTTTATTTTCTCATCCCAGCGCAGCAGCCATAACTGATATCTTTTAAAGATCTTTTTACTATTTAAATTGCATGTACACCCATTAACTGATGTATACCTATTTATTTGGTTTATCATTATAATTATTTTGTAGATTTATTACCCATCCATCCATTTACTCCATCCTAATTATTATTATTATTATTATTATTATTATTATTATTATTATTATTATTATTATTATTATTATTATTACTACACGCCACACGTGTCTTGGACCTGGGTTCCACGTGTGTGGAGTTTGCATGTTCTCCCCATGTCGTCGTGGGGTTTCCTCCAGGTACTCCGGTTTCCCCCCACAGTCCAAAAACATCCTGAGACTGACTGGAACAGATTGCTCATAGGTATGCAGGCCTGAGTGACTGTTGTGTGAGTGACTGGTGCGCGAGTGACTGGTGTGTGACTGAATGAAGTGTGAGTGAATGGTGCGCGAGTGACTGGTGCGCGAGTGACTGGTGTGCGAATGAATGGTGCGCGAGTGACTGGTGCGCGAGTGACTGGTGCGTGAGTGAATGGTGTGTGAGTGACTGGTGTGTGAGTGAATGGTGTGTGAGTGACTGGTGTGTGAGTGAATGGTGTGTGAGTGACTGGTGCGCGAGTGACTGGTGCGCGAGTGACTGGTGCCTGAGTGACTGGTGCGCGAGTGAATGGTGCGCGAGTGAATGGTGCGTGAGTGACTGGTGCGTGAGTGACTGGTGCCTAAGTGAATGGTGCGTGAGTGACTGGTGCGTGAGTGAATGGTGCGCGAGTGACTGGTGCGCGAGTGACTGGTGCGCGAGTGACTGGTGCGTGAGTGACTGTTGTGCTCTGTGCATCCTGGATTGTTCCCTGCCTTGTGCCTGTAGGCTCCAGACTCCCTGCGACCCTGAAGAGGACAAGCGGGTACAAAAAATGGCTTATTTGGATTATTGGATTATTTCTAATCATCTGTTTATTCAAATTGTCTTTGCACCTTCAGTATTCTTATTTGTATCTGTACTTTTGCTTGTCTGCAAACAAATTTCCCCCCAAGATGAATGATATCTTGCGATAACGCGACTCGTGCAGCTTGCGCATTTCTGCCCTATGACATCTGGACAGCCTGACTCCTGTGGGCGGGCTGAGAGGGGACCACCATATGCGGTTGTGACACACCGGGAACCTACACCACTGTACCTTCGTCTTTGATGGACACCATCTAGGTGGTTACTGCCAGAGGCCCTCTTGTTGTTCCAAAGGATGGTTGAGTTTGGAGGGGGGAGGGGCGCGGGAATCTCACATGGTGGGATGTCGTCCTGTTCACCAGTAGTTTGGCATTAAAGTGACACCCTGTTGGGGGTTAGGCTTTGGCTGGGGGGGCTGACTCTCTGCTCACTGCTGTCCATTCATCTAGGAGGCAGGGCACCTTTTCCCAGTTTAATCAGACATGTGCTCTCAGGTCCGGGGCCAACGCAAACCCGCAAATCTCCTCTTCAGTCCTGGGAAAGCTCTCAGATTGGAGTTGATGTTTGCTCAGATGGGCCTTGCAGAGTTTTCTTTTTTCCTTTTTTTGTGTTTCTTTTTTTGACACAACACAGACTGAGCTCAGTTAATCCAAATTTCCATAAGATACAATCTCTGATTAGTTCCATCTGCCATTTTTTACAGCCAGGAAATGTCAGACTTGAAGACGATAAAAAAAGAAGGGAAAAAAAATGCACTAAGGACCAGGAGTAACTGTTCCTCACACAAATGAATTGTTCTGTTGTGCCCTGTTCAGCACCTCTGGCAGAGGAACCCCTCTCAGTGTCTCCCCCCGCCTCGTCCGCGCTGGCATCTGGTCCACAGAAAGGCCCGTTAACGACCTCCCACCTGCAATGTTGACGGCATCATCGCGTACACGTGCTCGACCAGGTCAAAAGAAACCGGGATCTGATCCCGGTACCTGGCACTCTGTGCGAGCAGGATGGATTGTACCGTACCAGGCAGGCAGACAGCTCTGATGCAGTGTTTGGTACCCCAATAAGGTGGGGGTTTCCTGTCAGCATGTGAAGTGTCATGGTCACAAGGTCAAGAGCACAAGCGTATCTGCATTCCTGTCTTCACGCTTCCTCACAGTTAATCATCCCAAACCCCATGCTAACTAAATTTAGCACCAAATGCGAAAATAAAAACAAACAGACCTCGCAGAGAGAGTTCTATTATTTTCTCCAAATCCGTCGTCCCCCCCAAAAAAAAAAAAAAAAACACACACACACACACACACCCACACACACACACACACACAAAAAGACACTGAA
>JAODKE010000125.1:5917716-5929574 GCA_026779605.1 Mormyrus hasselquistii
AAAAAATAACCGTGCAGAACTCCCCACCCCCCCTTGATGTTTCCCTCGTTGTGGGGGATGAAAAAGACTCGGGGGTTTTGGGGGGATTGGGGGGGAAGGGGGGGGGGGGGGGGGGGGTTGAGAGAAGGAAGACAGAGTCATTCTACAGTAGAGCAGGGAAAAGCAGGGGGTATCGGGGGGGCTTTAAGGCAAACAAACTCAGGTCACTTGCTTAATTGGGCCAGGAAAATGGTAGCTCTATTTAATAATTGAAAATGATGGCATAATAGTATAGAAAGCATAACAGTATAGAAAGTGAAACAGTAAGCATTCGCCTTGGCTATGGTACAGAGTGTATAAGTGTTGCACCAGGATGGTTTGTGCCTCAGTGGGCTGAATCTCTGTGCCTGCGAGCAGAAGGTCGTCAGTTTGAGCCCCAGCCTAGGCAGAATAATCACTCATGGACATTCATGGACCCGTGAACAGGGCCTTTAACCCCCGCACCCCCCCCCAGCGGTTCTGCATGCTGGCCAATATGACCCCCTCCACCCAAACCTGCTCTCACCTGTGTTTGTGTCTCATGGAGAACAAGATGGGACTGGCAAAAATAGAATACTCCCCACAGACATTGATAAAGTATTGTTATTTTATATATGCTCCTATTAAATACTGGGTAAAACTTCACCAGCACAGCATAAACGTTCATCCATCCATGAATAACTGCTTATGAGGCTGCAGTGGTAGCCACCATGCTGGTGGCATTATAAACAGCACTTCGTAATCATAAAAAAGAACTCGAATCTCAAAGTGGAGAAGCCATTATTTTGTAAGGGGTTCAAAATGCCCAGCTGGCTTAAAGGGGTCATTTAAACCCATCTGTCTACCTCAGTACCTGCATGACCCAACCACTGTGACCCCGGCCAGCACCTGACACTTGGGCCAGCTGTAGCTCACCGCTTCTCCCACACCACAGGCATCCAGTACCTCATCCCAAGTCATTAACTCTGACATGCCATGCATTCGGGCACACAGCTGTGTTCGCGCAACCATACGGTGGCTAAATCTCAATGCTAATGCTAACTGCTAAAATGAAAATGTACAGTCGTATGCAAGCGCTTGGGCACCCCTCGATAAATTACATTTTGGTAAGTTTTTAATGGGAAACATATAAACATAGTCTCTGTAGGAAATGGAAAAAATGTGCAATATTTTCAGACATTGATGCATAGTTACTTTTTATGTCATAAATTGAAAAAGATAAAAAAATAAAAACATTATTGTGGCACTCTGTAAAAGTTTGGGCACCCTACATAATCAGTACTTAGTAACACCTCCTCTGGCAGAAATCACAGCTTGCAAACGCTTTTTATAGCCAGCTAAAAGTCTTTCAATTTTTGTACTTGGGATTTTCTCCCATTCTTCCTTGCAAAAGGCTTCTAGTTCTGTAATATTCTTTGGTCGTCTTGCATGCACAGCTCTTTAAAGATCTACTAACAAATTCAATTCATTCAATGATGTTTAAATCAGGGGACCATTCCAAAACCTTTAGCTCGCGTCTCTTGAGGTAGTCCATGGTGGATTTGGAGGTTTGTTTAGGATCATTGCCCTGTTGTAGAAGACATCCTCTTTTCAGCTTCAGCTTTTTTACAGATGGTGTGATGTTTGCTTCCAGAATTTGCTGGTATTTAGTGGAATCCATTCTTCCCTCCACCCGTGCAATGTTTCCTGTGCCACTGGCTGCAACACAACCCCAAAGCATGATAGATCCACCCCCATGCTTAATAACTGGTAAGGTGTTCTTTTCATAAAATGCTGCTCCTTTTTTTCTTCAAACACGCCTTTGTTGATTGTGACCAATGAGTTCATCAGTCCACGGCACTTGATTCCAAAACGCATCAGGATTCTGTAGATGTTCTGTTGCATACTTCTGATGTTGGATTGGTTATGATGGGGATGCAGGTAAGGTTTTCTTCTGCTGACTCTTCCATGAAGTTCTTGTGGAATGGTGCACCACCATTCCTGAGTCTGTTAAATGTTCCTGCAGGTTTTTCCAATCAAATGGGGGTTTTGATTTGTCTTTCTGACCAGCATACGAGCAGTTCTCTCTGAGAATTGTCTTGATTTTCCAGATCTCATCTTCACCTCCACAATTCCCATGAACTGCCATCTCTTAATTACATTTCTCACTGTGGAAACTGCAAGATGACAACGCTTTGCTACCTTTTTGTAACCTCCTGCATTGTGGGCATCAATAACTTTCATTTTCAGAGTCTTACACAGCTGCTTAGAGGAACCTATGGTTGTTGAGTGTCCACAAGTGTGTGCACAAGGTTTGAAGAGTCAGAGTATTTGTAAAGCTTTGAAATTGGCACCAGCTGACATTTACTAATGACAGCTGTTGCCATGCATCAAATCTAATGAGCTGATTAAGGCCTGAAACCTTATAAAAAGAATCTGAGACTTTGAAACTCCAAACTTTTGCACAGTGCCACAATAATGTTTGTTCAATTTATGACATAAAAAGTAACTATGCATCAATGTTTGGTGAAAATGTTGTGCATTTTTTCCATTTCCTACAGAGATTGTGTTTACATCTTTTCAATTAAAAAAATGACCAAAGTAAGTTATTTATCGACAGGTGCCCAAACTTTTGCATACGACTGTATAATGTCCCGGTATCCTGTCCAGGGCTACCATGTGTCCTGTGCTTTCAAAGACAGGCACCAGAATCACGTTGTCTCTGTACTGGGAAAGTGGTTGTAAGATGAATGTATGTATAATAATATCCTAAAGCAGGGGAAGGCAATCTGATCCGCAAAGGGCCGGTGTGTACGCAGGCTTTTGGGATAACCTTTAGGTCGGCTGTTCAAACCCACGTGTGAGAACTCAGCCAATCAGTCATCTAATTAGTAAACCAGTCAGGAAGTTGCAGTGAAAAGCCGCACATACAATGGCCCTTTCTGGATAAGATTGCCCACCCCTGTCCTAAAGGAAGTGTGCTTTAAAAAGTTCCCAATCAAATCCAGGTACGGCACTTCTTAAAGCTCACCAGCAGAGGGAACCCTTGTACTGCTTTGGCACAAAGACCTCAGAGCAGAGACCTTAAGTCATCATCCAAGCTTCATCTCGAGCTTTACCGCACTGATTAGCATAATACTCTATTGTATTTGTACTCTCTGTACTTATGGATAATTGTGTAGGTTCCCTTAGGCTATATAAAAGAACTCCTGATAATTTACTGCTCACAAAGGCCTGGACAGAATGTGCGGTTAGTAATATCAGCATGTACAGGTATGTTTCTGTAAAACTTCTGTACTCCTCAAACACACACAAGAACCCCCCCCCCCCCAATCACTCAGACTGCCGTCACCTTCGAGCACCAAAGCTGCCAGCGTGAGACACTGCTGCTCCCATCCACACAAGTGCTGCAGTCCTTGCTGAGACAGACACTAATCCCCCCCTCCTACCCCAGCCCCAGCATACACCAACACCCAGCCTTGGGGCCTCTTTCGTCCTTGGGGAGTGCAGCAAAAACCAATGAGACAAATCCATAGCCCCCTCCCCCACCAACCAGTAGTTCCACTCCAAGCAAGCAGCGTGCTCCCACGCCCCCTCTCGAACCCATTGACCACGCAGGTCACCGGTGGGATGCAGCTTGAATCCCACAGTGACGGGCAGGTGGTGAGATAAGCAGGAAGCCCCCCCTTCTACTCAGCGAAGGCGCAGAGGGTTTGAGTTTCTGACTACGTTTTCATGTATTATGCACTTTGCAGAGGCTCTGCACAGTCACGAAATCAGTGGAGACCAAGAGAAGCTTGACAGGTACAAGACTGCTTCGCACCTGCATTGGGGACAGAGCAAACCTGAGAAAAAAATACCTCTCAGTCAGCCTGCCAACTAATCTCGTGTGTAGGGAACGAAGTAAATCAAACGCATCTTCCCCTACGGATATTCCTAAAATAGGGGATAGCCCTTGTTTGGCACCTGGAGCATGGAGGAGTCTGATCTTAGCTTGAACCTGTGGCTAAACATCTCCAGATACCCCACCATGGCACAAAGTCGAAAGAGTCGGCAGTGATGAGTGACAGGCCAGTTACGGGTTGGGTCCCAGCACTCATTGTCTATAAGGCCACATGACACATCTGCTTTGCCAACATCTGAACATCTGGGGTCTTTACCAATTGCGGCACGTGCCCAGAAAGGGATGGCAATGGGACTCTCAGCCCTCCAGAACCCCTATCATTTCCACGCTACTTCAGCCCTGGAGAGTCACACATGTGGACTCCAGACCTTCAGGGATCATGATTCAGGGTGACGTGGTCTATTAGCCAGCCTGGACCCCAACCCTCCAGGCTGAAAGAGTCACTGCTGGGTCTGATCTGCCCCCACGCCTATGCCCGCCTGGCACCATGGTGTTTATTTATAGGAACCCGCTAGGCCGCACAGGACAACAAACTGGGCCAAGAGAAATGCTGACCACCTCTAAGAACAATTACTGTGTTTATGAAGGTAAAAGGCAGATTTTACTGTGTGTGCAGCATGTCAGGTAGCCATTAAATATCCATTTCGCAATATCGCCAAAATCTTTTTTAAATAAGTATGTGATTTAAAAAAATAAATAAATATCATAGGGGTGGGGTGCTTTGTCTGTGATCTGAAGGCTGCCAGTTCAAAACCTGTGGTCAGCAGAAGAGATTTCACCACTGGGTCCTTGAGCAAGATTCTTAATCCGCAATTGCCCCAGGGACTGGCTGCCTCTGTGTTCTTAAAAATGAATGTCGCTTTGGATCACATCCGCGAAATAAAGGCAATGTAAAAATGACAATTTATGATAGATGATAGATCTATCTGGGCAGTGCTGACATCAGCCTTGTCCCGTCTGGATCCACAATGATATTAACTGATTTGACACTCAGCTAGCTGAGTCACCGAAACCTGCATAACCCAGCACTCATCGACACATATTCCAGGGTGGCTGCGGAACATTCCAGAATGGGGCGGCAGCATTCTGGACCTGGGCGGCAGGCCCACTCACGGTCGCGCAGCCGGAGGTGCTTGAGGAAGAGGGGGTTCTGCAGCACGTTACAGCGGCCTGGCTCGTCCTCCCTGGTGACCAGCATCAGGTCAGTGTAGATGAACACTGTCACCTGCAGGGGGAGACACACAAGGTGGGCATCATTCAGAAATGTGGCAGCACAAGGAGGGCAGCCACCCCCCCCCCCCCCAACCCCCAGGATCTGTCTGACACTGTGTGTGTTATTTTTTGCCGCTGCACCTGGTGACCCTTCCTGGTCTGACAGTCACACAAACGGTCCATCAGGCTACCATAAATCCACCGGGCCCATTCTGCTGCTTCAAATCTCATCATATGGAATAACTGTTGCTCCAAACTGCTTGTACGTGCTCTCTCTGTCTGTGTCTCTATTTCAGATGGGAGTTTGGGACAAGACACCGAGAACGAGGGTGCAGGCGTCCGCAGACTTTGCGACGGCCCGGGAGTGGAGTGCGGGGTAGCGGCGGCAGAGTGGAGAAGGTACGGTCCAGAGGGCTTCCTTCCTGGCCTGTCCGAGAGCCACATCTTGGCAGCGACTCTCATCTCTTGTCTCTTGTCAACAATGAGGGACAAGAAAAGCCCATTGTTCCACACGGACAGGGAGGTTCACTGCTGTCCCTCCCTTTCACCCTACAATGCTCCCTAGGGGACTCCGGCTTCTCTCTCTTGCTCTCTGTCTCTCTCAAAAACACACACACACAAAACACACACACACACACACACACACACACATCCCCGCTGTCCTCTGTCACCAGGCTGCAAAACCTTCATGGATATTTCACGTAAGCCAGATGTTATCCTGCCTGTCAGCAGAAAGCAGCAAATCATCTGCATGTACATTCCCCTGAAGCATAGTTACTAACAACATTAGCAACTTATAAAGTTGGAACCGATCCACTGAATGGTTCCAACTATGTTAGTTGCTAAGGGGAGCTATTGGGAAACATATCCTGTGATGTGTCACTCAGTGAAGTAGGACGCTCTGCGAGGGAGCAGAAGGTTGCTGGTTCAAATCCCAGGATCAGCGGAGAATTTCACAGTTGGGTCCTCGAGCAAGACCCTTAGTCCCCAATTGCTCCAGGAACTGTCTGACCTTGTACCCTCAAAAACGGCATCTGCTAAATAAATGTAACGTAAATTGTAATATAAACTTGCAGCTTAGCGGATAAGATTCTGGCAGGTTCTGGCAGAAAACGAAGCAGCGATTCAGAGCCTTATGAGGCCCCTGGTGAAACAGGAAATTCTGACCTCCTGGTCAAAGACCGAGCCATAAAATAAGATCACTCAACACATCGTCAAACACAGTCAAACCTCAGACCCGACCAGGCCCAAATCAGCCCCCCGGCAGCCCACAATAACTGGCAGGCATCTTGCTGTGCACCCCTCCCCCCAGAGGGAGAAGAGGGGCACGGAGTCAGAGAAGAGCGTGCACCACCCGCTATTAGAGGCATACGGGGTGAAAGGTGGGGGTGCCGATGTCTTTGTTGTGGCTGGCGCATGCAGACACAAAAGGCTGGAGTGGGTGTGAAGGGGATGGAGGTGGCAGCGTGACAAAGCCGGGGCTTTCCGAGGCCCGCCCCATCACACTGACATGGCTCCTGATTGGTGGACATTGGTTGAAGGTTTTCGCAAGGCCCTTCGCGGTGTTGGCTGTTTTGTCCGTCACGTGCCTCGCCTTACTTATCGAGCTACACTAACCAGTAAATAACAGCCTGCAGAGTGACAATGTAGACAAGGGAGTCCTTGTGTCGCCTCGGTCTTACCTCAAACTATTAACGTTATTTAAGTACCTATTAAATAAGCTTCTTGCTGTTTGTGAAAATGCTCTTATTTGTTTGTGATAGTATTCCAGTACACTGTGAAGCTGCTCGTTTGTATGTGGTCGTATTCCTGTTAATTACTGAAAGTACTCGTTTGCAGTGGTAGTATTTTTCTGTGTGGTAGTATTCCCATTTGTTTGTCAAATTGCTCGTTTGCTGTGATAGTATTCCTGTTTGTTTGTCAAATCACTCGTTTACTGTGATAGTATTCCTGTTTGTTTGTCAAATCGCTCGTTTACTGTGATAGTATTCCTGTTTGTTTGTCAAATCGCTCGTTTACTGTGATAGTATTCCTGTTTGTTTGTCAAATCGCTCGTTTGCTGTGATAGTATTCCTGTTTGTTTGTCAAATCGCTCGTTTGCTGTGATAGTATTCCTGTTTGTTTGTCAAATCACTCGTTTACTGTGATAGTATTCCTGTTTGTGAAAGTGCACCAATGTGGATGAAACCCTTCCTCCACCTGATGTACCTTTTGTTTCTTTTTGTTATTCCCCATTATGTTGCTCTTTCACGGCTGTGCTGAAAGTTTGCCTCATTCGAAGGAGCGAGATCTAAAGCGTTCCCTCCACTGCATGAAAAGCAGACAGGAAAAGAGAGTCACGCGGACAACATTTTTCAAACTACAACGCGCCCCCACCGCTGATGTATTCCCACTGTTGCTTGTCAGTCAGGGATGTCTGCAAACGTGTGCCTTTGGGAGATGTGGAATGTCAGAAAAATAGCGGGTAAGCGGAACAAACAAGGTAAGGTATTTTATCACTGCAAGTTCCCGGCTAATCCCCCCACCTCCAGTCCAACTCCGGTTTCCTTTCTATAATATTATCACAATGGCCACCCCGCTCAGCCCCTCTTCCCAAAAAACATGTGCTGAAAAACAGCGCCATGCCACGATCCCCTGCTTACTGTCACCTTTCAGACGTGCCGTGTGTGTTGGAATGTGCCAGTGGGCATGAGGACGGAGTAACTAAGCTAAGGTCAGTGAGGTAGGCGGGACGTGGGGGTGATGCTGGGTCCCTGGCACTGTTTGGGCCTTACCTACAGCATAAAATGCTGTTGTGTCAACTGGAAAATAACATTTTGGCCCCTTACAATTCAGGGCCCTGGGTTATAGCCCAGATTAGCCTGTTAGCTGGGCCTTGCCTGTGACAGTCATACATATTCACCACTCTGTCCTTGAAGACCAGTTCCGAGCTGCACCCTTCACACTCTTATTTACAGCCCACCACTAATGTGCTAAAATATAAATACAACTCCATCCATCCATCCATGGATGCAGATATGCAGATAAGTACAACTTCACATGTAAAAGGTGTCACAAGCAGTTAGCATGTTAGCTTGTTTCTCTGTATTTACCTTATAAATATAAAGCAGGGACTACAGACGTTGTTCAGTTTCTGAGCTCTGACTTGTATCCAGTTTTTGCAAACGGATTAACAAAATCTTATTATTATGTTTGGAGTGGACAAGGGAGCAAAGTTTCCACGGAATAATGTGAAGCAGGGCAGCTGACCCAGTGATGGCTTTGGGCCTGTAAGTTCCCAAAAAATGGCATGGTGCCAGCAATGAGGAAGCAGCGCTCCAACGCCAGGGAGCATTAGAGGAATCACACCAGGAGTGCTTAGGCTCTCGGAGATAAAAACAATGCTTTGATATACACGATTCAAGCCGGCACCACAAAGGGAACAGCACCACCCCTCTTCAAATCCCCTTCTATGGATCCCACATATTTTACATCTCAGTGCCAGACAGCAAAGTGTGGGCTACAAACATGGTGAGTCACCATAAGGTTGTGTGTTTGAGTCCCAAGACGTGTACCTGACATCATCATTTACCTGAGTTGGACTGAATACCAATAAAAGATCGATGAGAGTGGAAAAAACTGCAAGACAGTAATGATCAAATTAGTTAGAAATCCAATTTGCTTCAGGAAGGAGAGAGTCTATGGGTGCTTTTCCTCAACACTGTAATTCTGGCACTGTAATTCTGGCACTGTAATTCTGGTATTTGGAGAATGTACCAAATGTACAATACTTCAAGGTGCTGGTTTTCCACTGGTGCATCACCGCTAAATGACATCACAATGCGAGGCGTGGTATTTCGTAGTGAATTAAAAAACAGCTATAATCGGTCTGTATTATAGGGCTGGGCAATGTGTGAGGTTAATACAACATCGCATGGTATGCACATGGAATTTCACATGGACATCGTAAAGACTGTGATAGCTGGGTTGCGATCAAGTTTTTTCATACTATCATACTATCCTTGCATTATGGTGGGGGGGTTTAAGTTTCACTAAAACATTTTTACTTTGTCATGGAAAACAAAACTTTGCAAGAATTACAATTTCAACAATATTTTATTTTTCAAGATTATCTAGTATATGTTAAAAATCTGTTTAAAGTTTACCTCCGCTGCTTTTGCCTGAACGTTGCATGAGTTCTCCAAGACAATCATAACCATTGTTTTCCTTGCTGCTTAAATCGCACATAGATTTGTGAGAAATTTATTTTGAACTCCTGCTTTATAAATATCCCAGTATTTATTGTAACAAGATCACATTGCGATATCTGAATTAGTATAGTACAGCAAATGCTTTTTTATTTCTTGTCGTGCCATCTTAATGTTGTTGTATCTGCTTTTCCGACCAGATCGCAATCGAAGGTTGGGTTTGTTTGGCTTATCATTGTTTTCTGAGTTTATAACTTTTTTTAAAGATGGTGGTTGAATTGTGCTTCTCAGGCAGGCTACTTGCATAACCGATCGACTCCAACTGCTTTGGTACTTTGGGTACTGCAGCATTTGGTACTGGTACTCAAATTTAAGTCAATGTAAAAGGGAAAGTACCAAAAGTACCAAAAGAATTACCGGGGGGGCGGGGGCACTCCATAGCCCATGTCCTTCTGTCTGCCTCTGCCATCTCCTCCATAAAAGGAAAGCTTCGTTAGCAAGAGCGAGCACAAGGCCCCACCCATGACAATGCTGTGTCACAGTCACTGGCTGCCATCCATGCGTGCAGCGCGGGAGCCTAGCAAAGCCAATGAGAGGCGGGCAAGCTGGGCACCAGCCATCAAGATGAAAGTCTGCACACTCCCCCCCCCCACTTCCCAGACACAGAAGTATGCTGTCAGGAGTGTAAATTGAGGGGTGCTTAATATAGGTCAGGGCTCTGGGTGTCTGCCGCTTTCAGCTCTGCTGTGTTCATGCATCGCACAGCAGCAGGGAGATGAGAGGGCCTGAATTCCTCAGTGATACAGCAAACAGGGACCACACACACCCACACATACACAGGAAAAGAGACCACACACACCCACACATACACAGGAAAAGAGAGCACACACTCACACATACAGGCACCTACACAGAGACCAGTAACACACAGACACACTCTCAGATCGCTAAGACATATGGCACTTTTCCACTGGCATACAGGACCTGAGTTGCACTGCAAAGAGACACTAGTTACAGTGCAGTTACAGTGCAGTTCTAGCTTGCTTTGGTTTCCAATGCCGGGGGGGGATCGGTAAAGGCATTGCCGGGTTTGGAGAGCGACGGTGACTGAAGAGATGCTTATTTAATGATCCAGCATTGCCAAATTTGGTCTGGCGTGAGATTTTCAATTTGAGAATTCTGCACAGGCATTTACATGTATGTAAGAGTTTCATTACTGTAAATAGTTACTGTATGATTGTAAATAATGTGTAGGTTTGCAAACTGCACCAATGTTTTTGATCTACCTAATTTTAGGTTTATAATGGAATAATGTAGATTTGCCGTAACATTTCCTGCCCGAGCGTGAGAGTCTGAAAGTGAGATTGTCACGCCAGATGCTTGAGAGTTGGCACGCATGCTCTTCACACAATGCACATCACGATTTCCTATGTACTACTAACACAAATCACCATGTTATCTTCGCATCAAATGCTAGAGAAACTACCATTAGCTTGTGTAAATTTGCATTATAAATCATTCCATTTAGCTGTTCTTTAATATTTTTTTAAATAGGAGGTTAGAAACTTCCAGGTTCTGTTATCGAGAATGTACCAGTGCATCGCGTTATGTCATACTGCTAATAATGAATAGTATTATCTTCTTCAGGTAATCCATGCGCGGAACATCCCCTGGTATTTCTATGCATTTTGATGCGACCAGCTAGGTTCGGTCACACTTACGGCTGCAGGGACATATCAGCGCAGGTACGACTCACATACTTAATATGTAATATATAATAGAAAACCACCAGTCTGTGGTACGGCAGTGGAAAAGAGCTAATAGACCAGCAACAAACCGAGGCACACAAACAGACCAGCAACACAGATACAGACAGTAACACACACATGGACACATGTGGACAACACACACATGGACAGTAACACACACATGGACAGTAACACGCACATACACAGAGCAGTGACACAAACACACACACACAGCAGCAACATACATAGACAGAGAGTAACACACACACAGCAGTAACATACACACACAGCAGCGGACACACACACACACACACACACACACACAGTAGTAACAAAAACACACAGCATTAACATACACACAGGCAGCATCTCACGCTCTCGTGCTGTTACCTTGATGGACAGGTGTTTGCTCTCATGTAAGATCATCTCCTCGGTCACCAGCAGAGTCCGTGCTGGGTTGCACAGGTCCAGGGGCTGTACAGGGAAGGGGGGGAAGTTAGTACTGATCGCACACCCCTCCCAAGACACACACATCACACACACCCCACACCAGGGTGACCACACCGTCCAACCCAGGACAGCAGAGTTTCTAAAGAAGAAGCCCATCCAGAGAGTAACGCATGGAGCAAGCATACCAGTGCCATCTTCAACAGGGGGTCCATGGTCCAGCTCCGACACGAGAGAATGAGTGATACTCTGCACGGTGCTTACAAAACACACCTTGTGCTGGTAAACTGAGCACTTACAGTGGAAGGGGTGGGGGGGGGGGGGGGGGAGAGGGGGGCTCACTCTTGCTTTCCGATGAGGGGC
>JAODKE010000125.1:5939394-5955309 GCA_026779605.1 Mormyrus hasselquistii
TTACAGGCATGAGTTAAAAATTATACAGTCTTTAGATGCACTTTATCAACAAAACATCCCAACATACGTTTGTGGCGTATTTTAAACTAAACAGACAAATGTCAAAACCCAGTTTTACTTGGGAAAGTTTCAGCTATGGGTTTTTTTTGTCCTAAAAATCATACAATATACAATAATATATAGATCAATGAGTTCTATTGATTAGTCTACAAGAAGCACATTTTTAGAATGAGGATGTAAAATCAGCATATGATATATTTAAAAAAATCAACGGTTTGTTAACGTAATTACACCTAAATTAATATTGGCCACATGAAAATGACAAGCTAATATATTCAGATGATTCTAAACTGTCAGGACTATACTGGAGTATTGTCAATGTAGTCATTAAGGGGGCCTACATTTACACAGACTAAATGAGAACTTGCATTTTTACAGATGACTATGAATCTCTTCAGAGAAATTACATTTTCTTATTCATACAATATTGTTAGTATCATTACCACTCAGTACTAAAGACGTACACATGTGGCGAAAGAATTATATTGTCAAAATAACGGGGAAATTTCTCTTGTCAAAATGACGAGAACAGGAAAGCGTAGTTAATTACAAGGGCCACCCGCACAGATGGAATGTAACCTTAAAAATGATTAAAAACAGAGCGTGACATTCTATGATAGATTATTTTGAATCGTTGACATGCAACTATTTTCATGTGACTTGTGCATTATATTATATTGCATTCTTCAAAACAATGCTTATTTATCTAACTCGACCTAAAATTATCCCCTTCTCTGTCGACTACGTTGATTCAATTAATTATAGACTTACAGTTGCCTTAATGATGCTGAAACATATTACACCCATCCATCTTTTAACCATTTATCCCGGTCAGGGTCACAGGAAGACCTGGAGTCTCCCCCAGGCAGCGCACTCTGGGCAAGATGCCAGTCCATCGTAGGGCACATATACTCACACACACCACGTGCGATTTAGAGACACCAATTAGCCTGACTGCATGTCTTTGGACCGCAGGAGGAAAGTCACATGACATGGGGAGAAGATGCAAACTCCACACACAGGTTAGACTCAGACCTCCAAACCAGCTCTCGTACCCACTGATCCAACATGCGGCCTGCGTTACTTAGAAAGCGTATTAAAAGCTACCTTGATGAGATACGGAGAATAAGAGGGAGGTGGCATTGATCTATAAGGGACACATGTGGAATAAGAGGGGAATTACACAAGCTAAGTTTTCTCCCTGATTACTTTTTGCTTATGAACAAATTAATCACAATAGAGGTGACTTCCAAAAAGATCAACTTTGAAAAAGACTAAAACAGTAACCCACAAAATGATTACATATGCTACCTCGAATGACAAGTATTATCAACAAAAATTAATCAGCCACATCTTTTCATGAACTCTGTTAATAATGTGCAACAACAGGTCTTTTTCCTTGGGATGAAAATTAATTACTGAAGAGAAGGTCAGCAGTGATGCTCAGATCTCTTGTCAGAATGCTTTGGCAGTTCTAATTATTTGTCTTCCAGGCTTGGGTGATCAAAAATTATTGCAATACCTGAGTAACATTAGGGGTTAGCTTTCTTCAAAGCTATTTTAATTAGACTGGGTACTTGATTATAGCTGTGTAAGCATCCAGAAATGACTTCTTAGCAGTGTTCAGGCTCGACGTTTGGGGTATCGTGTAAAACATATCAACGTGAAACAGCTGTCTGGTATAGAGCCTTTTTACTTTTACAAAGTGAATGTAGCCTCGGTTAGTGATATTCTGCATTGTCTTTGATACACCACCTAATATCGAAGCTGATAATTAGGAATAAATACATTTGGAGGGATTAAAGGAGCACATAGATTTGGAACCACCAGCTTCATTGTTGCTGCCGTTTTCTTGGACTTAGACATGTAGCTGGTTCCGCCAGTGTATTCAACGATGTGCTTAACTCACATATTAATGACATACAATTGGTTTGTTTTGTAAGCTTTGTGTGGACATAAAGTTATGAAATTTGAGTGGATTTTAAAGACGCCAAAAAATAAAAAGCAATGACATACACACCCTTCTTTTATATGAAATTGTCATTGCATTAAAATATTTTGATGATTACAATATTATAATATTATCCAATTATTTTACAGGTGTCTTTTAAATGATTAAATTAATCGGTTGAACTGGTAATCCAATTAAATTACAAATAATGTATATAAGTAATTACAGCCAATATATACTGGCAGCATTTGCATTAAGTCCCCTGTGTTTAGTTTATAATATGAAAATAATAATGAAATGATAATGAAATATTTGTTGTCAAATTAAAGCTATGTGTTTCCATGGGTGTAATAATTAATTTCTTAGCTCAATGTTGCACCCTCAGTATGTAAATACTAATATGTTAAACCTTAATACTTAATTATGATGCCTGCATCACAATGCTAGTAGTGAAATAATGAAGCTATTGTTTTTTTGTTTGAACGAAACAGACTTTGTTTTCTCTGGACTAAATGTTAATCATCATGTTACATTAAAATGCAGTTGTGAGTTTTTATACTTCGACTGGATTCCTTGTATGTTTTCTTAAGCCTTGGTGACCTTACTGCAGCTTTTTTGCTAGTTTTTGACAGTGATTAAGAACGAGGAGTGGATATTCAAACAAGAATTATCTTAACCCTAACCCTAAGCCTAACCCTAACCCTAACCCTAATCCTTCTGTGTTTTGCATGAAATATGAAGAGTGACACTTACTGTCTTTTCACTTCTAAGTTGTGTTTACAATCCTTTAATAAGTACTGGTATGACTGTTTAAAGTTCATTCAAATGTATTACATAAAAATGGTATTGGCTATAAATTTGGTGCCTCCCTTTTACACCAAAATATCGACTTTTCTTTAATTCTTCTACACCGTGATTAATCCTTGATGATTTTTGCAGCAGCTGAATTACTTACCCCATCTACGACCAATTATTATTATTAATAAAAAGACAATAAACTTTTAAGAATCAATTTTGTTTTGTAGAAAGGCAATTCCTTGTTAAATACCCTTCTGATAGCGTTTATTTTGTCTGAGCTTCCAGGCAGAGTGTTTCACACTAACTACATCAATTCATATTACCTGCAAATTAACAAAGTAACACTTTAAACCTCACAGTACATTTGATCCAAATAGACTTTAAATGCCATTTCTGTTCCTATTAACCTATAGATCGCAGTGGCAGATATTTTCATGAGGCTGTCCAGAGAAAAACAGGACGCTAATGGCTGCGTTGTGACAGTGCTATTCATGATGATTTATGATTCTGTGTTTAACTTGATTACTCCACTGCTGACTCTGAATACTATTTCAATTAGTGCACTGAAGGTCACATCACAAATATTCCTCCATAATCTATTCCAATTAACGCTAATGCAGAGAGTATCCCTATCTTTTCACCCTTGTTGATTCAAATCATCCGCGCTCCTAACAGCAGCCTTGTTTACCAGTTTACTGGTTGAGACGTATTTGAGATGATCATTTTCATTCCGCTGAGTATCATAAATGACTCCAGCTTGACATGTTATTTTAAAGGACATCTCAATAGAGCCTTCGAATTCACAGGATTCTTTTTATTATTCCAGTCCGTTTTACAAACAGGAATATATATGAGACATTTGAAGCTACTGATTTTGAGGTGTTCATTAGCCAGAAAAGGACAATTACAGTGCAATCAGATTTTACACTTTGTGTCTATCATTAATAACCTTTTAGCAAAATGCAGTATTTTTTTAATTGTTTACATTTGCCCAAGGGTATGGTTTTGGTTTTAGCCTTGATCGGAACCAAATTAGCCCCATTCATTTCCAACATATTGTTGTGCGACACTCTCCTCTGCAGAGTAGAGAATTTCAACTAGCTAACTTCGGCTGTCGTCTTATTGGACATGCTCAAAGAATCGCCATGGCAGCATCCTGATGGAGATGGGTACCTGTTGGTTTATGAATCTGGAAGCTAGTGCCAAGTCTTTGAACTTGATGCTAGAGACCAAGGGAGGGGTGTGACATGAGAACGTTTATTCTGAAGGAATATCAGACGTGTTGCTGTTACCGGAATCACCCGCGATAGTCTGATAAAAAGCTGATCTTCCAGATGTTGGACAGGGTAAGCCTGCGAGATGAGGGAAGCTCTGTTATGGGTTCAGCAAAGGACAGCTGGATGTTATTCTTACAGTATGTGTATTTATGTTATATGTTATGTGCTGTCATGTCAGCACTGGCCCTAGCTGTCCTGTCAACCAGGGCAAAATTCCGCTCCCCATCCCCAGAACAGCACAAAAGAATTTTTTGTCAATTAATTTGTATTTAAAACACTTCAGTACCACAGGGTATCTGGCCGCTAACTAGCTGGCTAGTGCCAGGTTCACAAGAAAAATGTGTATTAAATGAAGAATTAAAAACTAGTTTAAATAACTGTAATATCATGGAATGTAACCAAAGGCATTTTTTGCTACTTTTTTCCACTCGCACTTTTGTGCCCCTTAATCAAATGGTTCCCTAGGCGATTGCCTATGTCGCCTGTAGGGTAGGTTGAACCTGCGTTATGGGCTGTGTATTTGGACCCAGTCATGGTTACTGATTTTCAAAACCATTTTGAATTTTATATTAAACATTTTCAAAGCTTTTAATGACCTTAGCATAGCATGTTTACAGTCATAAATCATTTAGACACACCTGCACAGGTAAACGATTCCTGATACATGGTAGTATTAATGGAATCCATCCATCCATCCATCCATCCATCCATGATCACTTAAATAACAAAACAAAATCTTTGTCCGTCAGGCTTATCTACATTTAAGCTGACATTTCGAAATATTAAATAATATAAAGGAATCTAAATGTTATAATAATTCCTCTGAATCTATCGTAGTGCTCATAGGCTGTAACTGTATTTGTGTATTATAATAATTATAATAAATAAATAAAGTACCTTATTGTTTAATAGTATTTAAATCATCAGGAGCTATGTGACATGACTCTGAAGGGCAATGGCTGTGGTATGACACAATGTCACTACAGTGCTATCACACGGATGTCATCTTTCAAAAGTATAAAAATGATGTTTGCCTATAATTTATTATTACGACGTCTTTTTACAAAGTGTATGAAACATTCACACATGCCCCGTCTGTCCAGTTTATTTATTTATTTTTGTATTGTATTTTTCATCCTGCAGACTTTTGAGTTTTACAGGATGAGGATATTTATAAAGCATATCTCACTGACCTCAGGCTCCAGTACATGCATCTAAGAAATGTTCTTGACATTGATAATTCTGGGAGTAAAACGATTCATTTTGGCAAATCCAGTGTGAAGGAAAGCTAGTTAATAATAACAATAACAATATTAATATTACTACTACTACTACTACTAATAATAATAATAATAATAATAATAATAATAATATTAAGAAGAAGAAGAAGCATGACCATTGATCTTGAAGCAAAAGAAAGGTAAAAGAGAAAGGATTTTGTATTATAATATAAAAATTGCAGTATATCATTTTCTACCCATTGCACTTGTGTACTTTATATCGCAGAGTATAAAATAGAGGATAATAATGTAAGGTGGATGAAATGCATGGTGTAACACCTGTGATTTAGACTAAATCGATGAAAAATTGCAGTGGTCTGTATATGTAGCTAACATACAAAATCAGCATGCAAATTCATACCAGCGGCACTTACACATATTGATTCTGTCAGCTCTTACCTCCGTCAAGTGCAGTCCTAATGCAAATGGCAGCACGATCGGCTTAGTGCGGCAGAATGGAACATGGCCAGAATGTGTAGTTCAGCAGATTAACATCACATACAGTATGTGTGAGTGCGTGTATATGTAGCCCAGTTAAATGCTACAAAAATTTTTGCACAATGCATGGAGTCCCTATGAAGCAATTTATTTGTCCGCAAATAAATTCAATTGTAACACAAACAAGTTACAAGGCATGCAAAAATATTCAGGGTTTTACATACAAGGTCAGTATCATTTGTTCATCAACTTGTGTAGCTTTTAATGAAATTGGAATATTAATGAATTGTAATCTCATACCATAATCCAAAGATAGTGTATTTCTTCGGTATTACATTCAAGATTTCTTTATTGTCATTTTTTTTCATACCAGCATATGACAAGTGAAATAACATTAGTTTTAGCAAATAGGGAATAGATTGAGAATAGATTTTCATAGTGCAATTTCTAAATTGGCAATTAAGTTAGGCAGAATAACCATTTTAACATATTAAATAATATGGCCATTGTGCTTTACAGGGACACACCAAATTCAGGTTAGAAAATACATACATATTTGTAATCAGATCCATAAATTGATGTTGTGATTTTATGTGAATGCTGTTTTTTATGCAATTTTACACCATTTTGCATGTATTCTTTACCTGAACACTTTGCTATGCATCTAGCTTGTAATGCCATGATTCATGTCACCTTTGTCTACAGTGTTATTTACACTGGCATTCAACTGGTACCAAGTAGGAGGTCCAAATGCAACTTGGCGGATTTAGGCACCCATCACTTACTGGCCACCAATAAGCAGTTGACATGCTTTCGCCAGCTAATGAGTACATCCCAGCCAGTTCTCCTCTCTCCCTGGGCATAATAATGCAAATTTATTCAACCACTAGGGGCTCCAGTTCATAAGTGGTGAATGGTACTGCCTAGATTCCAGCCATGCTGTTGGACTGTAGCACTATTGAAAAGTAACCCAGCTGAGTGAGGATCATTAAAGGCTCTTGGCCTTAAATAATCTCCAAAAGATGTGGGATTCTGGATGTTAAAGTGTACAAATGAAACTTAGATGTACTTCGGATGTTGAATATGAAACACCTACCCACCCTGCACAAGCACACAGGTATTCATTTTAAGCAGTATCAGATTAACGCATTTCCATACTCGCTCCTCCAGTTAAGTAGCTGAGAAACAGAAACAAAGTACGGCAAAAATTATCTAGACTTAATTAAACTAGCATCTACCATATATGAAGATTGCTAGTGTTTTAATTTATTAATTTCAGATAAGACGTATCGGGAGATAAACCGTTTAAGAGGAAGTCAGCTCTATGTAGCGAGATCCTTGCGTTTCCTTTATTTTTAAATGGGATCAGAAGTGCTGACTTTGGAGCAAGATGACAGGACAGTATCAAGAAATAGGTGGGATATGCAAGGTTTAGTAACATCAATTTTCTGGATGATTTAACTATGTGCCCCTCTGGTAAAGGAGAAAAAAAATTCAATACTCTGATTTGCCTCTTCTGACAGTCGCAAAGCTCCTGCAACAATGTTTCCAAGGCTACCAGCCCATGATGAGTGGTCACATCTGTAAAGCCATCCCCATTGGTTTGATTTATATGACTGTGATCCAATAAAAATGGCAATTAAATCAACCCAACCACTTTACAGGCAGAGAACAGGCTGATTGAGTTGTTTAAGGCATGGCCGGTGTTCAGAGTGATTACGCTGAGAGACAGAAAAGAGGGTCCAATCCCTTTCTCAACAAGGACGCCATACATCTCAGGCTGTTTTCTCATTCCATCGTGAAATCTGTCCAAAATAACTACAAACTCAGTGCTTCCCTTCCTTCGGTGAAGGTTAAATGTCGACTGAAGGACTTTTCTTGTCAGGAAATGATGAATACCATATACATAGACAGAAGCATCAGGACTGGGACAGACTGGAAAACTCACTGATCTATGAATAACCCGAGGAAGAAGACATGGAAATTAGCACAGTGCTTTCAGGAATGATCCATCAAATTCAACAGCCACATTTGCCCGAATGAATCATCCCAGATTTCTGTTTTTTAACCTGAGAAAAGGTTCCCACAGAAGATCCTGCTGTGAAACTGTAAAATAGTTCCAGGCTTGTAGCTAAACCTCATTTGAGTTCTTTTTCCTTTTGAGTCTGTAGATCCAAGCCAATCATGAGTTATTAGTAGGAAAATAAACATAATTGAATACGTGAAAGGATAAAAGAAACCAGGGATAAAGACACATTGGCTCTTTGAAATGAAGGATAAACAGTTAGTGTGATTTTTTGCATTAATATTATTTCATAGTAAAAACAAAAAAGCAAAAAGACTAATAAAACGGTCCCTAAGGTACAATTTATTGCAAAATCAATGTAACTCCAATGTTTTGTGCTTTTTCCTTAAATTTAGGGCTTGACACTAAGGTGGGATTTTAACTCAGGTAGGATATGGGGTCCCCTTTTACCAAAAATGTATTCAAAGATTATTCTTTAAATATATGTTTTGCCTTGTGCAGTACTTTGGTATAATCAGTGATTTTCTGTAAAATAAAAGATGCCTACTCTTAAAATAGACTAAAGTGTTGGGACACCAGGCCATTACCCATACAGGAACTTCTATCACACCCCATTCTAAATCCACAGGCATCGATATGGAGTTGGTCCCCTGTTGCAGCTATACAGTTACAGCTGCCACTCTTCCGGGAAGGCGTTCCATAAGATTTTGGAGTGTGTCTGTCTGAACTTTTGCCCATTGATTCAGATGAGCGTTTGCGAGGTCAGGCACTGATGTTGGATGTGAAGACCTGGCTCGCAATCTCTATTCTAGCTCATCATCTAGTTCATTAATGTGTTTGTTGGAGTTGAGGTCAAATCTTTGTACAGGCCACTTAAGTTCTGCCACATCAAACTCACCCAACAATGTCTTTATGGACCTTGCTTTGCATACTGGGGCACAGTCAGGCTGAAACGGATAAGGTCCTTCCCCAAACTTTCCACAAAGTTGGAAGCTTATAATTGTCCAAAATGTCTTAGTACACTGAAGCATTAAGAGTCAGCGCACTGGAACTAAAGGGCCTAACCCAACCCCTGAAAAATGACCCCATACCATTATCCCTCCTCCACCGAACTTTACAGTCAGGCAGGTAATGTTCTCCTGGCATCTGCCAAACTCCATCAGACTGCCAGACAGAGAAGCGTGATTCATCAGTCCACAGAACATGTTTCCACTGCTCCAGTGTCCAGTGACAGCGTGCTTTACACACTGCATTTGACCCTTGGCATTGTGCTCGGCCATGGAAGCCCATTCCATGAAGCCCTTGGCATGCAGTTTTTGTGCTGGGGTTAATGCCAGAGGAAGTTTGGAACTCAGCAGTTATTGAATCAACAGAGCATTGGCGACTTCTATGCACAATGTGCCTCAGTACTCAGTGACCCGCTGTTACTTTATGTGTTCTGACACTTTGTGGCTGAGTTTCTGTTGTTTCTAAACGCTTCCACTTACCACTTACAGCTAACCGTGAAATATCTAGCAGGGAAGAAATTTCACAAACTGACTTATTGTAAAGGTAGCATCATATGTCAATACCACGCTTGAATTTATTGAGCTCTTCAGAATGACCCATTCTTTCACAAACTTATTATGCATGTTACAAACTTTTAAAACAGCAATCGATAAATTGTAGCTCAATAATCTTCAGTTAAAAGATAAACTGGTGAAATTAGCACATTTATTGGCTTATATTAAAAGTTTTAAAAGAGGGACTGGAAAATATGTCTTAACAAAACCTTTTTTCAGGACTTGAAATGAAATTAAAGCTAATTAAAGCAAGTTATTTTTTCCACTGTTGGTCTCAAATGATATGTTTTGGCCATATCATTATCTTATGTGACTCAATGTAATATCTACCATTTAAATATCTCAATATGAAAGTATTTCACAAGGCAAAATACATTACACTTAAGATACCCCATGGTTAAGATTGAGCTGTGTATGGGTAGTTGTGATTGAAGTAGCCTACTGATGTAATGAAGTGTAAGCAAGTGTTTCTGAAACAGTCGCTGATGGCTTAAAATGTTCCACTAAATCAAGGAAAATCAAAGAATTTTAACATGTGGCACAGATAAAACCCTGTGAATTCAGTGAGGAGAATTTAAATTGAAATGAAAGAAAATCGTGGTTATCAGTAAGCCATTTTAAAAGGAAACGGGGCCATTCAGGTCAAATTATAATTCATTAGTAATATGCACTTTGTTAATCCACACAATTTGTATGGTTAAATAAATCCAGCCACATTTAGTTTGAATTAAATAATTCAATGCAATAAAACAATGGAAGCACTATATAAGTAGACAACTGTTATACACAGGGAGAATATGAGCAACAGTAACCCAGTCATGATATTCTCTCGTCTTAACTAATGACTGCATACTTAAACCTGTTTACCGAGAATTAGGAAGTACATTTGCAGGAAATTAATGGGAACAGAGCCACAGCAGCTGTTAAAGTGCTCGGGCTACACTCTCAGATAAGCCCAATGAAATCACTCCTTTTCTCTGGGTCTGACAGGAAAAAAGCAGGAAGAGGAAAAAGTACTGTTGATAGTAAAGTATGTGTAATGACAAACCTTGGGGCTCCAATCCAACTCACACAATAACAATTGAATAGAAATATATTGTCATGGTAACAAAATCATCTGGTAAAAACCGCCCTACAGAACGACAGGTACTACAGATCGCTCTTGAAAATAAAACACATGTCAGCTTTAATAGTCAGATTCTTGGCTGTGATTAGATGTCAAGTACATTAATTTTTAAGTTAGAGATAACTACACATTACTGCTCAGTACTTTGACCATTATGCAGGTGAATGATGATTAATAGATTAATTAAAAAAAAACTGCCAATGTTTAATTTTAATGGGGTTTATATTTGATATATTGGACACAGATGCCATAATTCTTATTTTAGTTAGTATATAAGAGAATGTTTTTCACATCTGGAGTTTTTAATAATGGGAAGGTAAAATAGGATCCACAATGCATTCTTCTGAAATATATACAAAAAAACCTTTGTTTCATAGACTACGTGTATTGAAGTAGTTTATACATCAAGCAAGAAATTACAATGCACCTTATTTGGTTTAATAAAATTTCTGTTTTCTGTTTAAAGTATTTATGCATTCTAAAAGTATCCCTACTAGAGCTAATAAAACCATGTAAATGTATTTCAGAGTAAATTTTGTATGTATTTGGTTATTTGTTTGTCTATCTGTTTGTTTGTTTATCAGAATGAGCACTAAAATAAGCCTTCAATAAGGAGTAATAAAAAAATAAGTTGTGACAAAAAAATAAGTAGTGAGAGTAAATAAACCAATACTCATTTAGTATGTTTTTATTTCCAGTGTGAGCTCTGTGAATCAAAAACTTAACATTTACAATGTTCTAAAGCTTATGAAATGAAATATTATTACATCAAGGAAGGCATTTCTTGGTTATACCTTCCTTAATACAGAGATGTTCATCATCCTGCTTAAAAGTGTCACACGTGTTCTTTAAATGACTTTGGGGTGCACTGTGGTTAATATTATTACCCATTAACATTTTTTTCCACTAGACCTTGTCAACATTTGTCATTATTTCAGATCTAGCGCAGGGAATATGCTTTTGTGGATTTATCAATAGCACAGCATAAGGATATCTCTTAGCGATGTGCTAGGTACTGTATGTCGAACCACAGAGTTATTTCGAAGTACAACATGTACCTGTGAAATTAAGGAAATGACACACTTCATTGCTTAACTAAATCCCGAAACCAGGTGGCATTCTACTCACCGTACATACCCACCGTTCTTTTGTTTCTTCGTTTTAACAACAGTAACTGTTTTAATTTACACATTTCACACATTGAGTGAAAAGAAATGCAATACATGTGTCGTGTTCCGTTTTTCTCAATATACTCTTATCTCACTATACTCTTGGGAGTACATTTGTCTGTCGATTGTTGCACAACAAAAACTTTGGAGTGAGTTGAGTTAGTCGTAAAATAAAAAAGACTTTAATTGTTTCGGGGGGGGGGGGGGGGGGGGGGGGAAGAGTGGATGTCACTCTTGCTGTCTGATGCAAGGCGAAAAAGAAGCCACTTCCTTTTGCAGACCTCCACGTATGAAATACAGGGCCCCAGGGACGGCTTTCCACTCGCTTTCTTCTCTCAGTATCTTGCAAAATCAACAGGAAGTGCGACCACCACAGCACTGACGTCCTGCAGGGCCGCTGCCCTCTAAATCGTAGACACGACCACCCACGCATTCACGCTAACACTGTCACACATTAAGAAAGCAGAGGAAACAAAAAAAAACACCCTATGAGGTCAGAGTTGCTGTAGCTATGAATGATTAATCACCGCCAACGCAGGCCTCTTCAGCAAACGAGGTCTGTGTGCAAGGTGGGCTGCAGTAAAATCACAAACCACATCAACCAGTCACAAATTCTGGCAAAGGGAATATGATATTATGATGCAACAAAGTGGCCCACATACGGGGGCTTGGGTCACTTTGTTAAACATTGGAGACCAGGGTTCGAAGTTAAGCACATGCAAATTGATACATCAATATCAAAAATGGGATTAGATACAGGGGCGGGGCCACAGGGGCACTGGCCCCAGACGAAAGCTGATTGGTTCCCGGAATATCCTTCCCCTGTCACTCATCGATGTCATTGGCTAATGATAAGGTTGGCCCCTCTGCATGAATTATGGCCCCTCTTAGGCTCCTCAACTTAAAAAATCCCAGAATCGCCTCGATTAGATCCCAGGTAAGTTCAGAAAAGGTTTCTCTGTGCTTGGCCCTTGTTAAGGCATTCGTTAGCAACTGGATGATCAGGTCAAGTAGCCATAGCTGTGGGCTATTAGGTTCATTGGTTGGGACTGTGGTTTGTATCCTGGTGAAATGGCTATTAACTATCCATCCATCATCCAAAACCACTTATCCAGCAGAGTCACAGCACAGCAGGAGCCCGGTCCAAGGGGCCATGAGGACACTCTGGGTGTGATGCAAGTCGATTAGAGTCCGCACGGCATCACACACTATGGCCAATCTGAAGATCTGCCTTACCACGGTTTTTGAAACCAGAGTAACCTCATGTGTGGAAGGGAAGAACGCCCACATACCTTCTTCAAATGGCCAGCCTGAGTGCCAGACCATCATGCTGCTCCTATATACTGTATATATGTTATATTTTTAGGTATTTCCATCGCCCATGGCATGACGCTTCTGGTTCAGCTGGTTTTGGGGCTGGGACTAGCAGGCGGTTGGCCTCTCATCCAACGCCTACCCCTGCAGCGCCTCGTCAGCCACAAGCAGCCTCTGGAACAAAGTCCGCGCACATCGGGCACGACGTGAGGCAGAGGAGGAGCAGCGAGAATTTAAATCTTGCAGCCGTGCCTCAAAGCCAGTTCTGTGTCAGTGCTTCTCCATCCCAAAATCCCAGTTTGCAGAGACAACATCTGGCACCAAGGAAGGCAGACCTGTCTGCATCCGCATGTTCATTAGCGATTCTATGTGTCCAATAAGAAGGATTGCAGCGTTATGTCAAGGGGGCAACTATGACAGGCATGTTTTATTTAAAATGGCACATCTGCTCTCACAATGCGCCCTCCCCCCTCCCCCCCCCCAGGCAGCCACCCACCGCCACACCCGATTTGCCAGAAATCCCCGTACCGTCCTGCGCTAAAACATGTCACATATCGATCATGAACAGTTCACAAATACACGTGGCTCTCGTCACGTCCCCGTCACGAGGATCGTGAAGGAAAGATGTAGGGAAGGGGGGGGGGGGGGTGATGACAGACCTGGACGAAAATGGGAAAGATGAGTATCTTGGGTGCCAGCTTGACATAAGTGCCGTAGCCGCCGTGGGGCAGGTGAGAGTGGACGACGGTGCAGTTCTGGTAGTTGGCGTAGTTGCAGTTCTGCTGGGGGCCTGCGGGGGCGGGCAGCGTCCTGGCCGTCTTGCTGCCGGTCGACCGCCGCAGGAATGTCGTCCTGCCCGGGAACCCGGGGCTCTCATGGGTAGCGTCGCCCTGCTGGTGGCTGCTGGTTTGATACGTCTGACACATCCGCCCTGTAGAAAAATGCCCGACCAGAAATGGAGTAAAATTGATTTTCGGAGTGGGTTAAAAAGCTGGCTAAAAGCATTTAATCAGTGCTTGCTGGCTGTTGGGTTTCTTTATGTTCTGCCGTGAGTCCATGTGAAAATGAGCTCTTTGTAACTCCAAAAACCAGCCCGCAAACCAATCACATAATTTAACCAAAGACTGATGACTAGCCGTGCTTAAAATCTAGCTGCACTATTTTGCATGTAATGCTGTGTAATGGCCTCTTATTGTGAAACCTGATCCGTGTATAAATTTTCAAATTCCAGGTGTCCAAACATAATGAACGTATTGTGACACTAACACTCATTTTATTCAGTCATTTTCCTTTAACTTGACTGCTTTTAGGAGACTCCAGCCTCAGCGTCTGTGCTGAAGTTCCTTCTGCTGCTTTAGATTTGGCTCCATATTTCTCTCAAGAACAAACACTACAGAGCATGTGTTTACATATCGCCTCTCAAAGCGGAACATGTCAAATGCGGCGCCACTTTCCCCGAAGGCCGCCACACGCTGACTGGCTTTCTGATGTATATTTAATGGAATGGCGTCTCCCTCCCCAGCTGAAGAAGACCCTGGTAAGCAGGGGCTTCCTCTTCATCCCTTGTGACACCCTAACAACGAAAGACGGCGACCAGCAGATTGCGAGAAAAATGGTCGTGTCTGTGATGCGTGGAAAAACGGGGTGGTGTGATCACAGTGTCTAGAGAATGAGTAAAATGTGAATAAGCGTTTTATCAGTCTGACTGAAAATGCAGCTCGTACATTAAACTGCACAGACAGCAAGGATGATTATGGACTAAAATGGAAACTCGAAAGGGAAAAAAAAATCAGCAGGGCGGTATTTCTGGAAAGGGCTGTCAGACAGATGAAGAAGTGCTGGACTGAAGGCTCACCCAGGGTGCCGATCCGGTCCTGATACACAGGCCGCAGAATCTGAGAGAGGGATGGACATAGGAAGAGAGAGGAGGAGGCAGTTAATGACACAATCAGCCCCCCCTCATCTGCTCAGACTCAAAACTCTCATGGCGCATGAGAAAGGGAACGTTCGCCATGGGTCAGACTTCTGTATGCTTTAGCAACGACGGGGGTGAGGAGGTCTCAAGGTTACAAAGTGGATTATTACCTAGATTCTTTTGCTTACTTCTCACAATGCATTTCATCTTCGTGAGATCAGGTGGTCTTACCACTCATCACATTTTCTGTGGTTTTTTTCTCCCCAGAAGACACACCCACAATCGCATCCCTGAGCCCAGCTATACCTCTCTGGCACCCTGTCTGAGACCTAACCTCATTTCCACTTCCTGCATGCTCCCCTGAAACAGAAACGGGAGTCCTTTGTCTGCGTTGCCCCTTGTGGTTTTAGCCTAAGGCAGCTTCAGGGACTCCTATCGGTCCGACATCAACTCCATGATTATCTTATTCAGCCAGGCTCTGCCAAGTTACCTGGCTCCCGGGGTTGATGGGGGCCAGGATGATGTAATTCTTGTCCCCTGGTGGCGTGGTCACTCGGGCACCCTTCAGGGTCTGTGACCTGCCCTTGTCGTCTGGCTCGTTCCTCCGCTCCCGCCAGGAACCCCACAGACCGCCCCTGCCCTCCGAGCCTTTTGCCGGCATGCGGCGGCTTTGCCGGTGCTGGCCTGGGAGCGGGGGCACAGGCAGAGTCTTGTCCCACCTTTGGTTGGGGGGTGAAGAGGGCTCATGGCCCGAAGGCTTGTAGGAGGGCCTATGGATGAGTCCCTCGAAGGCCGGCTTGGCTGCCAGCGCTGTGCGCCAAACAACCACCGTGATTTCACTATGGCTGTTTCTGTGGGGACATGAGAGAGGCTGACAATGACATGTGATCTAAGGGGTAGTAGCGGTGCAAGGACTCCAGATAACCTGAAGAGCAGGGTAAGCTTTGAACCAAATTAAATTGAATTGAATTGAATTGAATTGAATTGAATTGAATTGAA
>JAODKE010000125.1:5971940-5990381 GCA_026779605.1 Mormyrus hasselquistii
GGGGCATTAACACAGAGACGGGTCATCAGCACAGAGACAGAGAATTAACACAGAGACAGGGCATCAACACAGAGATGGGGCATTAACACAGAGACGGGGCATCAGCACAGAGACAGAGAATTGACACAGGGACAGGGCATCAACACAGAGATGGTGCATCAATACAGAGAAAGGGCATCATCACAGATTTGGTGCATCAACACATAGATAGGGCATCAGCACAGAGACAGTGAATTAACACAGAGACACAACCTCAACAGGGAGTTGGCACATCAACACAGAGACAAGGCATCAACATATAGACAGTGCATCAACACAGACATGGGGCATCGACACAGGGAGAGACAGGGAATTAGCACAGAGACGCAACATTAATATAGAGGTGGCACATCAATACAGAGATGGTGCATCAACACAGAAAAGAGGCATCAACACAGAGATGTCGATTCAACACAGAGATACTGCATCAACGCAGAGGCAGCGCTCTCTACTGAAATTTGCTGTAATTAACGAACCACTGCTTAACCAACCAACTAGATTCACCGAAGGCTTCATTGCACAGTGCACAGTGTCGCACTCACCTAGAGGTGTTCCAGTTGAGGGCTAAAAAGAAAAAGTGTAACAAAAAAAAGTGGGACCAAAGCAGAAACCCGGAGGGCAAGCGGGGGGCCAACAGCTCTGTAAACTGATGCATCTCGTTCCCCACAGATGGGAACACAGTACGCACATTCCACAAAACCCTGCTACTATCTGTGCATCCAGCCACTGCCCCCACTCCTGGTTACCCTCCCACCCCCAACACAGTTCCCTCCTGGCCCCCGTCAATCTGCAATCCTCTACCAGAATGCCCCCAGCCATCAGGCACGCCACCCACTCTGCCATCAGCACCACATCCTTCAGACCCTCAGCATCTGGGCATCCGAGTCGCAAACTCACCCAAAGTCCACTTTTTGGGAGCGGGCGACGGGGGGGGGGGGGGAGTAGCGTCCGCTGGCGTCCCACAGCAGCAACGGAGACGAGGACAGCGCCGTCGGAGCCGGAGCCGGAGCCGGAGCCGGAGCGTCGGAGCGGAAGTTGAAGGAAATGACAGAAAAAAGAAGGGAAAGAAAAGACTTGGGCGAGGCTTAGTGTTTGTGTTTGTGCAACCGTGAGTGTAAGCGTGGGAGAAGGAGGGAGGGAGGGAGAGGGAGAGAGACAGAGAGAGAGAGAGAGAGAGAGACAGAGAGAGAGAGAGGGAGAGAGAGGGAGAGAGTTTCTTTGCTTTTGTCTATTCCCAGTGCAGAGCAAACCCAAGTGAACCAAGAGGGAGAATCGAATACCAAATAAGGGCAGTGCACCCCCCTGCCTTGATCCAGCACCCCCAGAGCTGCCTATGTCACTATCCCACCGATCAGGACAGGCTCTTTGCATCCCCCTGGTCCTCCAGCAGCCAGACGGTTCATTTGTTACATAAAGCCGTACCATCGGTGTTAGACAGGTCTGATGGTTAATCCCCTCGGAATGCCAGAAGCTTCCGTCGGCCCTGGGCGAACACACACACACATGCGCGTACACACACACACACACACACATGCGCGTACACATACACACACACACACATGCGCGTACACACACACACACACACACATGCGCGTACACACACACACACACACACATGCACATGCAGTGGCTGTCAGGGGCCGTCGGGTTTACGACTCTCAGAGCCGGATAGATCAGGAGTTTCAGCCCTTGCATGGATGTTTTCCCAATTCCTCCCTTTATTCATTTTGGGGGGGGTATGGCTGAATCTGCACCCTCTGTGGTCGAGGCTGCAGCAGCCTGCTATGATAATCAGCGGTTAAAGCAGATTTCTGCAGGGACTGAGGTGGGGCGGGGGGGAATGGTCGTGGTGCGTGAGGGGCTCAGCAGTCTAACCATAAACTGTGACCGCAGCTTAATTGCGGCTCCATTGCATGGGGGACAGGGCCAGGAGAAGAGAGGAAGTGGGGGGGGGGGAAGGATTGACAAATGTCAACTCAGGAGGGAGAAAAATGACGGCCCTCCCCAAAGAAAGTCTGAATTCTGAGTTAGCACACAAAGCCAGTTAAACACTAGCAGTACAGATTAGTATACAAATGTGTGCACGATCACCCCAGAGTCGCTCCCACACGTTCACCAATTATTTCCTGTCTAACACTGATGATTTAAAACAAAGACTGGAGCTTGGGGTGACAGCAGGGGGCGGTCCCTTGAGGGATGAGCCAGAAGGTATATTCAGATGGCTACCATGAGGGGGTCGCACCCACCAGATGCCTCCTCCCCCGGAACACCCCTCGCCCTGCCTGGCAGAACCCAGGGAAGCGTGGACCGCTTCCGGACGGAATGTTCCGGAAGCCTGAGGATCCTGCCCCTAAGGTGGTCTGATGGACTGGGGCACAGAACCACACTGGGAAAGGCCGGAGAGCGTGATGTCTGGATGCCGGCCAGGACCGCCTCCGGCAGGGCTGGCAAAGGGCACAAAGCGTGTCACGGAGTCGGAGAGAAAGACAGACATGGAACCAACAAAAGGGAGACAAGGCCTGTCAGGAGAGAGTAAGGGCGGCTGGGGCTGAGCCGTCTCTAAGTAATCACGGTGGTCAGAGGGGCCAGTGGGAGCAGGCTGGGATCATTAAAATTTCTCCTGTTCTTAAACAGACCCTGAACATTGTGCCATTTCCGAGAGGCCAGCTGGGGAGGGGAAGGAGCCTAAAGGGGAGGCAGATGAGTGCGTGTGTGAATGTGAGTACACCGATCCAGAACTGAGGTCTGCGAGACCTCAATCAGGCTGCTAGACGGAAACTACATCAACGCTGGAGTAGCCATCTTGGTGTATAGCTCATCAGGTTAGGCATCTGTGTGTCTGGGAGGTTGTGGGTTCAAATCCCACTGCTGGCAGAGTAAGTTCCCCATAGGGCTCATGAGAAAGGCCACTGAATCCTAACTGCCCTACGGGAGAGTAGGTTGGATGTTGGCTCACTCTGTTTTCCGACATCAACTCAGCCAGAAAAATGTGATGTTAATGTCAGTTTGATCCCATCACTGTTTGGTCAGCTTCCTCCACTCTGCCACAAGGTATCCTGGGAAATAGCAAATATTGGCCCAGCAATTCTAGCTCTGGACTTTGCCAAAATATGAAGTGTCTATGAGCCCTTCCACATTGCAGCAAGAGCTTTGAAAAAAATCTAATTTAACCCTCTCATGGAAACTTCCAGAATCCACATATCATTTTTTTCTTCTCCATTTTTTCTTCCCTCATAGTATGATTTTCATTCTCACAGCATTAAGTAGGTGTGCTGGGCTGGGGGGGGCGGGGGCGGGCTCGGGTTCTGCGGTTAGCCTATAATAGCAGCTATTAAACTGTTTATTTTAGATTAAAGGTATGGCAAGTATAGTTACATTTCTCAATGGCCGTTTGCTGGCACGAAATTTGCGTGTTCCGCCATCTAGTGAATATGCTCAACGAGGGCGCAGAAGCAGCTCAGGCACACGCTCACTGGTGGTTCCTGGCTCACATCACGCAGGGTTGTTACAGCAACAGGATGCATGTATGTGTGCACGTGGCATTGCACACGTATACTGCCCAAAATATATGGCATGCAGTGTCTGAGACTCAAAAGCCCAGACATTCATTCCTAGAACTCTACGGTTGCCTGAGACACCATCTGGAGGGTTACAGCACAAGAGACTCAGCTTGTGGGCAAATTCCAGTCTACACATAGTTTGAATAGTATCAATGGAACCGATATTGCATCTTGCATTATGTCAGCAGCAGGGCAATTCTAAGATTTTTTTAAGGTGGGGGACATAAGAAGGGCCATCATTCATACAGAGGAGCCAACCATATCATTAGCCGATGATATGTTTTGAGTCAGAGTGTGACAGGGGATTGGGCACCCTGGGAGCCAATCAGCTTTCAGTTGGGGCCGGGGCCTCTTTAGCCCGCCCCGGTATAGACCACTCATCAGCACCATAGGCGACATGGGCAAAGGTAGTTTGGGTGGAAAAATCCAGTAAGAAAAACAGACACGCATTAGGGCAAGATGGATCAATGGCTCTGATGTCATACATGGGGGGTGGATGGTGGATTTCCTCTGGCGACACGGAGGGGCACAGTTAAGTCACGGCCTTGGCCTGGTGGACTGTGGGCGTCGCCACGTCAGGCATTCGGGGCAGCAATCTGCCAGGACACATTTGCAGTTTCACCCACGCAGCAGCACGGCGAACGTGGCTCGACCACAGGAAATGACAGGACAAGAGAACGTTGAAGGCAATGCAGGTCCCCAAGGATTGCATTGGGAAACATTGTTCTGCTGGATAAGCAGTTGAAGAGTGGATGGATGGATGGATGGATGGATGGATGGATGGATGGATGGATGGATGGATGGATGGATGGATGAATGTTTTCCCGAGTCTGTCCTTTATGCAAGGCAGGTTGCATTGTTAACTTTATGACTGTGCTCCACAATCCCCTAAATTCAGCACTGGCTGTGTCCCATTTACACATCTGACAACATGCCAAACCTACTCAGAATCATGCAGGACCTTTTTCAAAGGTCCAACAGTAAAAGACCAGAAGCTGCAGAACCTAAAACTCACTGGTTTTAATGACTCTTCTATTATCAAGATCATGTCTTTTAGTTCTAACTCTATGTATAGGATCACATCCCTTTAAGTCCAAACATTCCACTGTCATGTTTATGACCCAGAATGTTCCTGCAAAGCTTTTAAGGTGGCTCCATGAACTGAGGGCTTTGCCACACCCACCACACCCATTAATTCCTACACAAAAGAGCAGGGACCCAATGACGTCCCATGCACCTCCCGTTTTTAAAATGAGCGTGAGTTGAGTCAGGAGCGTGTATATGGGCTGTTTGGCTGCCTCACCCGGGGTCCCGTCTGTCCTGAGCTGTGTCCATTCCCATGCCATCTGTCCCACTCTTCCTGTTTTATCACCGTCTAATGCATCCATCAGAGCAATTCCAATGTGACAACATCCCAGAGGAGAAGGTCAAGGATGATGAGTGATCCTTTTGCAATCCAGGTGTCGGTTTGGCATTTAGCATCCACCGTTTTTTCAGGATTCGAGCTACCTTACGTAGCTGAAACAGCTGTCAGCCCTCCATCAGTATTTCTTGTTTCTGATGACAGCTGCTTAATCTATCTTACCTTCTGTGTTTAATGGCATGGTGGATGCTCTGATGGGCACGTGACCAATGTGAGCAGGATTCTTTAAAAGTTTAATCACGGGCACTAAACAGCTATTGTCAGAATGAGGGGTAGCAGTAGGCGTCTAGCCACGGCTGAATCTCCTTGTATGTTTTTTTTCTGTTTTTTTTCCCTGAAGGACTCAGGCAGTGCCAGCCGTTCATGAAAACAGCTGCACTTTGCCAGGATTTCACACAATTACATTCCTCTTGACCCAAAACACATTATATAAAAAAAAATCTTGCAAAAGCCAGCAGGAAAGTTAATGTGGGCACAGAATTCATTGCAGTTCCAGCCTGCAGTGCCTTCTTCTGAGATATCAGTATGTAGTTGCAGCTACATATTTAAAGTACAGTCAGAATATAATGTTAAAGGCTCCTTAAACCTATGATTAGAAAAAATTGTCTTTGTGATGTTGAGAAAACCTTTTTGAAGGCCCAGTTTGTCTACCAGCCATTCTGGCACCATGGTGCTAAAAGCTTAGATCAGGTCCTACGTTGTATGAACGGAGATGTTTCTCTTGTGGGGGACAGCATTGTCCACTGATCTCTTAAGATGGAAAACAAACTCTGAAGAAGTATTGAGAGTCTAGGTCGGTGCTGTTGCCCTATGACCAGTATCTCCATGCATCAGGTACGGACTGGCCATCAGGAAGCTAAGGGATTTTCTGGTGGTCTTTCTTCCCAACCCCAGTATTATATACCTATATACTAGGGGTGTCTAACCCGTCCATCGATCTTGCCATTTTTCCAAGTTGATTGAAGGAGATGGTTATCAGAGAATGCTTTATTTAATCATTTTATTTCATTGATAGCCAACTGGTTGATCAAAATCATCCAAATATACCAAAGGGGTATATTTGGTCAGCAGCAAAATATACCAAGGGGAACCCCACCCCAAATTCCTGGGCTGTTTTATTTTTTTCACTGCAGCCTGGCACTCACTCAGACATGACGCCTTCAGACATGATGTCTTCAACAGTGGCACAGATATGACCTCTGTAAGCACAGCTGGACCGTAGACACACACAAAGACCTGTTGATGGTGGTGAACATTTTATAAAGAACCTGACCCATATCATTTCAGCTGAGAATAACCGGCCAGGCAGATTCCTCAGCGCACCATTGCGAGGGTCCAAACACAGACATTTTACATTTCTGCCGAGTCATAACAGGCCAAAAGCCACCGTAACCGAGAGACAGTCTGGGCATGAGCAGGAGAGGGCATGTAAAACGGTTGATGCCAGTGCTACAAGGTCACGTGACCCTGCTCCCTGCCACTAGCCTTGACGGAAGCAAGGATGTGTCGCTCACAGCACAAGGTTATGCTCAATGGACACCGCACATCTCCCAATGCTTGCAGATGGCAGTCACCCCGATTGCTTCCTGTAACAGCTCCCACAACTATGGATGTGATGGAACCAGGGATGAATCTAATTATAGGACTGAGAAAAACAACAATCTTGATATGGTGGCGAGAGTCAGCGTGAGAATAGTAACGAAAACGACAGCTGAAAAACATGGAACCTTAATGGGAGGCGGCATTCTCGCAGTTGCCGCATTCTCACTCCTTTCTTCTGGGAGCCTATGGCCTGCTGCCAGGTGGTATCACCATCAGAGGGGGACACAAAAACACATGTTGTGCCCAGTCTGCTGGATGGAAAAATCAGATGGGGTGAAGGGAACTCATGAGAAGGACGGTGATGCCGCCACCATGGCCTCCTTGCCAAGCATCTGCTCAGCTCAGAGGGTTCGGCTGCCATGCCTCAGACTGGAAGGCCATTGGTTACAACCATAGTATTGGCTCTTAAGGGGCCCTGAAGAAGGATAAAATCATCTATCAAATATTCTGTTTGGACAAAAGTATCTGGACGCGACTCTTATTCATTGAATTCAGTTGTTTCTTTCTGACCCCTTACCAGACGTGTATAAAATCAAGCCCTTAGCCATGCAGTCAGGTTTACAGACATTTATAAAAGAAGGGGTCATTCTGATGAGCTCAGTAAATTCAAGAGTGGTACTGTCATAGGGATTGGAACCTTTGCACAAGGTCATTTTGTGAAATTTCTTACCTGCAAGAAATTCCACAGTCAATGGTAAGTGGTATTATTACAAAATAAAAGTGATTAAGAACAACACAAACTTAGCATTGAAGCACCAGACGACATAAAGTGGCGCATTTTTGACAATCCTATGCTTCCAACTTAATGGGAACAGTTTGTCGAAGGCCGTTTTCTTTTCCAGCATGACTGTGCCCCAGTGCACAAAGCAAAGTCCATAAAGACACGGTTGAGTGAGTTCGGTGTGGAAGGATTTAACTGGCCTGCACAGAGCCCTGACCTCAACTCCATCAGACACCTTTGCAATGATCTAGAACAGAGACTGAGAGCCAGGCCTTCACATCCAACATCAGTGCCTGACTTCACAAATGCTCCTCTGAATAAATGGGCAAAAAATCCCACAGACACGTTTCAAAGTCTCGTGGAAAGCCCCCCCAGAAGAGTGGCAGCTGTTATAGCTGCAAAGGGGGGACTGACTCCATATTGATGGCTATAGATTCAGAATGAGGTGTCATAATAGTTCCTGTAGGTGTAATGGCCAGGAATCCCAATACTTTTGTCCACATGGTGTAAATAAGATGTAAAACACAACTGAAACAACCCACTGAATGCTTACAGTCACTGGTACTCAAGAAACGCTTTTGACCAAAGCAGACTTTAAGAGTTTTATTCCACACTTGCTGCTCTTTATATTGCACGGTGGTGCCCAGAAAATAGGCGGAACCTCTTAAGATCATGATTTAGAGAGAGAAGCGACAGGTCTGACAGGTGCCACTTGGGGGCCCTAGATATAATGGAATAATGGAAGCAGCACCCCAGTTTGTCTATCTTTGCAAGCCACTGCATGTAATACAATTTCTATGACATTAAGGCCTAGATGGGAAAGTAATGCAAAATAATACAACATCATACTTATCTTCTGAGCTTTATCCATTAGAATAATGAGTCTGAAAGTTAGTCAAAGGGACAATGCAAACTGCTAAGTGTGATAATTGAAAATAAATAGAAAAGAGGTCATTTGCAGTAACATTGGACTGACATAACCATTTCCCTCTTGTCACGAGCCCCATGGCTTCTGGGACTTTATTTGAAAACATGAAAACAGTTAGTATCCATTAAAACACCTCATAAATAAAGATACTAAACAGCGATGCCTGAGTCATTGTTTCAGGGGAAATATTCTTCTCACCTCAAGAAGCTACCTTCGCAACTCAAAGCCGAGAGAAACACTATTTTGTTTTGAGTGGGTTAAATATTACAGCAGGCGTAAAAAAAAACTTCATAAAGTGAAATGTTAAAGGAACAAAAAACATATATCAGATGACAGTTCAAACCCTGAGGTTCCATGTGTTTTGTCGAGGTGAGGGAAGGAGGCAAGGACAAGGGCTGTGAGGAAAGGGACTTTAATAAACACAGAAAAACAAAACTGACCACGAGGGGGATCAAAGTACAGGGGAGGATGTTAGGGTGCCAATAAGAATGACTAGGAAGTACTATTATGCAGGACTGACGAGGGAGAAAACAGGAGGCAGCTGGAGTGACCTAGATGAGGGCTGAAACGAGAGGCGACAAGCGTGGCTCATTAAGGCCATCCTAGGGGGAGAAGTAGAAGGGCAGGAAGGCAGGACATGACACCATCCTGATCAGCAATTGCTGGATCTCCAATTGCCTGGCGTCTATCTATAGCTGCCTGCTGCAAAAAACCTTCAGTTGTCAGCAAGGCATACAATGCTACCCCCACTTCATATTTTTGTAGACCACTGAGGCATGCTTTTACACTCTGGGTGCTGTGGCCTCCACTCTTCTCATCCCAGACTGACAGCATAAAGACAAGAGATTGCATTTTATTCAGCCTTGACGCTTATTCTACTTGAATTTACCCAGAGGCCAATTAGTTTCCACCGGAGCTACATAACCCCAAAAAACGCAAAGATTTAAAGGGTGACATGGGATATTCCTACAACATAGCCTCAAACTCCTTAAAGTTTGGAATCCATAAAGATTTCAGGAATTTTCTAGCAGTTTCTGTTTGTCATAGTAACAATACTCACCAGGTTTATTTTTAAGTCTATCAACCAACATTGGGGTATCATTCTTTAGCAGCAGCTTGGTGACAGAATATTCCTCATACTTCCAGTGAAGTGTGGCCAACACCAGTACCGTGGGGCAGGCAAAACCAGAAGGATATAAAAGGATACAAACGATCATAAAAATAATCTTGAGATGAGAGCAAAATTATCTGAAAATGTGATTAAACTCCAGAGCATTATGTAAGCTGAGAATAAAAACGGCATCTGAGGGCAAGGCTGTGTCCTCGTGCGGCTCCAGAAACCTCAGCTGTGAACAAACTGCGGGCCGTGGTCACAAGGCTAACATTTTCGGGGATGATTGTCATGGTTATTCCAGACAGGCACGAGAAGAGTACCCATTGTTTTTTCAAAAAAGGGAGAAAAATGGCCAAAGCTTAAGACATCATAAATCACGTTGTCAGCTAAAATTTACCACGCGTCACGCAGGGATTAGCCACTTTGAGTTTAGCCGCCCCGCTAACGGCAAGCCGGGCCTCACCGGAGATGGGCATCCCATGGGTTTGCAGAGAGCCGTACAGACCTTTCAGACGATTACTCTTAGCTGCCCGGCAGAGTGAACGTCGTACTCTGTAATTATATTCATTACCCCCGGACTTAGCGTAGTGTGACTGGTGATGTTCCAATTGCTGGCTGAGTATAGGCTCCGCCAGGGGGGGAGAGTGGCATTGACTGGGGTGAGGTGGGTGATGTTGGGGGAGGGGGGGCAGTAGCGGTTATTCTTCTGAAAGGGTGGTTCCAGTCTGGGCACAGCAACAGAAAATTAATAGAGCGTGGCAGATAAGGGAGGCCTGTGGCTGACTGCTGCAATGCCTGCTGGGAAATAGAGAGATATACACTCACACGCATACATGCTTACGCAGAGCTGCACAAAGTACCAAGACCGTGCAGCAGATACCGTCGTACGCACCACCATTATGGGCACAACGCGTATTCAGAGTAGACGCACACACACCAGTGCCCCGGAATATTCCAGACTTGTTCACCTTAAATGATTTAAGAAGTGCCAGCTAGCCAAGAACTGCAATTAAGATGCACTTAAAGGCTCGAAGTTTAGCTCAAGTTTATTTGAAACAAGATGTATGAGATAATGGTGAAGATAAATGTCTATAGAGGCAGAGCGGATGCAGAATATAACCTTTGGTTTTTAGAGTTTTATTCCACAAGCATAAATCCATCGTGGCCCCCCCAAGCGATGCTCAGCTTGGCTTTGTTATAATGCACCAGCGTGATCCACCGCCCACCAGGTCTGCTGCAAATGGTGGTATGAAGCAGGGGCAGGGCTCTCCTATTGGGAGAGGGAAACAAGAGCTGACCCCCACCCCCCCCACCCCACCCCACAGCCGGAAGGAACTGGGGCATTTTTAATTCCCAATGAGCTGAGACAGCCAACTAGCGGATGGATAAGCCCCATCTGGAGGTAGGGGGCAGGAGAGAACCTTTCTGGGGGGATGGCGGGGAAAAGGTGGGGGGAGCTGGGTGTGTGATGGCAGCATGTCCAACTCACTCAGAGACTGGGGCAGCGACGGTTGGGATCCAGACGGGCTTCTCAGTGCCAGGCTGTCAGGGCTGGGGGCTGGGGAGGGCGCGGGGGCGGTGCCCTGCATCCAGACAGAGTGCCGACACGAGCCACGACCCGGGCGTGTGCTGGCGCAGGGACGGCAGAGAAGGATGCGGCCATGCGACAGCTGTGGGTCGGGGTTGGAGGATCCCTAGGGGATGCAGGAGAGGGTGACAAGGACCTGAAGCTTCACACAAAGACAAAGAAGCACCTAAACATGAGCTGACGCTTTAAACGGCACGCGACGCCAACACAGGCCACCTGTCGCCATGGACACCGTAATTTATTCACTCAGCAGTGTTTGTCCATAGCAAATATGGCATATTACCATAAAGTAATGGGGATCAAAAAGGTTTGTAAGGACAATTGATTATCTGCAGCCTAGATCCAAATACTACAGCAAGGGGCCTAACGATATGCAGCAGAAGTACTGATTAATAAGTAAGTACAGTCACAGGTACAATAGCATATAAAAAAGTATACAAGAACCTGGATGGATACAAGCATGGTTTACTAATCATACGGGCATATCTACTGCAAATCCAGGTTAAATACTGCTAGGAGAGGTGGATTTTTCCTTTTTAAAGCCCTGAATTACTGGGAGCTAAGTTCACTCTATCACTGATCGAAACAATACAAGACTGTCACTTCCCACCCTCCGGAGATGCCAAAGTTTGTAGACGAAGAAAATGCAGAGTGCGGAGATTTTTGGGATGGGGGGGGGGGGGCAGGGTGAGATATGGGAACAAGGAAGACAAGTCTGCAGTGGACCCAGGAGTGACACATGATGGGTGCAGAGGAGAGATGGTCCATTAACTTGCAGGTCCAGCCTTGGATCATGTAGAGGTGGGGGCAGATCCACCACATAGATCTGCATGGCCTGCTTGCAGGTGCCATCTGCTGGGAGGGAGGGAATTTCTCATCACAGAGGATGCAGGTACTCTTGGTGTCCTCACCTCTGATGGATGCTTTTTAGTTATCTAATCCAGAACGAAGCTGTCATAAGGAAGCAAACTATAAAAGAGTGTATTAAGAGGTGTAGCTAGAAATCCTGCCCCCCTGACAAAATATCATCTTGGGCCCCAAAATGGGAGGGATGGGGGGTGGGGGTTCCCCCAGGTGAATTTATCGGGGGGGGTCCCCACAGTAGAATTTATCAGGCAGATATATAATTATTAATCTTTAAAAATTGGGGCTGGCTATGAAGTGTTAGATTCCCCGAATCTGCCAGAGTGTCTCTGGCCCTTGGACGCCCCTGCTGGTGTCATCTTTCTTACACACTCACAAAGAGACCTGAATTCAAAAGTTAGCAGAAGTCAGAGAAGATCCAGTCTTCCTCAGTGTGTTCCCAAAGTAGCCGATGGGATAAACAGCTCGGGCAGCATGCAGAATCACACACAATTTTGAGATGGAAAAGAACTCGCCAACCGCATCCCTCAGAGAGGCCCGTCTGCAGATGACGGTGGGTTTTCATCATCCCAAGGCCTGTCAAGACTCCACGGCAGGCTCATCCTTTATCGACTTCTCCTCCGTGTTTTTATTTCAGGGCACGCACGCCGGCCAACGGATTCGTCGGCATTCGGAGATGGAGCCTCCACAGTTAATTTCCTGCAATAAGCTTGAAGACCGCAGGCAGATTAAAAAGTGTCTCGCCGAGAATCGTGTCTGTAAACAAGCTCACGTTCCTCTGATTTTCTGGGACGTCCTCCTTCGAGGATTCACACGCGTGCCGGCTGGAAAGTTTATTAGCTCTCTTATTAACACAGCTCCGGGAATCTGTGAGAGACTTTTGCTCGTTCGCTTTTCCAAGCCAGATAAACGAAAAAAGAGGACAGCATGACAGAAAAAGGAAAGAACATCATAGGCGACTAACTGGGCTTGTTTTCAAGTTACATTTATATAGTTTTTTTTTACCTATTTTACGCGAAGTAACGTACATTTTTGAGAAGGTGGTGTCTGACAGTCCATGGAGCAATTGAAGGTTAAGGGACTTGCTCAAGGCCCAACAATAAAACCATTTGGCTGATGGTGGGATTTGACCCAACCATCATCCAATCACAAACACAGCTTCCTAACCTGCTAAGCCACACACCTTCCCCATACCTGCTAGCAGTTGCTCCGAGAACCTTTAGAGGGCATCACACCAGTGTGCTCATGGCATCTTCATCTCTTTACCCTCAGAATTCTATCTTCCAGCTTCTTCCCTTGTACTCTTTATATAAGTCAATACATTAAACTCATTGGCAAAGGTAGTCCTTTTCATTAGCTGATCTCTGTGAAATCCCTTGAGTGTCGATAGTGATGTGGAATCCGATGATGAATCATTTTACAGGGCTGGTCCATTTCTATACAGAGGATGACAGCTTCAGTAAGACCGAGAACTAAAAGCATGTAGCTGAGGCTGCATGAAACAGCCCTGTTTTTTATTTTAATATTCATGCAGTGCTGGGAATCAAAGATACAGCTGTAATTTATGAATCTCGCAGCAGTGCTGGGGGGGGGGGCTGCTCATGCAGCTGACTCCAGAGGAGCCGGTTATTGGGTTTTAACGGAACTTAATTTTATCACCACACACGCCCGGTGGACCCTGCTGCCGCTCTCCCCCACCGCAGCATTTCATTAACCTGAAGCTCGTATCGATCGGGCCTCTCCGGATATCGTCACGTGTCCAAACACATAACAGGAGGGGGCTGGAAGCCCCCGTTTGCCTTGCTCCTATTGGACAGGGAATGGGAGATGGAGAGAGAGCGATGTCCGACTGTACTGTAGGTGTCTGAGCCTGCACGCTGTGCTCTTTGACACACTTCTGTCTAACCGTGTTGGGCCCTGAGGTGCGTGTAGCAACAGGGGACGGTGACATTGACTCTTAGATAACGAATTCCTGGTCAGAAATGTCCAGGCACATAGTACACTTCATATGTCTCCATCCTGCACCTGTCATCTGCCCCAGTCCGTCTGTATAGGCACCGAGGCGGCCCCACTCTGACACCAATTACAGAGATTCCGACACGGTTGTTAACCTGGTAACCAGCTGCTGTCTCTGACTCCTGCTTGCACGTTCACTCTGCACCTGCTTGGATTGTGACAGCTATCTACCCCCCACCCCCTCGCCCCCAACAGCTTCACTCTCCCTACTTTCCGGACTTCACCTTGCCCACTGCTTGGCACCAGGAATGCACCTCATAGTATTTTTGGCACTGCCATAATCCTAGGAGATGTTGTCCTTAAGTTTGAGCCCTTAACTTCTGATGAGTTTCTGTCAGGAACCAAAACTCTGTGCTCAGCAAAACTCACCAGTCTGATAGGACCATCCAATCCCCCTTTAGATGGACTCTGTCGGAGTTAAAGCCCCAAGCAGACCTGAAGATCCTCTTAATCCTAATAGCATATTCATAATTTGTCCATTTTAATTGCATGGACACTTCCTGAGGAGGCTGTGAAGAGTTCGAATGCAGAGGAGAGTCCAAAGGCTTAAGGAAATGGAATCCTAAAGCATGCCCAGTAATCACCGAAAAATGAGTCATCTGCAGCAAGCCGCAGTATGTAAAGCATGCTACTATATTTCAAGAAAAGAACTTCTGGAGAACATAAGTAAACCTGGGAAGCCTAGGTAACAGGGAAGCCACGTGCTGTTGCCACCAGAGAGTTAGTACTAAAACTGGTATTGGATGAACAGCAGAGAAATGCAGATCTAGTATGAGACAGCGGAGAAAGGCAGATCTAGTATGGAATAGCAGAGGAAGGCAGATCTAGTATATATACATCTGTGTATGTGTTCAGATTTCCCAGACTGTTTTGTTATGAGATAATCAGTGAAGATTTTGTCAGCTACATTTAGAAGGAGGTGTTAGGGGGTGATAAAATATATTTTTACATATTTAGACAGAATGCCATCTCCAAGAGCATCTCCCACTGTCAATAAATTACCATATTTGTTAGAATTTTTAATTACAAGTATTTAAGCAAGTCTGATGTAATTTTAGCTTTCTTTATTGTGTTATAAACAAGGCACTTCATCCTGAGCAACGGACCCAGGCGCCTTGTTCAAATCACTTTCATTTCATTGAAAGACGGCATTTAATTCCAACTTAAATCTAAATTCAGCTGGCCCTAATGAAGCTCTGGCTAAGGCGAGTAATGAAACACGGTGGCTGTTGTCATTGTAATGACGCTAATTATCCCTCATTATTTGCAAATGTGAAATATTTTAATATGAAAAATTGCACACATAGGCTTCGGTTTTTTCAGTATTACAAAAAAACTGCACCTGTCAAAAATAACGAGAGTAATCCGCAGCCTTTGTATTGTTTTTTGAATGTATATTCAGTTTATTTTCAGTTAGAAGCTGAACCCCCTGCTGTCGAAACCAGTTTCTTTCCGAGAAGGTGTTTGATATCATGACATCATCTCATAAATGCACTGTCATCCAATTGCTGTATTTATGCCCAATACATTTTAGGAAAAAGGTATTTCATGCTTTATAATTGGCATTTGCTGATTATTTCAGGCTGGTTATAAGAGCCACTGTGTCCAATAACATACGGCTGCTTCACTGATTATCATAAGTTCACTTGCAGTATAGAAATGTACTGTATTTTGTTTATGAATGTTGCTTATATTTGTCAATATTTCATGCACCCATTGCTGCGCTCACATCTGAGTGTTTCTTCCTTTTTCCGCCATTGTCCGGTCTCGAAATGCATACCAAGACATTTTGGACAATTCTACAGTATGCTTCCACCATTGTGGGAACAGTTTGGGGAAGGCCCTTTTCTGCTCCAGCATGACGGTGCCCCAGTACCCAAAGCAAAGTCCATAAAGATATAGTTGGCTGAGTTTGGTGTGGAAGAATTTGACTGGCCCAGAAAGAGCTCTGACCTCAACCCCATGAACACCTTTGGGATGAACTAGAATAGAGATTGTGAGCCAGGATTTCACGTCCAATATTGGTGTCCAACCTCACAAATATTATTCTGGATGAATGGGCAAAAAAATCCCACAGACACATTCCAAAATCTTGTGGAAAGCCTCCCAAGAACAGCAGCAGCTGTTACTGCTGCAAAGGTGGGACTGACTCCATATTGATTCCAACGGAATTAGAATGTGATGTCATAAAAGTCCCTGCAAATGTAACAACCAGGTGTCCCAACACTTTACTTCCACTTTACTTCCATACATTGTAATTGGTTCCATACATTGTAATTGGTTCCATACATCCATCTTTCATCCATCCATTCAAGCTGCTTTTCCCGGTGAGGACTGTGGTGATGACAAACACAGAGTAAATACCACAGTACCTGAGGGAAATAAGATCCAAAGCACTGATACTGTGTGTGATAAAGAGCTCTTCTCCCAGGCTGACAGCATGTGGCTTTGCAGTGATAATAACACATGTTTCTCTTACACTGAGTATAGATTCCAGGTCTAGTTTAACCCTCGAGCTTCACTGGCAGTAGACCTGTAACCACAAATAAATTTCTGGGGGGTGGGGGGTGGTCCAGCAACCTTCAATATAGTGTATTATGCTAACCAGGGTGTGGGAGTGTGGGGCTGACCATCCGTGGATTTTGCTGACCAGAATCTCAAGCAAATTTCGAGGGGGGGAGGGGGGGCAGGTTCAGACTCATAATCTTACTACCACATGCCGAATCACTAATAAAAATTATTTTGAGTTTCAAGCGCGTTACTTCACTACGTGGCTACGTGCCTGATGGGCAGTGGGCCGAGGACGAGATGAAGGACCCCGGGAGAGGATCGGCTCCGGAGGTGGTCAGCCTTGTTACAGCAGACACACACAGAGGCATCAAAGCCTCATTTTCTGGTTCAGACCAGCGCAGGGACAGAGATGCCCTGATGTGGAGCCGCAGAAGTGTGGTGTGAAACTCCTTTCGATTTCGGTAAACAGAAGGACTGCAGACAGGAAGGGGCAGAGATTCTGTCGACTTCATTCACAGTTGCTCTCCAGACAGACAGAGGACACAAGCAGGGATTAGGAAGGGATTCTGAAAAGAACAACCAAAAAAAAAAATTATTCGGACAATGTCCAATAAGAATGAAGAATGGGGAAGAGCGGTAACTTGACACGTTTTTCACTACTGGGTCAAAAATACTGGTACACTGATGTTCACAATCAGGGAAAACGGGGATCTGCGGAGAGGGGTTATTGAGCTGTAGAGGACTGTTCAACCCCTGTCCAAGAACACAGCATGACCACATGCCCTCTATATGGAGATATGTTAATAATTTAAATAGCTTAAATGAAGGTCAGTAGCTGAACTAAAATAACTTCTAACCCATCCTGATTTGTGGCTAGTGTTGGCTACTCCCACAAAAACTACTGACTACTCCAAAATCAAGACTCCAAAAGGTCACAAAGTTCTCGTGCTTGATTAAGGGTTTACTGGTTTTGCCATCATTTGTACCTTAAGATTAAAAAGAAATCTGTAGTTAAACACTGACCTTTCAGATTAATTTCTTTTCATATCCATGCACAGCTGCTTCACAGATGACCAAATCCCTTTTGTCTTCCCAGATGTACCAACACTGAAAACTATAACCCTTACAGGACTTCACACAGGGTATTATTCAATGGAAAAAGTTTTTCTGCTTAATATCTAGACCCAAGGGCTGCGGGAAGAAGTTGTGGCCTCCACTAATTACAATTCATCCTCATTAAATTTCAGTCTGGGTAAATAATTAAAAACCTCAACATTTAGAAGGCTCGTTTCAGCTGTGATCCAGACCACACCAGTATACAAATATCACCTCAGCGAAATTACCTAAAAAGAGAGAAACAACATGGAACAAGATACCAGAGTCCATTCATATGGGGAAATGGCTCAACATACTGTAGTAGTGCTAAAGGTTGGGATGCTAACGATGCTAACGATGCTAACCCTCACCATAGCAAAAGAGATCATGGCTGGGGCGGATGTAGGAGAGTTGATTTGCATCTGGTGCAATTAAATTTGACCTATAAAAATTTGCCTTATATTTCTAGGCATCGATGTATCCTGGGAGATTTAGAACATTGAAGGCAAAGGTTTATTTGTTTTTTATTATTATTAATCAACAGCTTTTCCCGAGGTGGCTGCTGTTCTTCATCACTTTAGCCAGATATTAGTCTTTACAACCTCAATGTACGTTACAAGCTTCATTGTCTTAAACTCAAAATAAGGATTTATCATCCTGGCAAATACAGACATGACATCGTGTCACTCTCATCACTGTCAGCTTCACTACCAAAATGTCTTTCACTAGGTGGAAGCGTCTAGACTCAGCAATCTCAGGACCTTCTATAAAGAGTAGCTGATTATTCGTGGCTAGGAATCCGCACAACAGCACAGCGGATCTCCCATGAGAACATGAAGTGGACCTTATGGCTGGATTTAGCTAGTTACTCAGACAACATCAAAAACCTTTTGGACACAAATCTTCTCCCAGAATGGGGGAATGGGGTCATTTTCACAGGCAATTTTTCTGCCTAAGGCTTAAAAACAATATATGATATA
>JAODKE010000125.1:5996996-6025198 GCA_026779605.1 Mormyrus hasselquistii
AAAAAGAGAGTCACCCCCCCCCCCCCTCCAGCAGCCTGTACCCCAGCCGAGGTGATGGCCCTCGCACAGAACCGTGCACGGCCTATTATCAAGGGAGGAACATTCTCAGACGTTGTTCTTTCTAATCATGTTAAAGGTACGGTAGGTCTTTACTCTGTTTCCCCTCTCTGCCTTGCTTTCTGTTAGTTTTAAACAAATATTCTAATGCATTACAGTAGTGGATGGTGTCTTGACCCTCTTGGATACTGAAAAACAGTCATTAGAATCTGTTGTGTGTATTGTATTGTACTTAATCGTATACACTGTAATAACTTTGGGTTTTATATTTAATGTTTCAGTCCAATGCCTTTATCTGCTGCTCATTCTGTCATGTATTGTGGGTTTGGTTCACTTCATTCTGTAAGTTAAGTCCCGCTTCTAATGGAAATAGTTTTAATTTTTAGTTGCACAGTTAATACTTATGGTCAGGCATTGTACAGCAATAAGCATACCACTGCATGTCATATTTTTATATGTGACAAATAAAAGTTGAATTTGATTGCATTGTGGCCATGGTAAAATGTTCCCTTTTTGCAGATCGCAGTGCCATCCATGACACAGGAGGATGAGGAAACAATTTCTGGTAGCTCAGAAATGCTAGTATGAATTTGAAACTATTTTGCAGCGAATAATATTTGTCTCTTCCTTATAAACTCATGCAGTATTTGCTGTATACAGGTAATGATTCATGTGTTGTAAATGACTAGATGTTTAAAGATTCAGCACCATTAATTCCAAAGAAAGTTTCCTTAATGCCAAGAATGCCTCTGTGACCGGGAAAGATAATGAATATATTTCAAAAAGACTTTAATGCAACGTAAACCTTCTTGATTTCACGGCACACTGTAGCTTTGCTTGAATGTTCAGCATCCCCCACACTGTACAGAAATGAATCACTGGCAAAGTAACGCAAAGCGATACACATAGACTGTGCAACCTTAAGGGCTTTAGAGCGACGTGTGTGCTTAGAAATGTTCCAAGTAAGGTTCCAGTAACTGACAATATGTAATACTGCGTCTACTAAATCTGTAGCGGTCGTATAAATAATCATCCGGTACAATGCAACGGATCTATCCTGGTCTGAAGTACTTGTGGAACCTGTTGCCTTAAAGCTCTATGAATGACCCGCGCTCCCTCATCAACTGCATTGTGGATAAACGGGCACGCTATGGTTATTTATGTATGTCTTCGATGCACTCCTTGTCATGTTATACTTTCTGAGTAATTGGAATTGGCTGCATGTAATCTGTAATAATTTTATATTGGAGGGTCGATGTGTGTCAGAGAGGGAGAGAACAGCAGCATAATCCCAGCCTCGCAGAATGTCGTGCTGTGTGACATCACATGGCTCGTCCAATCATATTCACCAAGCTAAACTTCACAGCTAACCTGCCACGGAGCAGGCTTGTCCAAGAGTATATGTTGACATAGTAACTAAACGGAGCTTCAGGTAAAAATTTAGACGGGATTGTCGAAATAAGCCTCGCTTTTGAGGTTAGCTCGCTTCGTGGAACAGCCCCATAGTTGTTAAGGACATCGCATCGTTGTTTGACCGACCAAAAGGTCCGCCCCCCGCCATAGATCCACCACTCCCTGCCCTAGTGGGGGTGGTTTAACCTGACAAATGCATCTGATTTAGTAAGAATATCTGCGCTGGAGGCAGCTTTGGGATGCTCCAAAACGGTAAATCAGCGTAACTAAGATGCGACGGGCTGTTTCTTTTGTATCTCTATCTATCTATCTAGCTGGCTGTTTAGTCACCGAGGTAACAGTATCTCGAGTTATTGTTTGGTTGTGCATGACAGCAGCTCTAATCTGCTTGTACGTTTCTAAACAGCCACCACGTTGTTGCTTGCCGTTAAAAAGCTGCAGTAATTAAAGATAAAGGTAAAGATCTGGTTGCATCCATTCAATGACATTGCACTTTTTGCTGCTGCGTTTTCAGTTTTGACATGAATTTCAGTGTGCAATCGCTGTGCGGTACAACCTCTTTCTTTTAATAGTTACGTTTTTGTCAAACCTCCCAATGTGACGGTATTTCACCTACATATGCTTGCTTATCTGGGCAGTCAGTCTACAGTGAACAGTAAAAGAAATAAAATATCAATCCCAACAGAGCACAATTATGGAGCTTCTTCCTGTGCTTGAACCGGAAGACGAACCACGAGAGGGTGTATGGTAAACACCAGCACGTTTCTGACAGCCGATTCACCGTTTACTTATGTATTTGGTTTATTTCTTCCCGGCGACATTAGCTGCGTGTTCATGCTGTGCCGGTGCTGCTTGGCAGGTACGCCCTGATCCCCAGGGGAGGGGGCCCCGGCGTCAGCGTGGGCCACACGTGTACTTACATCCCAAGCAGAGACGAAGGAAAGGGGAAGATCTTCATCGTCGGAGGGGCAAATCCCAATGGCAGTTTCTCAGATTGCCACGTCATAGACCTTGGTAAACTTACTGGAACTTTACACGTGTTTTATATTGTGCATAACTAAATGCAGGGATGCGGATAACTGGTACTCAAGTACGCATTCACCTTTAAAGGTGAAATAGTACTTGCATACCAGTTCTGCGCATCCCTGATTATATGTATGCGAGAGATACAGATTTAACTTCCAAAACGAATCGCATTGCCGCTTGTTCCCGTCTTGATCGCAGACTGAGCTTTGCTCTGCGGTCTTAACCTTAACCTAGCCATGCCTTCCGTGGGCAGACCGCCACGAGTGGGACGCGCCCGAGTGGGACGGGCTGTCGGCGCGCTACGAGCACTGCAGTTTCGTGCCTGCAAGCAGCCCGCGCAGCCTCTACGTGTTCGCCGGGGCTCAGCAGAGCGGCAACCGCAACAGCATACAGTCCGTAAACGTGGAAGGTAATGACCAGGCCCATATGTCGTCTTATATGGCAAATATTATCAGCTAATGCATTCCTTTTCTTACGTCAATACGGTCTTTCACGAATACCAAAAGCAATTTAATGTTTTAAACATGACTTCAGCGGTAAATCAAACAAAGTACGGTGCTGTTTCTTTACTTGTTCTTATTATCACTAAAGCACCGTGTACTCAGAAAAGCCACAGAATGAAGCTATTGTTCCCTAGTGAAAACCATGGTATTCACAAGATGACATTGATTGTGAGTGTTGTTCCATGTTCTTAATAAATATTAAACAGTGTATAATCAGCATTGTGTACTCTTGTAATACAAAAATAATCTGCTCTGAAAAAAATGTGTCATAAGTTGTAGGAGGTTTAAAGTTTGCCTTTAAATAAAGTTTTGACATTTGGATAAATATTTTGCAAATAGTTCTTGAGGATTGCTGGGAATCATTTTAAAGCCTTGAATCTTGTGCCTTTATCCTCAGAAGCTGCGTCATGGAGAAACGTGCCAGTGACAGGGACCCCCCCATCTCCCAGGACTTACCACACCAGCTCCGCCTGCGCGGGCGACAAGCTCTTCGTCTTTTCTGGGGGGGAAGCTGGAGCCGCCCCCGTGAATGACCCCCAGCTTCATGTCTTTGACACAGGTCACTTCAGATACTAAAAATAACAATGATTATTTAAAACATCAGAGGATCTCCGTGACTTTTTAGTTTCGAGTCATGGATGTGCATGCTTAAATCCTACCTCCCATTTATCCACACGCAGGCTCCTCGACCTGGTCTCAGCCAGAGACCCATGGGAGAGCCCCGTCCGCAAGGCATGGTCATGTTGTGGTCACCGTGGGCTCCAAGCTTTACGTTCACGGAGGGCTGTCGGGGGACAAGTTCCACAGTGACATGTTCTCCCTAGACACCCGTAGGTCCAAATTAAAACATCTCCAGGCCACCATTCCTTGAAAAATGTCATTACAAAATACTCAGATTGGGGACATATTTAGTTAAAGCAAATATCTACCCATGAGATGTCTTGGATGAGTACTTGGATGATGGATGGAAGAATGGATATTGGGGAAAAATTGTATTTCACTTTTTTTTATGCATTTCTCTTTATTATCAAACAAGTGGTTTTTGTTACATGCTTTTAGGGAGGCATAAGTCGAAAGAATTGAGAACAAAAAGCTGCAGTATTTGTTTCTCTGGGAGAGGGCGACACTGAGCCGCACGTGCATTCTGCCAACCCTGCAGTGACCATGACGTGGGAGCGGGTGAGAACCAGAGGCGACTCCCCCCCGGCCATGGCTTCCCATTCAGCTGTGGCCGTCGGGAAGAACATCTACGTGTTTGGGGGCATGACACCAGGCGGAGCCACGAACTCCATGTACAGGTTCCACACCGGTGAGGCCGCGTCTCTGATTCTCTGCAGAGACTCCGCATTTTCCCTCGTTCAAAAGCTGTCAAGTCGTTTCGATGCACCCGAGTTGCACAGCAATGAAAAGACATTATCATTCAGGAGTGTATTCATAAATTAGCATGCTGCCAATAACATACAGTACCGTGCAAATGTCTAAGAAACTGATGTTTTAAATGATCTTCATGTTCGTAGAAAACTGTGACGTTGTGTCTGTCGGTGTGTTTGCTTAGCCATTTCAAAACCTTCCCTAAAATCATGCCAGTATCTGCAACAACCATTTGATACACCTGTGTACTTCTTAGCTGCACCACTAGCACACCGTCTTTGAATAATCAGTGCCTACTAATTAGAATGATTAATTAACTGGGCTAGTGAACGCATTTAGTGAATGTGTTGTATGGCTGCTGTGCCCCTGAGGAGAGGTTTGGGAACTGAAGCGGTGTTCTACCCATCCAGCAAGATATAAGTAACTTTTGGCAAAGAAGAAATTATTGTTGGTTTTTATTGTGTTGCTGTTAACTTGCAAATGTCGCAATGTTAAATTGTGTATTTTTTTTTTCGAGCAGATACACACTACCCAGATTTAAACATTTTTGTTTGTCTAAGACTTTTGCATATTACTGTATATAAAAATCAAGCAGGATTTAATGGGATTAGTGCCCACAATAATTCAGTTCAGGGGCACCATACGGGTGAGTGGGGAGAGGACGGGCGAAGTTATTGGAAATTGGATTGCTCTGGGGTGGGGGCCCAATATAAAATGCTTTCATGACGCCTAAAATTTCCAGCGGCACCCCTGGTTCGGTCATAAGCAGCCCTGAGGTTCTATTTGAATTTTTTAATCATTCACTTCTATTTTCCTCACAATCCAACAGACAGGCAGCGCTGGGCCCTGATGAAATTCAGGGGGCACCTCCCCCCAAACCGACTGGACCACTCGATGTGCGTGGTGCCCTGGCGTCTCCGAGCTGATTCCAGTGGCGGGGAGAAGCCAGCCGGGACTCCTAAAGCGGACACAGTGCACCTCTGCTTTGCCTTTGGCGGTATGGACACGCAGGGCGTGATCCACAGCGATTGTGTGGTTACTGTGCTGACGTGAGGCGGATCCCTGAAAGAAAAACACTGAATAAAAAGCTTTTTTTTACCTTTAATAGCTTTTATTGTTTTATTACAGTGCAATCACCAAAGACACAAAAAATTAAACATAGTTACAAGAATATAACAAAATACGCCAGAAAAAGACAACAGAGACAGTCAAAAGAAAAATAACATACACCTTACATGTCCATAGATGCGTGTATGAAAATAATTGTCATGTATCAAATGTATGAGCAAATGATTGCAAGGAATAACAAGACAAATAAGCATAGCCCCTTTCTTTGAGACATGGGTGTCTGTCTTCCTCTTCCGTTTTTTTTCATGGTTCAAAGACAAGAAAAATAATTGTTTACAATGTATTACATGCTTAATATAAGAGCAAACATTAGCAGTGTCAAAACAAGTACTGATTTATAGTATAGCAATCCAAATCAAATTCACACAAATTGTATGTAATTATAGTCAGATGAACAAACAAACTGTCTCATTGTTCTGGCCTGTTTTTTTTTCTAAGTATGCAACATTTAATGTTTAAGGATTCCTGTTCAGAAAAGTGAAATAAGAAAGTCATCACGTGGTATGATACTGTAGTCTTATAAAAACAGTCTAGTTTTATTTTAAAGCTGAATACGTGATAAGTGACAATAGGCTATACTGAAACACTGAAGCATGTATCTGCCAGCCAAAACATGCCTGAGAGATCAAAATGTTCATTTATGTGACAAATCTGGGGACAGGAACTAGATCAAAAACATAGATGATTCACACAGTGGGAGACACTTTCAAGCAAACTGGCTAGTGGCATACCTGCCTGAATATGACAGGTCTGTGGTCCATTTAACCATTTATCCAGTCAAGACCTTCTGAGAGGCAACTTTTTAAAAAATGTGTCTTAAAGTTTCACAGGGGAATATCATAAGCTTAATATGGCCTTGGTTTCATTGTTTAAGTATTAAAACAAAAGCCAGTTGTTATTTCATATTGTGATGACTGCGTGCGGGGAAGTGGGCGAGAAAGCCGTGAATATGACGAAACGGGGTTTATTTAGGTCTGACAGGTAGACGGGGGAGCAGACAGCAAAACCACGCTAATGACAGACCTGGGGAAACAGGACTACAAGCAGGAAATGCAAAACAGCAGGTAAACGGATTTCATGCAGGGTTAACGAGGTAGGCGTGGTCCACATGAGGGCTGAACGATTGATCGTGACATGTATTAATGTATATTAGTTATGCTTAAATCAGACAGTTAAGTGATCCTTGAGTTGTGAAATCAGTGGCAGAAAAAGTGAAACGAACAAACTTGAAGTTTCACTTTACAGCAGATGATTTACGCCTCCAGTCTTGTTCCTGCCTGCATAATATCATAAGCAGTTCATTATAATCCAGTGTGTATATTTACAAGAGCTGAAGGTTAATACCCTACAACTCATTATGCTTATTATGTTGGTCCTGCTCTCCATCAGGAGGTGGTCCACTGGTATTGTCATATAACTTGCTTATGATTGGCTGGACCACCATCTCAAACTGCTGCTTCTGTGCCTGCAAGTCATCAAGCTCAGCATCCTGATGAGACTCCATCCACTCAATGTTCTCCTCCACAGCCTTCTCGATAGCCTCCTTGTCTTCTGAAGACAGCTTGCTTCCCAGCTTCCCGTCACTCAGCTGGTTCTTCAGAGAGTAGGTATAAGTCTCCAATTCATTACGGGCATCGATGCGCTCCTTCATCTTCTTGTCCTCCTTGGCGAAGAGCTCTGCGTCCCGTAACATGTGCTCGATCTCCTCGGACGACAGTCTGTTCTGGTCATTGGTGACGGTGATCTTGTTCTTTTTGCCGGTCCCCTTGTCCTCTGCTGTCACTCGCAGGATACCTTCAACGTTGACTTCAAAGGTCACTTCGATCTGTGGGACACCCCGGGGAGCAGGAGGAATCCCACTCAGGTCAAAAGTTCCCAAATGGTGGTTGTCCTTGGTCATGGGACGCTCACCTGAACAGACAGAAGAGGAAGATAAGTTATATACCATTTAAAACAGAAACGTTTTTCCATGATCTAAGTGGTGGTGGTTGAAGTGGCTCCCAATTGGTTGTGTGAAGTGCTTGAAAAGCTTGTCTTGAAAAGCACTATATTAATGTAGCCTTCATTCATTCATTCATTCATTCATTCATTTATTCATTCATAATCTAATTAACAAGGAAAATGAGTTCACCTTCATAGACTTTGATAGTGACAGTATTCTGGTTTTCAGAAGCAGTAGAAAAGATCTGAGACTTCTTAGCAGGCACAGCAGAGTTCCTCGAGATCAGCTTTGTCATCACACCTCCAACGGTCTCAATACCCAAAGTCAGTGGGCAAACATCCAGTAGAACGAATTCTAGACAGGTCAATAACATTTAATGTAGTTACTGCATCTTCTGCCAGTACACTAGTGAACATGCATTTTATGTCCTGAATTAGACCCAACTGGTGCTGCAGTGGTTCAGTAATGTCACATGTCAATATCACAGAAGGTCTCGAAACTCACGGCTTATTTCTTCCCCAGAGAGCATTCCGGCCTGCACCGCTGCCCCGTAAGCCACAGCTTCATCTGGGTCGATGCCCCGGGAGGGCTCCTTCCCATTAAAGAACTCCTTCACTAACTGTTGAACCTTAGGTATCCGAGTGGAACCGCCTATTAGCACGATCTCATCAACATCTGACTTTTTCAAGCCAGCATCTTCCAGAACTTTCTGTACAGGCTTCAGTGTGGCACGGAACAGATCCTGTGTGGAGAAAACAGAGTAGAATTAAGGTAGGCAGGGCTTAAACATAGGATTATCCTTTCCACGTTATGTAAAAGAATTTCCCATTGGAATCAATAAAGTATATCTCATCATACCATATCATATATTATGATTATTGGGTGTGAAATTGTGAATTTGTCATTGCTGCCCCAGTAAGGTCTTTTTAAAGACTCACAGGTTTATGTCTGAAAAGCAAAGACTTCAACATTCTGCAACCCAGGTTTAAACCCAATTACCACGTTGAGCTCTTCAAACTTGGCTCTGGTGAGAGACTCTGAGAAATCCTTGCCCTCGAAGAAAGACTCAATGTCGATGCGGGCCTGATGCTGCACGGACAGCGTACGCTTGGCCTTCTCCACCTCTCGCCGCAGTTTCTGCATGGCACGGTTATCCTTGCGCACATCCTTGCCGGTGTTCTTCTTGTACAGCTTGATGAAGTGTTCCATGACGCGTTGGTCGAAGTCCTCCCCGCCCAGATGGGTGTCTCCATTGGTGGCCACTACCTCAAACACCCCATCGTTGATGGTGAGGAGGGATACGTCAAAAGTGCCGCCACCCAGGTCAAACACAAGGACGTTCCTCTCTTTGTTAGTTTTGTCCAGTCCGTAGGCAATAGCAGCAGCAGTTCTGAAATGAAAGAGTGTAAGAAAAAACAAGATAATCATGCTGAGTTTTTAAATGCAATGTCATTTTCATTTTTAAACTATAGCTCAAATTAAAGACTGAAAAAGGGCAAATCCTTGATCTGTTCTACTGGCAAGACAGTACTTTACTGAACAGGCATCAGGGAAATTTTGGTTGTCCAGCAGCAAACCAGGAAGGTGCATAACTGTTTCCTCTAGGACAAAGCAAACCTTTAGCAATAAATAAGACAGATGCTATTTCCCCCTAGGTGTCAGTAGCCAACAATGCTATTTGCACCAGGGTGTATGTAACAGGAAGATTATTATTATTATTATTATTATTATTATTATTATTATTATTATTATTATTATTATTATTATATGAAATAGGCAGCCGAACCTGTAAGAGCTAGACCTACCAAATTTGGTGGGAAGATAACAATTCCTACCCACTTCTCAGACAACCTGACCCAACCCAGACATTCAATGAAGTGATGTGTAACCATGCATGTAACACAGTGTTTGAGTTTTTTGTAGAGACAGGGGGCGGGGCCTGAGGAGGCTGGCTGTAAATAGCTGAATAAAGGAGCAGATGCTATTTGCACCCAGGTGCAAACAAACACTCCAAATAAATAACGGCACATATCCAGTCTTTGCTTTTTATCTCATTAGCAATGCACCATAACTTACGGTTCATTAATGATCCGTAACACATTAAGGCCAGCGATGACCCCAGCATCCTTAGTGGCTTGGCGCTGGGCATCATTGAAGTAAGCTGGAACAGTGACCACAGCGTGGGTGACCTCCAGGAAATACAACAAAGGAAAATCAAAAGTTTAGTAAGAGTTAAAGCTTCCAGTTGTTGATACTAATATACCCTAAGCTACAGAGCCAAATATGCCACCTATTCCCCAGCCACATGGTCATTCTGGGCTGGATGCCAGTGCAGAATTGTGCATACACATACACACACACATCAGGTAAACATATCTTTATGGGGACCGCTAATTCATTCTATGGGAAAAATGCTAACTCTAACCATGACAACCCTAACCCCTACCTGGCCCTAACCATAACCATAAGTAAGCAAGCAAAATACAAGTTTTTTTATTTTTAGTTTTTTCATTGTAGTCACAGATTATGAATGAAAAAAAAACAGGTATTCATAACGTTGTGGGGACATTGTGTCCTCATAAGGTAAGGTTCACACACACACACACATACACACACAGAGTAACCACAATCCACTGCACCATGATGCTCTCGATTAAAAAAAGATACCTTCTCTCCCAAATAGGCCTCTGCTGTCTCCTTCATCTTAGTCAGCACCATCGCAGAGATCTCTTCTGGAGCCAAAGTCCTTGTCTGGCCATCACTGATATTAACCTGAATTTGAGGCTTATTCATCTTCTCAATAACCTGGGTAAGACATTAAGCCAGTCATTTGGAACATAAATTATCTGAATTTCATGAGAATCAAGCAAACTTATTCTATAATGTCGAACAAAAGGAGATAGACTCGTAAAATGCATCCCACCTTAAAGGGAAGGTACTTGATGTCTTTCTGCAGATTTTCATCATTCCAAGTGCGGCCAATCAATCTCTTGGCATCAAACACTGTGTTCTCTGGGTTGGAGGTTAGCTGGTTTTTGGCAGCATCACCGATGAGACGCTCACCCTTTGAAGTGAAGGCCACGTAGGAAGGTGTGATGCGGTTACCCTGGTCATTGGCTATGATCTCAACGTGGCCATTTTTAAATACACCGACACTGTATTTGAGAAAAAATATTGGTTTTAGTTAAGTCTAACAGGTTGGTAATTAATATACTTCTGCCAAGATACAATTCTAAAAACCTAAAAAAGTTGATGGATAATTCACTTTTCGTCTTAATGTGAATATATGTTTTTCACATTAAGTCAGTTTCTCAAACCAGTCCTGAGTGACCCTCAGACGGTCCATATTTTTGCTCCATCCCAGCTCCCTACCAGACAGTCCACATGCAAAAACAAGAATATGGAGTGTCTGGAGGTCTCCGAGGGTACTGAATTAAAAGGCGGTGTAATGATGCATTATATAACAACGCTGCATTGTGTAATAATCCAACTAAATGTAACAAATGAAGTCAAGCATACCAGGAGTAGGTTGTGCCCAGGTCGATCCCCACTACCGTGCCCAAATTCTCCTTCATGTTGGCACCATCAGTGATGCTAGCAAGCACACTGGCAGTGATGAGTAGAAATGCACAGAGTGTTCTCATCCTTGAGGTAATCAACTGTTCAGCTGGATCGTTAAACACACACACACACGCACACACACGCAGGTTTAATTCATTCCAACAAGAGTGCAGTCTATTATCTGACCATGCATATGTACCACATATATGAGAGATACTTGTAGCTGAGAATGGTGCGTTTTGCTAAAATATCAAGTGAATTGTATTTAGGGTAACTGACTGTTATATACAGAACAGTCAACAGTCATACAATAAAAGAAAAACACATGTCTTCTGTTCTCCATAAAGTTAATGACATATGGTTAAATGTAGGTAAAAACACAGCTTTGGTTCAGTAATCTATGTTCAGGGGCACCCAAAAATCTCACGTATTTCACCACCAGCTCACTATAATACATTTAATCGCTTATTACAAAATTATAATGAACTATTATAAACAATACTAATAAATGCAACAATTCCACTTAGCAAGTTTCACAAACATAAACAATAAAAATTACATAATAAAATAACATACCTTAACGTATGACAATTAGTTTTCCCCTCTGAAGTTGTGGAAAAGCCCGGCAGAATGTGTCTTATTTTTTTTCCTCAATGTCTCTTTATTCCTAGCTGTGAGGTTTTTGATATGAGCATCATTGCATAGAACAAAATTCAATTATATAAACCGCTGTCTCACCGTGGAAGCCCATCATTGGTCGAAACAATAAATATCTGGAAGGCGTCCATTGGCTAGGAGACATTCGCTGCCTGTTGCTCATCTGGAAACGAAGTACTGTATGTCGATTTCATCAGTAATGACTAAATCTCTGTTAACTTTACTTGCTGATGACGTAAAAGTATTGTTTGACTTTAATTACATTATTTTTCCCTCCTTATTCTATAGTTTGCATCACCTTTGTATTGCACAGATTCAGAAGGTTTTTCCTTCCATCCGCAATCAGACTCTATAACAAAGTCCTTGCGGCTGACCACACACACATAGACTAATGAAACACACACATCCTATACACCAGGGTGTTTTTGTTATGTGCAATATTTCTTGAGTGCAATTCCATAGTGTTGTACATATACTTATACACATATTTATATATTTTATATTTCCACGTGTACACACACACACACACATATATTCAAAGGAATATTCAAACTGTACGTTGCATCACCATTATTGCAGATCGGTTGCATACATTCGAAAAGTTGCTGACTCGAGTCATTTTATAGCATGAATGCCATATACTACTTATCATACTACTGTCCACTATTTAAGAAAAGGCATTTATAAAGTATCTCTATTCTTTTATGTCATTGATGAAATATTTTGAGTTACTGGTTAAAATATTCTGAGACGTAATTTTAGATGAATTTGATCGAAACCAACATACATTTCATCTTCAAAAGATCATTCAACTAGTCTTACTAATTGCAAAATTAAACATTACATCTAGGAATGTAACCAATTTTATATCAGTCATGCAGTCAAATGTGTTTTTTTTTTTTTGTTTTTTTTGTCTGCCGATGATGTGTGAGCTATATTTTTATTTTATTTAAATTTCGCATCTGACTACTTCCAGAACCCGAAAGGAATCTTTCTGTGAACTTCAGGGGGCTGACCTATGTTATAACATTAATTATCCCCATAATGAGGAAATTTTTGTTGTTTAATATACAGGATATACAAGGTATTGTAGGACAATACATTGAACAATGTACTGAATAATATACAATAAAGCTGAAATGCAAAGACTGCAATGCAATCATATTACTAGGCGATAGGAGTCACGCAATAACGTGAAACTCTTGTAGCATTTCCTTGTTGTCATTCAACGTCACCTTCGGCGGACGATTACAATGTTTTCTCGGAAGGGGGAGTCAGTATTTAAGATAAACACAAAGTATTGTACATCGAAGAAAAATGCACTTTTGAGGAGTAAATGAATAAATGAATTAATTTGAACTGTACAATTAACGATAGCACTAGTTAATTAAATCATTTTTGTTTTTTGTATTTTATTTAAAGTTGGGTACACACCCCTGTGATATGACGTAATAAGTGTTAGAAAGCGCGCGATATTGGGGTGTTCAATGTTGCCGGGTTTCTTTAAGTTCATGTTTAGTGTTAGTTGTAATGGTGTATGTTACTTTTAATAGCTAATTAAGTTTTGTATACGTACGTATGTACGATTGTTTTTTTTTTGCTTGTGCTGCTTCTCTTCTAGTTAGTACCAATGTTATGTTACTACGGGGAAGAATTGGCGGTTGGAGAAGCGAAACCGTAAAACTAATGCTACAGTAATATAACATTTTACAGATGCGATTTAAAAACAAGAATTGGTGGTGATTAACGATTAGTTGTTTCGATTGGTGGAGCGTGTACCCATAAAAGAAGTCGTTTTGTAATGTCGGTGTGCCCAGATACAGCATCCATTCCTCCCTTGGGAAAAGGGGACAATCTTCATCAGCAAGGTAGCCATGTGATACGTATTTACATCGTTTAATTTATACTGCTGATTTATTTTAAAACGTTGTCATGGTCAAATTGAAACGAAGCATAGTTGATCAATTCACGACATTTCGCGCAATTTCCGGCAATTAAAAGTAAATACAGATACACTGATCTCCAGTTTAGCGACATGTTCGTACAGACAGTATGACTTCAACCCACGACAAAAGATTTCTTATTTATAGTCAAGGAATGAAGGGCAGACCCTTGTTTGATGCATGCCTGATGCCCGCTTTTGTTAAAAGGAAAATGCTTTTGTGTGGGATCTGAGGTCCTAAAGCCGAATTAACAGTCTGTATCCCATTGCCTCCCGTGCAGTCTTGGCTTCCTTCCCACTATGCCAGCTGACAGAAGAGGATCTTGCTCAGAACCCGCTTTTCTGTAGCCTCTTGGTGGCGCTGTCCAACCATGTGGACCACACCGGGCTGACAGTGGCCCTGAGGAAAGAACTGGAAAAGGTAGGGCCATTTCCTTGGACTGTCCTTACCTTTTGCAGTTAATTGTTACTGCTGTTGGAAAGCACCTTTGGGTGAATGTCAGCGAATGCATGTAGGAAGAACTTCATCATGACTGTTTTCTAGTTGAAGGAAAAACAGAAGCCAAACTGTATTCCCCGGTTTATTGCATTTTTAGATTGTGTTTTAACACAACACTTAAGATCTGACTTATATAATGATGTATTTCTGGTATTGTTATATTTTATAGTAATTTATCTGATGTCGTTATCACAAAGTAGTGTACATTCTTGGGGCATTTGTATAGTTTGATATTTCATGGAAAGGCTCGGCTTACCTTTACCTGATGTAAAGGTTCCAGCCAGCTGTGTGTGTGTCCTGGTGTTTCCTGGCTGGCAACCAGCTGACGTCTTGTGGGGTGTGCAGGCTGACAGAGACCTCCAAGCACAGAGACTGAGCTGGCTGCAGTCAGAGAGCCTGTACCGGCTGCTGCAGGAGATGATCCAGGACCACTGTGTCAGAAAACACCGCAGTGGCACCTCATCAGAGGATGACAAGGTTCACATCTGAGCATCTGTATTATATGTTGGGGATGTTTTCAAATATCATAGTATACTATTCTGATACCAGTTATACTCAGTAACACACCTGAAATAGAATTTCCTAAAACCTGTTTTTGAACCATTTTCTCAAAACTATATTTATTAGTAAAATCTGCTGTGCAATGACTTGGCCATTAACCTAACGTTTATCATTGACCTTAAAATTACATTTTTGTTTTATGCACCTGTGTGTAGTTCTATGACACCCTGGAGCGTTGTCTTCTGGTGGCCCAGTGTGTGAGGCAGCTGGACCCCAGCAGCACCACCAGCCAGGACCAGCCTCCCCTGTTGGGACTGTCTGCTCAGCACGTGCTGGACCTCATGCCGCCTGAGCAGGTGCACCAGCCACTAACATCAGTGAATCTGGACTCATCTACGTACATCTCAATGCATGAATGAATGAATGAAGTAAAACGGATGTAGTTGCAGATGCATGACACACCCATGTTAAAAATGGCAATGCACAACACTAACTTGAGTGCCTGGACGGGTTATTCAAGTTATAAACTGACCTTTTGACACTATCTCACCAGGATGTGCGTCGAATGAAGCAGAGAGTGTTGATGGAGCTGGAAGGGCATTTGAAAAAGAAGTGTTTTAACATTCTTGCATACTACCAGCCGGATTGGGGTAAACCTAATACTAATGCTAATTGTTTTTTTTAAGATACATTTATTGAGCATCAAAAATTGTTTTTTGACATGTTTTTGTGACGCAGCTTCCTCGGGACACTCAGTCTGACAGTTCATGTTAATCTCCCCAGAGGACGAGAGTGAGGGCCTGAAAAACCTGAAGTTGTCGCGACTGCCAGAGAACCTTGAGAGCGAAAGCAAGAGAGCTGATGCCTTGAAGGAGAAGACCAGGGAGAGCGCCGCCCTGCTGCAGCGGCAGACTCACTGCTATCTCTCCGTAAGTGCTAGCTGGATCTCAGTAACGTACTTGTCTACATTTTGTTATATGTGCTTTCATGGGTGTCCCTAAGAGTTTAAATATTTTGAGTGGATAGTGAACGCAGTCAAGGTGAGTAACTTTTTCAAAAGGATGATTCATGTGGGACCTGTGGTCTTGTTCTTTTGTTTGAAACCACATTTGACTATGAATGAATTAAGCAACCAACAGTTTCTGTGCACAATTTGATTGTTTACTTCAAGTCAAACGTATTCAATAAATTATTTGGGGTGTTAGAAACAAACATGAATGGGTTATCATTCCCATTTACATACATCACAATTTATTCTCTGTTTGATGGACAGTTTGGATAACAGTGTCGTAACCTCAGAGACTGGATCACAGGGTGCTTTTCCTCTGCACCAGGTACCAAACTTTGGTTACTTCAAAAAAGTACCAAAGTCAGTGGTACTTCTGGTGTTTGTTTTCTACCAGCACAGAATGACGTCGGCGGTGACCAGCACCACTTGTGCACTACATTCTGCATGTGTCCCCTTTCTTCCATACGGTTTGCCATCCAGTTGTCGTTAGATCTGTTCTTCTGACCAGATCGCAATTAAAGCTTGGGTCTCTTCATTTGTTCACAAATGCATTATTATTTCTTATTTATTTATTTTTTTTACTTTACAAAAACAATGATAAATTTTTACAAGATGGCGCTTGTGTTTTCTGTTTGCAAGGCAGACTATTTGCATACCAACCAACAATAAATGTTTACATTAAACACATATGCAAGTTACACCTCAAAGTACCAGACAAGTGCCCCAGCTGGTTTGGTACTTCAGTACTGGTACTGGGCTGGAAGTGAATGGGGAAAAATGGGCAGTACTAATTTTTTAGTAGCAAAAGTTGGGTACCTGGTGCATCGGAAAAACGCCTTAAAGTCGATGCCAGTGCCCCATTCCTGCTTTTGATTGGTGGTTAAAGAAATGGACGCACAAATTGGAAATTGTATGTTTATGACTTAAGAAGTGTATTTCTTTTTTATAACTTTTCAAAAAGTAGACTTATTTTTTTCTTCAAATAAAAAGCATCAAGAATCTCTATGGACAATGTATGTCATACAGAATCTTCACCGTATTAAAAAAAAAAAAAAATCATATTATTATAGTATAGAACCCTTGCTGTGAACCCTTTCCATCTCATTCCCCCACAGGAGGTGATGGGCTGCATCCAGATCTTACAGTCACTCATCCTGGATTATCGGCTGATAGCCCAGAGAGAGCTGGACAGGAAGAAAGTAGAGTATCTGGAAGCTAAGTGCCAGATAGTGTGCTGTAAGATCAGGTGGGGGACGGTGCCTCGTGCTGGCTGGCCGTGTGAGCTCTGCCATACTGCTGTAGCTGCCGATTACTGTGCAGCATTTAATGGTCCTATTTCCTCTCACAGAGCTGAGATGCTGCGGCTTCAGGTAGATACCTACACAACAGAGAAAATAAGCGCCCACCGCGTAATCAGGTAAGGCGAGTGGGAATGACCTACAAATAAAAGTGCAAATTGATCTATTTAGATGGTACTTTGTATACGTTACATACATTTCAGTGTGGATTTTTTTTGCTTTTCGTGTGTTTCTCCACTTAGAACCTCCCCAAGACCATCTGTTCCATCAGTTTCTCTTTCCTAACCTGATGCTTCGTTACATTCGCTAGCAAATATGTTGCATTTCTGCTCCTTGAATAATCCTTTGAGGTTTTTGCTTAGTTATAAGCTCCTGCTCCAATAGTGCTTACACTTGTACCTGGGCTTTCGCTGGAAGCTCAGTCTAGCTGCACTTGTGTCTAGTCGACTCCTGCGATTATTGTGTAAAATAGATTTTATCGCTGCTCACGGTGCATGCATTTTGCCTGGTTAGTTAAGTTTCAGTAAGACCTTTTAATAATAACTTTGTTCTCTTGTGTGTTTCCCATACTGCCTTATTTATTTATTTCTTTATTTATTTTTACATCTTCACCCTTTCCAGGAACAAGCTGGACACGGAGCTGAGGGCCGTCCGTGCCGAGAAGCAGACCGCAGAGTCTACGCTGTCATCCTTCGAGATCCTGGGCCAGGAGTTCGAGGCTTTGGTGGAGCAGTACTCACAGCTCCGGCTGGAGATCGAGAACAAGCGCTGGGCCCTAAAGGAGTTCTCCAGGCACAGTCACTGAAAGAACTGCTCTACGCCTGGACTAAAACGAATGCACCTGCTTTTTGTGCTGACATAAATATGGCATGTGCTGTGTAGATATACTTTTGTTTGTTGTTGTAGTGCCAGGTTTCTAGGCAATTAGTGACTTAATTTCATACTGACTGAATAATTTGCATCTTTTTGTTGAAAATAAAGGAGGCTATCTTCATTATTGAATGGTCATAATTAGCCATTTCATTTGGCTCTGCTGAGAACACATGGTAGGGTGTATATATGATTAAGAAATTTGTCTTGGTTTCAAATGAAGCCAAATAACAGCACACTAGTCATTTATATATAGTATTTGAGCCACGGATTCATGTGGCTCACTGCACAAAGAACACAGTTTCTTAGCATAACTCCATTAGTGCAGTGACTGGTCAAGCTAATTTTCCAAGTACAGTGTTAAATAAGTTAATGGCAACGCTAAAATAACATAGAAATAAAATGTGAAACATCTAATTTGCATAATAATAAAAGTAATTGGTCACAAGTCTTATTACTGTGTTCTGAGAGCACATTATTAAAATAAACGTCAAGCCATTAAGGTGGACCTTAAATGGGATACAAAGTCACCCGCTTAACTAAGAAAACCCTGCAGTGCCAGTTTTATTTGCAACAGCTGAAGATATGGATGCAAGCTGTTACAAATACTGATGGTTCAGTTTTACACTGCTGCAGTAGGCAGTAGAATGCATTGTCACACCCTCTGTTTGCTTTGGGTCTGCACCATTGTGCTCTAAACAGAGATTACAGTGAATATTGTGATGTACAGAACAGGACTAAGAAAATTATGTTTGACTTCTCCCACCCTGGTCACTTCCTCTTTCAGTATCTCCCGTTGCGGACAAAGCTTTAAGAGACGTCAGTCCAAGTACAGCTGCCCCGCCCTACTAAACAAGGCCACTTACCCATACTTTGTCCTTTATACTCCCATTCACTCTAAGCTGATTTTCAGATATGCCAATTAAAGCTGTTTGTATCCCACATCTTGCCATCTCACTTATTTATATGCCTGTGTTTTTTGTTTATTTATTAATAGCACATTTTCCTATTTCCTATCTCTCTTTTTAAATCTTTATTCTGTTTCTTGTATGTGTTTTTTGTCTTGACTCTATGTTTAAATTGTATACTGCCACCACCAAAACAAATTCCTGGTACTTTTTATAGATGGGGAATAAAATGATTCTGATTCAGATTTTGATTACGTCAATCACCGCATCCATCCGTGACTGCCTATCAGAGAGGAATGATGACCGAAGATCCTAGTACAAATTTTTGGTGAATATATTTAAAACACATTTAAAATGAAAATAAGGCACATTCGCTTGTCGTACATTGGGCCTGCTCCTGGGAAAGGACTACAAACATGGCGGGGCGCTAAAGTGCGGAATCTACTTTGATGACGTGGTACCGTTTGCTGTCCCGGACGATGCAGAATGGCAGACCAGAGCAGGCAAACCAAACTCGCCGCGGCCAAGAAAAAGGTACGAAACCTGCTTTTTCCATCCCGTTGGTAATACATCATTCGGTAACCTGTAGACCTGTTGGTTTTGTGTTACACTGTCGCCGCTGGGCAGCGGCGGGCGGATCCCGAGGCTGTCCGAGTTACACATCTGCCAGCTCCTCCATCAGCGTTCGTCCGGCCTATCGGAGGCCATTCTCTCGGCTGCTTTTGCCACTGAAATACCGGGGATTAACTCCGGCCTACGGGAGTGACTGCTTCAGGAGTCAGTGTGGGGACTTTAACAATAAGAAAGATAGAAATATCTTAATCTTTAAATAATTGCGTAATTGGTTATTTGGGTATCTGTCAACTTTGGCTGATTTATGGGCTGTCAGCCTGGTGTTAGCATTACGGTGCTAAGAGTTAGGAGGCGGCCGGGCGGCACTGAAGCTAAGACGTGGCATTCAGCGTTGTCGCTCGGAAACATGACAACCTGGCCCCCCTCGCCAGATTAGTCCTTTTTTTGCCCAGTATACCCCTTTGGCAATGGGAACGGCTCGGTGTCTGTATCTATCAGGGCACTCCTCTCCGTCTGCGTAACGAAGGATGACAGTCCCGGCAGACAACGCCAACCCGATGACTGCCCAGATAAAGCCCAGGATATTCGCATTACTTTCTCTAGGTTGGCGTAGAAAGCATAGCCACAGCCGTGCAGTGTTGACCGGGCAAAGCCGAAATGATCTGACTTTGGGACCGAGATACCCTCATTTATTACTGACCGCTTCGCGGAAACCGAGCCTTGTAGAGTCCTCTCTGACAATTTCTGTCGTTTTTAAAGGCCCAACTTCCGTGTGAGTGTGGAATGCAAACTTAGGAATTTTCTTATGTCGGTCCTTCTTACAGTTTGTGTTCCCCATGACAGCTGTCGCAACCCCGTCTGGCACTTTGAACTTTACCGGTATCAGCGTGTGGGCCATCATCGCGCCCAAGGGGCGTCTCTGGCTCCCTCTTCTATTCTGATGGCTGATTTTTCTTCTCTTGAGGTGTGAGAAATGCAATCAAGTTCAAATTAAGCACATTAGTACTGCACTTGTGACAACCGTGGACGCTGTCGTGATTTAAGTCCTACTCCGTGCAGGATGTGCCAGTCCTCATAGTCAGTACAGTCCTCATAGTTTCGTTTTAATGAAACTACAAACGCCGTTTTATATGCTTCGTTACTTTCTGCCGTCCTTTACATATAATGGTGAGTAGATAAATCATAAATATTAATTTTATAAGGCTTTGAGTTTTAAAATGGTTAAAATCCTAAAATTTGAGCATGCATTTTTTAGTCATTGCAGAGGAGACTTAGATTTTAATCTTATTGGTAGGACCCATATACATTAGTGGCCAAAATTGTGGGAACATTTCCAGTTTAGAGCTGTTGCTGTAGTTACTTATTTTATTGTAACATTCTTTGATCATGTATAAACATTGCCACCAATATTTGTATTGTATTTTTTAAAGTGTGGTGGGAAAAATGCTAGGTGGTTCCACAATTTTGGCCACTAGTGTATCTGATGTACCCCATATGTGAAGGTTATTCAAATCAGGGTCCTCGTGTTCCGAGCATTGCTAGTTTTCCAGCCTTCCTTTACCTGTCAGTCAGGTGTGAAGCTTCAGACCAATCAGAATCAGTAATTATTAAACTAACTACCTGGGAGAACTGAAGACAAGGCCTGGATTTGGAATCGAGGTCCAGATCTGAAGAACCCTGCCATAGGTGTTAGGGAGTGTTTGCTTGTATGAGATTGTTTCTCAGAGCTTTCAGTAGATCTGTTTTCTACTTGAGCATGGATTGAAATTAACAAAGTACTTCAAATATATGAATGTAGGTCTTCTTTTGTTACGCAAACAACTGAGATAAGTAAGCTGTCCTCTGCTATGAACTCCACGACAAATAGTGCCAGTGTTTGCCTGTTGACTGCCGCGCCCGATCATTTTGGAACACATGACTGGTCATTGTGACCCAGACTGAAACATAATCTCTGGGCTGAGATGCCAACGCGATGTGTCTCTGTATTTAACCCTGTTTAATATTTGCATCCAGTTCACACGCTGTGGTTCCCAAAAAGTCCCTGCGTGCCCCCCCGCCCCCTATTTCTGTAATCACTCTTCCGAAAAACTATCAAGTAACTCCTGCTACTTTAAGAAACCAGTGTTTTTTTTTTATTTATATATTAAATTTCATCCTCTCTCCACCAACACCTTCTCACCAGCTGAAGGAGTTTCAGCAAAAGAGCACACCTCCACCTGGGGGTGCGGGGGCGAAGAAGAAGAGGAAGGTCAAGGGTGGGGCTGACACGCCCACCGAAGAGAGGAGGTCCCCGGACAGTGTGAGTGACCCACACTCAGTTACCATCCTCTCAAGCCTTAGAGATGACTGAGCTTTTACTTCAGCAGTATATGGTCAGCACAAGAAAGTTTCTTGATTATCTTAATTGTGTCTCATACAGTATAGTGATGTTTCCTTTTCTGAAAGTGCACAGATCCTCTATTATGGTTTTGTCCATCTTTAATATTATGCGGTCAAAGCAATGTATGAGTTTGGTATTATGGCCATTTTGTTTATTGGAAGAGAAGTTAAATCTCTAGTGGTCTGACTTCCTAATATTGCTTGTATTGGGCATATTGCACATTTCTTGATTTTTTTATTTTTTTTTTGGGTACATACTAATAACTGATGTCACAGTAATGCACCCCCCACCATCCCGTGTCTTCTGTCACTCTCCCTAAGTGCCTCGCCCCTCCTCTTTCTCACTCGGTCTGCCGGTCTTCCGCTCCCCTTTCTCCTGTAGATTCAGAACCTCCTGAAAGTTCTGGTGTCTGATCATACTCTGACTAATGGGGTCACTCTTCCTCCGTTTATTAACAGCCAGGTGAGGTGGTCTTTCCTTCTGTTTCTCTCTCCTTTTTTGGCTCCTGCTCTCTGCATGACTCTCTCCATATATTGGCATGATTCTTTTATTTATTTATTTATTTATTTATGGGGGACTACGAGATTAAAGTTACTTTTTGACTTTTCATTCAGTATTCAGAGTGCCTAATGTCCCCATCTTAGACCCACCCGTCCCCCTCCAGCATCCCCGTCTATTTCAGGTGGAATATTCCTGAGCTATTGCTGTTCATTTCTTATATTTAATAAACTTCGCACCTGCCCCGAAGCTTTGGGTGTATTCAGTTTTCTGTCCACCTGCAGTTTGTGAGGTGTGCGTGTGCCCTCAGCGTCTGTCTGTGCGTCACGCCTCGTTGCCATGTGTGTCCTGCCAGGCTCTATGCGATGGGGGCGGCCGGGGGTCCCCAGATGTCCCGGCCACGGAGGACCCGCACGGGGAGCCTGCCTACAGCTTGCCCACCCCTAACTTCGCTAACTTTGCTAATGCTGCTAATTCTGAGTGTACCGGCAGCAGTGCTGTGGCCCAGGTTTGTCTCTGTCACTTAGCCCCCTGTCGTCATGGTTACTAACAACTCGTATAACATCCCCTGCCTGGTATTATTCTGATTCAATTATCCATCCATCCATTTAATTTCCTAACCCCCCCCCCCCCATTTTAGGTAAATGTGATCTGTGCACTTATGAGAACCCTTGTTGTTCTGGGACCTTGTACACATTATCTGTATTGTTTTGCACTCAGTCGGGCTGAACGACTAAGCATTCCAATGTATCTTAGATGTTGAATCTCTGGTCTGTGGCCTCACACTGCCCTCCTCTGTCACCGCTAGGTCTCCAGCCCTGATGCAGACCACACTGAAAATTCATCGGAGGAGCCCAGGTGAGTGGATGGACCCCATAGTGCTCTGAGAGGGGTAGTTGGGAGCCTGTTCATCGCCCCTTTCTTTAATGTGACTCACATGCTGTGTATATGGGAGGCAATGGGAGTGTCAGACAGGCTGGTCCACAATTCAAATCCTAGGGTCAGAACTGCTCTCAGAACTGTGCTTCAGATGTCAGTGGTCGCTAACCTCTCGGAGGACCTGACCAGGTCTCTGTTCTCGCAGGCCCCTGTCCTCCACAGAAAGTCTGCGCCAGCTCTCTCAGCAGCTCAACGGCCTGCTGTCCGAGGTAGGGGCCCTCCCTGGGCCGCCACGCCTGGAACCTGTCTTCTAGGTGTTGTCTGTTAGGCTCGGGGCCAAGCATTGCCGGTGCGGAGTAAACAGTTTCTGCAGCACCAGTGTTTGTTGGTGGAAAGTAATAAACAAACAAGTCAGCAAATATGGCCGGAGAAAAAATAGTCCTTTCTGCCTTCCTGACAGTCCCAGTCATCGTATGTGAATGGCGACAGTGCCGTTTCCCCCCCCAATGAAAAAGAACTTGAGGTAAAAAATCTTTTTTTTTTTTTTTTTTTTTTTTTTTTTTTTTAATCATTTTCATCACGAGACCCTTCTTCAGAATTCTTGGCCCCACCCATAGAGATCAAAAGGGGGGGGGGGGTGCTTTGCTTTATGCCCCACCCCCTTCATCTTACTGCTGTCATTCTTGACGGAGCTCCACCTTCATATCACATGACTGGGTGACCAGTTTATTAAGTTTCCAGTCACTCGGCCGTGTTAGGTTTCCGCTCCCTCTTCTCATAGAGTGTTTTCCACTTCGCTCCCTCCACGTGAGATTTCTCGCCTCACAGTTCAACCGTTCTGCCATGAATATTAAAAGATGACTTTATTTTTAATAATTTTATTTAGATTTTTTTATTTTGATTCATGCCTTTCTCGTATGTTGTTTTTTTTGGCAGCTTATATAATCTCTAAAATCCTTGTTTTTCGTGGGAGATAAAAAGTCGGCCTTCTATCGGAATGCAATCGGAGAATTTAATTCAGTTGTTAATTTCATGGAATGAGTCAGTTTTACCGTGATGATGGCAGGTATCCACGCTGTGTGTTTGTGCATCTGAACCATCTGCCTGGACCAGACTCTCTTTTAAAGAATACTATTTCGGTGCTGTGTCCGTTTAAATTTCCTGATGGCAGCCAGCATTTTGGCATCATTTGCTCCAGCTGTTTGGCTTCCCAAACTCCCAGAAAAAAGTTGGTATATAATAATGTAATTGTGTTTGCTTTATTCTAATAAAGCCCCCCTCCCCCATTTTTACTGCCCAGGGTATAAATTTCTCTCTCTAGCTCTCCTCACACGCAAACACCCCTTCCTCTTTTGCTTCCCTCCAGAGGTGGATGAGCGTTTGTGTCATTTGTGGATTTGATGTTTGAGTGATGTTCTGATCCCTTTCTGTTCTAAATTTCTCCCCCGTGGCCTTGCACCACCCTCCCATCTCTCACTCCATTTCTTTTTTATTTATCCATCCTTTTCTTCCTCCTCCTCCTGTCCTCTGCATGCCTGCACGTCAGGCTCAAAACCAGGAGTTGGCAGCCGCCCTCGACTCCAGCCATCTAACAAACAACCAGCTCAGTGCAAAGCTAGACCAGTTGGTAAGAGTATCTGTCTGGTTGTGTGCGAGTGTACGTCACCCCCCCCCCCCCCATCTGTGGCTAATCCCACCACGGCATGCCGGCTGCCCACTCCAGCTCTTATGTCAAGTGACCCCACCCTGGCTTAGAGTCCAGCAGATATCCTCGCTTAAGGCATCATGCGTGCTTGGAGGTATAACCCCCCCCCACCTACCCCTCTGGACCTTGTTCACAGCAGCATTGTGCCCACTTGAATGCATATCCGCAATCCCGCATGCCTACTTTCTTTCAACTGCGCACAATATAACAACGGCCTGAAGGTGAGACCCCGGGATGGGTTTCCAAGATGGCCTATGCCTTTGTGGTGGGCTTTCCTTGTGTGGAAACGAACTGCCAAGCTTAGTGTCCTTCTGTGGCTGTTTTTGTGCGCTGAGTACTAACCCATACTAACTACTGGTGGCTGCTGCATTTGTGTTTTTTTTTTTTTCCTTTGTGTTGAAATGAGCAAGAATGGGTTCTAGCACTAGAATCATTTTGGTGGCCTGTCAGCCGTACCTAGATCCAGTGTAACTGTTGGGTTCCCATTGCTTGCTTAAAATGGAAATATTGCTGCTATATTTGGTTTGTGAAAATCCACACTTGTTAGTGATTAGTGTTAAAGGTCGTTCTCACCCAGACAGTGTCATAGGAGGTTCTTATGAAAATGGTTGGGATCATCTGAGAATTTTAGCGTTCGTAATTCAGTCCTGATCCATTTTTTTCTTCCATAACAGACACAACAGACTCAGGAACTGACAGACCAACTTCAGAAGGTAGGTTGATTCAAAGTGGACATCCTTGAGTCCTTAGTAGCACCATTAACTATTAACTAGAAAAAGGTGGCTGCCTTTCTCAAATTTATTCTGTAATACAGAAGAGGAATTGTGGGAAAATGGTCTGTTTGTCCAGGAATTTTAATATGTTAACTCGAGTCACTTCCCTGCCAGTGACCCTTTGTGATTGTTGTGATCCCTGTGTTTGTGTTTTAAGGAACGCAAAGAGTTTGAGCAAAAGTTTGTGAAGGAGCAGGGAGCCATGAGAGAGCAGCTGCAGGTGAGTCAAAGATACTCGGTCCAGTCAAAACTTGGGTCAATCAGTTCTCGAGGAAAAAGTGATGCAAGTTTTTTTTTTTTTTTTTTTTTTGTGATTCGGTGAGAGTGACAGTACCTACCCACCTGGCATTTTTAGGATAAAATGTAACATTTATGCTTAGCAGACCTGATACCAGTGTGACAGAGGTTGCTGTTTTTGCAGCATTATCAGTTTGTTGGGGCTGAGCTATGCCCTGCCCCATGCGACGACTGACAGGTGTGTTTCCACTCTCATAGGTCCACATTCAGACCATCGGCATCCTGGTGTCAGAGAAGTCGGAGCTACAGACGGCCTTATCCTACACCCAGCAGGCTGCCAGGCAAAGGACAGGTGACCTATTCTAACATCCATTGTGATATGAACGACCCCTGACAGCAGGGAGGGGGGTTTGAACCCCATACCATCTGGTATTCAGGTCCTTTTGCAACTGAAGTCTTTAGGCCTGATTTTGACCGCGTTTCTGCACGACTGCCCTCAAATAAAAGAAGTGAAATGGCAGCTCTGAGCAAATGGATGTTCTCGTCTCCAGGGGAGGCCGAGGAGCTGGGCTCCCGCCTGCAGGCCAGCAAGCAGAGAATCTCGGAGCTGGAGAGGACGCTCTCATCCGTGTCCACGCAGCAGAAACAGTTTGAGAAGGTATAGCACACAGCGAGCTGTCATCACACCATCGGTCCCTTTACAGTGTCTGGGCCCAGACAAAGGTGATGTGATGATTTGCTGGGCATGGGATTTGAACTCATGCCTTTACGGACACAGACACAAGCTCTTTACGCTGCCTCGTGTCCACATCTTCTGCTGAGGTTGCGATTGATCTTATCATAAAATAAAACTTCTTGCTAAAATACACTTTATTCCTTCCTTTAGCATAACAAAGAGCTTGAAAAAGAGAGGGACAACCTCAGACTTGAAGTCTACAGACTTGGGTAAATACTACTTTGGGTGGGAAAACCAGTTGACCTTTGCTGTTCACCTTGCAGCTGTTGTGCTCGATTTTTTTGGTTCCTGACTTGCGTATCTTTCCTCGTCCCTCCCCAGTCAGACGAGCGAAGAGGCCAATCAGAGGAGCTCGGAACTGGCTGAGCAGCTGAAGCTGAAGGTGAGCGAGAACTCGGCCATGCAACTTAACCTGGAGGACCTGCGCAAGAGGCTGGAGATGGCTGACCTCATGATCCAGCAGGTGGGCGGAGTCTCATAGTAATCGCATTTGTGCATGTCTGTGGAGTTGGGATTTATCTGCAGTGGCCAGGTCACTCTGTTAACTATATATCTATACTTCCCCGCTCTTAGTTCTCCAGCCAGTCTGGTCCTCCTAGTGCCGACCAGCAGGTGGCGATGCTTCTGGAAGAAAAACTGCAGATGGAGGCTCATTCAGCACAGGTAGTAAACACTTCATAAGCATGCTAGGCCCATTGTGCCTGACTCTGCATGTCGGCGCGACCATGTGACCGCGGGCCACCTTCTTGCTGTAGCTGCAGGAGTCCATTACACAGCTGCAGAGGGAGAGGGACCAGTATGCCGCACAGATCCAGCAGGAGGCGCAAGTGTGGAAGGAGAAGACGGAGCAGCTGCTGTCCCAGGTACAACCTCTGTGCTGCTCCTCCTGTCTGAAAGGACTCACATCCTCCACACAGGCCCCAGCACTGGCATTTTGTATGTAATTGCAAATTCTTCAGTCTAGGGCGCTTCATCGTGTCTATAAGGCCTATAAATAATGCCGAGGGTTCACTGTAAAAATGTGACCAACGATGGTGAGTGTTTTATGATCTGAGCTGCCCAGTAATTCGCGCTGGTGTACCTGAACAGGTGACCCTGTTGTCCAAAGAGAGAGATGGCTTTGTGGAGCAGGTCCAGGAGCTGGAGGCCCAGATCACAGAGCTGAAGAACAGTGCAGGTAAGGTCTGCGGAGGTTAATCCCATGATGCTTTGCTGGAAGGTGGTGCAGCGTAGGCAGGTGACTTTACACAGCTGCTTCCACGCTTACCGTGGCGCAGCTTCTTGTTTCGTGCTTTGTTCCTTTTTATAGTGCTCGTAGTTTTCAACAAGGTGGCGGTTTTAGGGTTTTAAGTAAGTTGATTAATGTCTGGCCTCCTGCCAGCGCCGTTGACCCAAGAAGTAGAGCCCCAGGCCCCTGCCCTGTCGGTGGGTCCCTCAGAGAGCGAGATGGCCCTCCAGGAAGCCCTGGGCACCATGCAGCAGGAGAAGGAGGCCGTCAGTCTGCAGTACCAAGCCCAGGTAAGGGCTGCGGGCAGCATGCTTTAGGGGTTGTGAGGGAGGCGATCGTGGTGCTATTCCGCAGAGGTTAGAACAGTTGAATCATCTGTTAGGGTAGATGCTTGTTTCAAGGTTGTTCACAAGCTGCTATCTTATCACATGCTGGAATTGTTTACTTGGCCTGCATCAATCAGCATAAAATGCAGAGAAAATGAGATTTGAGTTCTGTGTCCTTGATA
>JAODKE010000125.1:6064121-6093073 GCA_026779605.1 Mormyrus hasselquistii
GCTGGTGCGAGGGGGGGGGGGGGGGGGGGGGGTGGGGGGGGGTGGTGGGGGGGTGGGGGGGGCGGGGAGGGGGGGGGGGGGGGGGGGGTTGGGTTTGGATTGAAATAAGTGGCAGAGCACAAAGGGGAAAGGAGAAAGAAGAGAGGTGGAGAGGTAGGATAAATCGGGGAGAGGGTATGAGCCGTACAAGATGGAGAAGTGAGACGGTGGGGGGGTGGGGGGTAGATGGGAGAGATTGTGGTAGATGAAACAAGAGAGGGTGATGGGGCAAAAGAGAGGGTAACAGCACAGAGGGAAAGAAAAGGCATGTGAGACCATTGGTATCTCCATAAGCCATTCAATAGGGGGCAGCACCGCTCTCCCTCTCTTTCCAACCCCCCCACCCCCACTCCTACACATCAGGGCACCCCCAGGATTCCTACCATGAGGAAAGAGAAGGATTCAGGCTAGCCCACGTCAACAAGCCAACAGCCCCCTCCCCCAAACACACCCACGACCAGGACGCACAGGACACCGGTCAGACTTCCCTAGAAGCCCGGCAACCCATCTGAACTCTGACTCCCAGGAGCCAAGCCCAGTCAGGCTGCCGGTGCCAGGGATGCGGCCGCTGCCTCCCAGGGGGCATGTCTGGATGCTGAGTGCCACAATGAGGCCACCACTATGCACTTAGCATCAATACGGGTCAGCATTACAGTCTAATTGACCAGCAGCTGATATCCTGAAGAGGGAGCTATTCAGCTCATGGCAAACTATGGAAGCCTCACAATGGCTGCAACCCAACTTCCAGACACACCATTGCCACTTTGCAAGGTTCAGGGGCGTGTACAGGGACGGGGCCACAGGAGTACTGATCTCAGCTGAAAGCTGATTGGCCCCTGGAATGCCTCCTCCCCTGTCACTCGCTGATTAAAAACATATCATTGGCTAATGATAAATTTGACCCTCCTATATAAATTATGCCCCTCTTTAGTCACCCACCTTTAAAAAAAACTTTGGAATCGCCCCTGGCAAGATGCAGTGGCCATTGTGTGAGCCCCCCCTCACCCCCCTGACCCCATTCCACCCAACCTTCTCCCAGAAATCGCCCTCCACATCCTGGCTCTTATGTACACCCCCAAACAGCAGAAGGGCACAGCGTTTGAGGTGGTGAGAGGGAGTGGTGCTCTTTCAAGGGTTTGAGGGTAGCCCCCTTCTCAAGGAGACTGGGGGGGGGTGTTTTGGTGGTTTTTACCTTCCGGGTACACTGTCTAACAGTATTGACTAGCTCAGAAATGACCATGTCCACGCATTTCTGGCACGGCTCTTTAATCTTCCCGATCTGCCTTTTCACAATGGTCTCAAAGGCCATGTCCGGGGTGAAGAGCCCGGTCCTGCCCGCGGGCGGCGAGAGAGAAGGGGGGAGGCCAGGCAGAAAGAGAAGGCGTTAATGCGACAGAACCCACCTGTCCATCCCACCCCATCCCAGTCAGGGCAGAAACATCCCATATGAGAAATATCTACTATTAACACAAGCTCATGGGAGTTTTATTTACACAAAAATGTTCTGAGGGCAGAATGAAAAATGATAGGCTCAGAGAGATAACCAATCAGAGTGCAGAGGAGGCGATAGGACCAAGACATCTCATTGTTTTGTCACGCCCCCTCTAGTTGCTTGGACCCACCTCCTCTACAGTTTGATTGGTTTTCTTTCCCAATCAATCATTTCTTCTTCTGCCCTCTAACACACTCGTCATGTGTCAGTGTCTTATAATGATTAGCTATATTTCATCCATCAATCCATCCATCTATCCATCCACCCATTCATCCATCCATTTTATGTGAATACTTGTCTTATTCAGGGTTGCAGAGAGCGGGGGTCTGGAGTCTATCCCAGAGCCTATGGGCGCAAAGCAATAAACAACCCAGGATGGGGTGCCAACCCCTCACAGGGCACACTCACACAGCATTCACTCACACACCGGTCACTCACACACCAGTCACTCACACACTGTCACTCACACACCGTCACTCACACACCAGTCACTCACATACCATTCACTCACGCACCAGTCACTCACACTGGCACACCAATGGGCAATTTGGTAACTCCAATTAACCACAGCGTGTTTTTGGTGTCTTGGGGGGGGACTGGAACATGGGAAGAACATGTAAACTCCACACACATGGAGCCATGGCAGAAAATATTTTCCAGTTTATATGAAATATAGATAAAGGGCCGGCCCAAGGCATAAGTAACTGCTTAAGGCCCAGTGGCCACCTGCCCCTCCCCAGTCAGATTAACCTGTCAGAATGGGAATGAAAATGACAAATGACAACTAGGTACATCAGATTGCTTGGGGCCCCAAAAAAGGGTGGGGCCTGTCTTGAGTATATATAAAAGCAATTATACACATGTGTGTGTGTGTACTGAGTTGCTTAAATTATTTGATCTAAAGCATCTCAAAATTGTGATCTGTATTTAATAACAGATGTTTAATTGGAGCGATTTATGTATGCTGTTCAACAGAAAGGGTGCGGTGGGGACCAGGGGACCAGGGGACCAGGGGACCAAGGGACCAGGGGACCAGGGGACCAGGGGACGGTACATTGCATGGAACCTCAGGCCTGTATGAGTCTGGTGTCATATTCATAGCAGTCAGAAACAGCGTCTGAGGTGTGCAGATTTTTTTCATATGGGATTGTTGAAAGCAGTCATTCCATGACCCCCCCCCCCCACTCCCCCATCCCACAGAACACCCCCTGCCATTGCCTGACAATCCCAGTTAAACAAAATCGCCGATATTCCAGTCCATAATTATATAAATCATCTATGATGGAAGTGATACATATAAATATATGAGGTGGGGCTAGGGGGGGGGGGGGGGACGTCAAGGAGTGGGTGTTGTTCTACAGCATGCATCTGACCTTTATGCTAATGGGGGGGGGATTCTTCTGTGTTCAGTGGCTTCCATCTTTCGCAGACGTGGTTATGTCATCACCGTGAGACAGCACTCTAACCCCACCCACATGTAGAAGAATTATATCCCGGCGCCAGCTGACCACACCATGTGGTCCATGAGATGCTCCTGAACCCTAATTTGATCATAGAAGGGTCTGTGGTAAACTATCTATATCTTTCCAAGATCTTTCCCATGGTTTTGCCCATTGTCTGCTCAGTGGACAACAGCTTCCTTGTGGTTCTGCCTCTAGTACTTCAGAAGCATCCTGTATTATTTTTGATATTAAGTAAACACCTTCAAGCAGCATGACTTAATACATAATTGTGCATTTATACACCCTCTTATTTTTGCAGAAATGACAAAGTCGAAACACTGCGTCTAGCAGTATAACAGCAGGAGCCGCTGATGGACTCAAATCCAACTGCTAGTCCATCACACTGCGTGCTGACATCTTGTTTACTATCTGCAGGCTTTGTTGTCTTCCCTAAATTGCTGCATGTGCTAGTTTCCAAAAGTCTGTAGTCTCTGAAGCCGTGGGCAGGGATAATATGAACGGTGACATATTTGTAGTGGGAAAATCCCAAGGTCTTCTGTGTTGTTATCTGAGCTATGTTCTTGTTGCACATGCAGTCTAACTGTGAGATCCCTGTTTTTTTGCAGGTAGATAAACCGAACCCCTTTATATGTGCAAGTCATATCGTGCTGCTGCTGGAAGGGAGGAATCTAATTTTCATGTCAGACAGCTAAAACGTCAGTGAATGAGACGTGAGTATTTTTTTGCGCCAGTGATTGTACCTTCATAGGAAGCACAGACACGGCTCTGTAAACACCCAGCAACTCGTCATAAAAACACCTGCATGTGATAGTTGGAATCCCTCGCCTGCCTCTTGCACAGTCTAGCCTGAACTGCTATCACAATACCGAATCTGCAGTGTGGTCCCCTCCCTGTAGGGGGCGATCTGATACCAAGCCTGTGTGTTTGTGTGTGTCTGATACAGAAGGATGCCTTTTTCCAGACTATGCCATTGTCCCTGATTCCAGGATAGAAGAACATAGCAGAGAACAGTGGATCGATTAAATTGTTTTTTTTTTCTTTCTGACACCTCCAACCAGAACAGAGGGCAGAAGCAGCCAACCAATCATCTTACTTCTAATCGCAGTCTACCCCCACCTTCCCACCTGCCCAAGCAGCACAGGAGTGAGAGGTGGGGGAAGATCAAGATCTGAGCGTTGCAGGCCTTGATATTTCAGCAAAGCTTTAGAGGTGACAACAGCCTGGCAGTAGTCTGGAGCATCAGCCTCCACAGAAGGGGAACGTAACTTCACTACGGTGCAGGATGCGGGGAAGCAACAAAGACAGGTCACACTAGGCACAAAGACAGAAATGTCTTCTCATCCATTATGCAGATAGATGAATGGATGTATAATGAATTTTGTGCCAGTGATCAGATGGATAATAGGTTTGAATCAATGTGACCCCCAAATCGAAGAGGACGGAGACAAGAATGGCCTACAAAATGATCAGTGTCAAAGGAGGGGTCAGAGGTCAACGTGCCTGATGCCGTGAATATTCTTGATAGCATAGCTGATCTCCTTACGGAGCTCCTTCTCGTCAAACTCCATCTAGAAAATGAAAGGACACGTGAAGTACTTTGTGAGCCACTGATCGAACGAGCCCTCAGTCTCTCTCTGAGTGAAGTGCTCCCATTGGCTAAGAGAGCATTGGCGTAACACACCCTGTGGCTTGTGACTCTTTGCACCTTATTGATCTTTCTGCGATTCCTGCTGCGCTTGTAACCGTACAAGGTGACCCGGGCTTCTCAAACCCGTATTAATCGTGCTTTTAATCCGAACTCCCCCTGGTCCTGTGTGTATCTGACCCCACGTCTGCACCCTCCTCGGGCCGTCCAGACGGTAGATGTGTGCGGATTATTATTTTTTCCACAGAAAGAGAGGGGGGAGGAGAGAGTAAGAGAGTGAAAGCGGAACACTTTAGTCATAAAGCCTCTGGTTAAGACCTAGGGGCTCGATCCTAAGCTATGAGTCACCCTCTCTGCTTTGGCTAACTGACAGCAAAGGGCCCCACTCCCCAAGATGAGAGGCACATTCAGGAAATGGAGGGGGTGGGAGGTTGACTGGGAAAGCTTGCGTACTGGAAGAGGACTTCTCTGCCTTGTGCCCCAGGCCACAAACACACAGCTAATCAGTAAAACACAGGAGCATTGTTTGCCGGAACATCCCATAAAATTCAGGAATCCCTTGTTTGTTTTGTCTGCACGCCTGCATGTGCACTTGTGAACGTGTGTGTGTGTGTGTGTGTGTGTGTGTGTGTTTGGATTAAGTATAATATATTACACTGTGAGAACCAAATGGCTCCACAATATGATAAAACCCTGTTATTTTGACGTTGTGAGGACAATGTTTTCAGTCCCTACGAAGAAAAACTAAATTTGATCAAAATCTGTGAATGCAATCGAAAAACTAAAAATGCCAAAAGTCTAATATTTTATTTGGTTACTTATGGTTAAGGTTAGGGCTGGTAGTGGTTAAGGTTAGGGCTGATTGTGGTTAAGGTCGTCATGTTGGAATTCAGATTATACTCATAGAACCCCGGGTTATGCCCATTCTGAGGGGGTGTGGACGATTTCACTTAATGGCACCCAGGGGGCACCGGTGGTGTGTCACACCTTGACCAGTTCAAAGGGGAAGCGCTCATGGAAAATGCGGTTGATCCTGGCGCCGCCTGACAACTCGTAGGTGTCAATCTGATCGCCAGAGCCCTCAATGCGCTTCTCAAAGTCTACTGAGAACTGCTGCACCATCCTGAGGGACAGAAAAAGAGAGAGAGCGAGAGAGAGTTTAGCTACAAAATGGTGATGACCAGTGACCAAGGCCAGGCTAAGATCTCGGTGATGCCTGTGTTGGCGTGAGGACACATGCATTCATACGAGTGGCCCCTCACTGCAGCAGGGCCTTGGTCTTGCGGGATGGGTCGTCAGGCCGGAAGTTCTTGTACTCCTCCACCTCCTTCTCAATGGACAGCAGCTGACTCTGCAGCTTGGCTCTGAGCCCAGGAAGTGTGTCCCGGATGTGATTGGTCAGTTGCTGCACGAGGGGGAGGAGCCTATTAGTCTGAGCCACTCTAGAAACCTCACTGTTATACAGGAAGAGTACAGTTTGAAGCACACTCTAGGTATAGGTTCCCCTTCCTCCCTAATTCTTCCATAGTTACCGTAGCAGCTCACCTGGTTGAGCACCTTCTGCAGGTAGGGGGTGCCCATGCGGTCAGCCAGGTGCCTGTAGGAGGGGTGGGACAGGAAGAACTTCCTCTCAGCAGCCATGGCTACCGTGATGTCCTTCTTCCCGTCAATGTCCTTCTGGCTCCGGTTCACCACGCCAATATAACCTGCATAGAGGGAAAGGGGGCGGTCATATGGTCATAGGTCACATGACATCTATTAGAATGGTTATTGGGTTCTGATCCATGGTACCTCTGGGTCACATAGAAGCCATGCTGGGGACATGATGCTTAGCATGATACATGTCTCCCTGTTCCCTGGACCCCAGGGGGTGAACCAAAAAAAAAAAACGAGATAAAAAAACATGGGGAGCATGGAGCAGAGCTTGGGGACAAGGAGCTGAGCTGTTGCCAAGCTCGAGCGGAAAAGACTGAAAGAATCCACATCAGCAGATTGCATTACAGGGTTTCCCACATACATGCTAGCTTCTGCGGCGCTCAGCACAAAGCGGCAGGCGGGCTGAGCCACTTTTCCAGATGTATCGCTGAAACATGGACTTCGTGTTTTATGCTTCCTCCTTTCATTTGGAATGGACAATGCCCCGCCATACCCGTATGGCCACCAGAGGGAGCTGTAGCGAGGCAACTAGACCACCATTTTTGAGTCAAGTGAAGAAAAATGACGTTTATTTATTAATTTAGCAGATGCTTTTATTCAAAAGCGTAAGTGAATGCAGGGTCGGCTAGTCCCTGGAGTAAATGGGGGCTAAGAACTTAGGGGCCCAACAGTAAAATCATTTTTCTGAGTCTGGGATTTGAACCAACAACCTCCTCTCAAGGACAGATTCTATCTTGACCCACTGAGCCATAAATCAGCTAAAAAATGGGTCATTTAAATTTCAGTTGTTGTCCTTTGTAGTGCGTCATGTGGTTTGGGTGTCCCCAACTTTTGGGCTCCGATTTTCACGGGGGCCAAGGAGTGGGGGGCTTACCTCGCCGCAACGGAAGCAGCTTGTTCTCCAGGATGTCTCTGGCATCTGTCCCCTCGTCCATCAGGTCCAATTTGGTGATGACGCCAATAGTGCGCAGCCCTGCACACAAACACACACACACAGACACAAGGAAAGTTTCAGTTAGTGTTACAGTTAGCCAATACTCCAATGCCTTCATCTCAATAATTAAATTCACCTCGTTCTAATTCTTCTTTTTCCATAATGTTGCAGATTTGTAATAAATTAACATAATTTCAACAAGAGACAAAACAGAGTAAACAATATGGAAGAAATTCCTCCCACGGCACCGAGATTGTTCTTCCATTGTTTTCGTGCATAAGATGGGCAGCAGGTAACAGTGGTTCTGGAGAAGATATCTTAACCTTAAGGTTACTAGGTCATACATCTTTTTCCGTTAAACCTGAATCGTTTCAGAAAAATGAACCCAGGCGCATAAATGAGTGAAAACTCAAAAATTCAGAATAGTTTCAGAATTCAGAATAGTTTGCTCCTAAGTAGCTAGTTAGCAGGTCGTGTGATGGTTAGTTACTACCTTGTGGATCGACTTCTTTGGCAATTTTGAGGGCATCGGAATTGGCGAGGTCCGAGTTGGCAGGTGACACGGCCAGGAGCAGGCAATTATCCTTGGTGACGAACTGCATCAGCATGTCGCGGATCTGGTGCTCAATGTCAGCCGGCTGGTCACCAACCGGCACTTTGGTCATCCCCGGCAAGTCAACCAGGGTCAGGTTCAGGACTTAAGGGGGGTACAGGGGGAGAGCAGAAAGATGAGGACAAGATGAACAACACGTTCCATCATCTGTAACCCAGAATGCACTGCAGCATAACATGGGGCAACATACCGTGAGGAGAGTAGACACGCAGGTTAATGGGCACTGGGGAGATGCCCTTGTTCTGCCCTGTGAGACGGTCCGTCTCCGCTTCGATCTCCTGCCGCACCTCATCAAAGTCTGTGAATTTCTTTCCTTTGCAGTGGAGAAATTCAGCATATTCTAGGAAGAAAGAAAGAAGATGAGAGAGGGAGAATAAAATTGCAATGGAGGAAGGGAAAAACTCAATTTAAAATAGTGGGCCTCCTGACACTAGGTGGCAGTATTTGTAAGCATCTTTCCTTAAAATAGAAGGTTATACTGTAAAAAAATTCTCATATCTGGCATTCAGGTAATGGGACATTCAAGTAACCAGCATAATGCCAAAGTATCAGAATACAATTTTATGATAATAAGTAAAAAACTATTCTATTAACTAAAACAATGAAAAACATTGTGCGGCAAATGTATGGCTCATGAACAAGCATAGACATGCTTTAGCAATCTTTCTATGTGTTCCGTTATTCTTTAATTCAACTCTTGTGATCTATTGAATATCCGACTTAAAATAACGGTAAATATTCACTAATGCGTGTGTATAAAAAGATGAAAGTATATGAAATGTGTTACAATTCAGTGTTTTTCTACAGTAACGTTTAATTACCTATAAAATTCAACTCTCAGGCAGAACTTTTACCACATACATAAAAATATCAGCAGTAAGTATATAAACTCCTTGTTGTTGTTCTTTGCTATGACTAGATCCTGGGTCACAAGAGATAAATAAAATATGTAAAAAAAAAAAGGAATACATGTTTAAACTAAGCCAGACAAATTTTCCTATTTGTTAGATACCAGGAACCACACATCTGTGCTCTTTAAATCAATGCATTAGTAAACAGTGGCACAACACTTTACATTACAATATCGGTAAGCAGTGAAACAGTAACACACCCACATTACATTATTCACAAAAATGCCAATGGAATTAGGTTAAACTGGGATCAGGGAGATTGAGGGGATAACAGTGCTTTTCCAAATTAATGGATGTGTATTTGGGTAGAAGGAGCTCACCTGTAGGGCAGTTTATAAGCTGAAGCACCAGGGGGCGCCTGGTCACAATGCCCGAGCCACGTGGCAAGAAGTCCCTGTCACGCAAATGGGAGAAGCATTAGCATCGATCAATCAGGTGACCACATTTTTAAGGACAGAGCCCCGCCCCTCTCACCACTCTTGTGGAACGTGAGATCGCCATAGCCCAACGGCACCTTGCTGAGGTGGTGTGGGTAATGGCTGCCTAATTTTGCTTTTCAGTGGATGCGTCAGAGGGATTCTGACACATTGCGTTCTGCCTTACTGATGCCATTTATGTTCCTGCATACACATGAAAGGGAGCAGGTATCCATATTCTGCTATGGAAACCTGAGCGATTCCAAGGCGTCCTCTCCACAAGGCAGCCTGCACTGATCTATCAGAGCATGCCAGCAGCCCTTGGCACCGCATATGGAAGGCGATGTGAGTCCCAAGCCACGCGGAGCCACGCGGATGGAGAACGACGAGATTAGTGAATGCAAGTACAACAAAATATCAGTCTTTACTTATCCCATTTGTCTCTATTTTAGCTGCAGTGGTGGCAAAAATGTTTTACATTTTTGGCATTAAACTTTAAAAATTACCACAAATATTGGCGATAATGTTTATAAACAATCAAAGAATGTTATAAATATCATATATAGGATGATTATATAAGTAACTGGTGCAACAGTTTAATGAAGTTCTGCAAACTCTAAAAATTGGAAATGTTTCAACGATTTTGGCGACTAGTGTATGTTGTTCATCTCATAATAAAAGGCCTCAAGGCAATGAAGTAATATGTATAAAGTGCTGCAATGACGGAGAGTGTGTTCAGCATCTCAAAATTTTCTAAATTTTAGACTCTTCAAAATAGCCCTCTTTTGCATTGATGACAGCAGTGTAGACTTTTTTCATACAGCTTCCTGTAGCCACCTGGGATGCTTCTCCAACAGTCCTGAAGGAGTTTCCACAAGTTCTGGGTAGAAGTTGCCTGCCCTGCTGTTATTCTTCAATCCAATTCACCCCAAACCAGCTCCGTAGGGTTTAGGTCGGGGGATTGTGGGAGCCAGGTCATCTGTCGCATCCCTAGGCGTGTCCAGAATTCTGACTTTTACTGTATACAGGTGACAGCAAAGTTTGGGGTCAGGTCAGGGTCTGCTGTTCACCCAGAGCACCTGAAGCAGTTAGAATTATGGTCCTGGCTCAAGGGCCCAATGTTGATATGACTGCTCGATTGGCCAAGCGATTTGACCTGATGACCTTCCAATGACCTTCCAATGAGTCCTAAACCACCGATTCACCCACCTCTCAGGGATGGGGTGTTCTGTGATGCTATGCCTCAGGGAAACAGCAAAGGCTAAACAAACAAGATTTCACATGAGAGTGCAACACGGCACACAAATTCTGCACTTTTTTATTCAAGGGATTAGGGAAGATGTTTGGGTTAGGCTTAGGGGTGGAGCTATGGGCAACTGGGTAAGGTTGGAATAAAGTTTAGGCTTGCAGGTGGGGTTGGCATTAGGGTTCGGGCTACTGTTAATGTTAAGGTTGCCTTATGGGTTAGAGCTATGACTGGGATAGAAATATGATGATGAGTGCCAGTAGGATTCCTGGAGGATGCTAGACCACTAGATCGAACATTTAAACTAGAAAACCCCACTAGACTGAAAACAAAAAGCCGGACGGACAAAGGCCTATCAAGACAGGCTGTAAGCGAACAGCCTGGGAAAATGAGAAAACAATACAGGAAGTTCAATGGTGACAATGGACAGGGAACAGGATGTCTGGGAAGCAGAGAGATGAATAAACAACAGCCACCATTACAGAGATCCTACAACCCTGATATACCTGGAAACAGCCAGAGAAATCAACCAAATAATGCAATCATAAGTGGAAAGAAAATAAACTCACACACATAGAGTTTCTCCCTGAGGGATGCAGACAGCCTCAGACAAAGAATATTTCACCTAATACCCAAAATACATAAGAACCTGCAAAGATGATCTCTTCTGTATGAAATTCCAGCTGCGAGTGCCATAGTGTCAAACTATGAGAGTCTTATAGAATAACTACATTGACTTCTTCATAAACCCACTTGCCACAAAAGATAAACCTTACATAGAGGACTTGTATGACTGCTGAAAAGCACCACACACCGCAGCAGCTGAAACAGCCATTTTCACAATAAACATTGATAATGTACCCACAAACATCGAGACTGCAGCAGGATTAATAGCCAATGGACAACAGAAAAATATGCACCAAAACAGAATTTCCATTCAATTGTCAGGTTCACATGTAAATCAAGGGCACAGCCAAGAGAGGAATAAGTCTGTAAAAATTAACAGATCTGACTGAGATGGTATTTCAGAGGTGTGACGAAAACCAACATACTACTACAGACAGACGGCATGTGGGGCCACATACACAGACTCTAGAGAACACAGACAAAGCCCCCACAAACATGATAAACACAAAAATACATTTAAGGAGGGAGACCTACGCAGGAGTAATAAACACAGGAGTAATAAACACAGGAGTAATAAAGGGGTTCCTAAAGGAGTAATAAACACAGGTGTAATAGTAGAGACCCACATAGGGGTAATTAACACAGGAGTAATAGAGGGGGTCCCAAAGGGTAATAAAAACGGGAGTAATAAAGGGGGTCCTAAAGGAGTAATAAACACAGGTGTAATAGTGGAGACCCACACAGGGGTAATAAACACAGGAGTAATAAAGGGGGTCTTAAAGGAGTAATAAACACAGGTGTAATAGTGGAGACCCACATAGGGGTAATTAACACAGGAGTAATAAAGGGGGGCCAAAGGCGTAATAAACACAGGAGTAATAGAGGGGGTCCCAAAGGGTAATAAACACGGGAGTAATAAAGGGGGCCCCAAAGGAATAATAAAATAATCACAATATATAAGATTCCATAGAATTAGGATCAGATGTGAGAATTTTGAGGAACACAGCAGAACCTTGCAAGACTAAAAGCAATATGACAATAGAATAATAATAATAATAATAATAATAATAATAATAATAATAATAATCGCCATTGTAACCACATTCTACTGTAAAAACAAAGCCTATCTTCATCAGCCTACTAAAGGACAGAAACCTACCAACATAAAGGACCAACTAGTTAAAAACACGTTATGTGCATTTTACTTTTCTCTAAAACAGGAGATGGAACATTTAAAAAAAACACACAAAAGTGGACTTCCAGGAAAAGCGTCATATTCACTCAACAAAAAGAAAACACTGGTATGAAACAGAATAAAAACACATTAATCACTGTAGATGTTGATCTTAACAGGGAATAGAAGAAAATGTCTGCATGGTAAATATTCACTGTTAACATGCAGTCTCTTGGCTTTACTGCTGGGTCACATGCAGAGATGGAAATGTCAGGTCCAGAAAACAAAAATAAAGTTCTCAACTGGTTGGTTGAAACAAAATCTTGGTCTGAATTTTTACTTTCTAGACCTGAAATTTCCACCTCTTTGCTATGGCAGTTTTGCAGTGGCACGGGGGAGGTGTGCTATTTTAAAAATTCAGCTCTACCCAGACACAACAGGAGAAACAATAGTTTAACATGCATGCTTCACTGGTAGTTCCCAGCTTGCTATTCAGCTGAGACGGAATCATTGGGGTTTAATTAGCACAGCAAAGTGTGAGTCTATGGGGTTCACGTTAATCACATCCGCACCTACACGTGACGTCACGCCTTGGCATGCGGCTCTCCATGGTTCATTCAACTTCAAGCACCTGGTGGCTTCACTAAGGTCCACATCTGCCGTGCAGATCTGATCACCAGGTTTTCAAAGTTCAACAGAACCCATATGAAATGGAAGTACTGCTAATTGGCCTCAGGGTAGCCCGGGGTGTGCTTAATGGCGTAAAACTTGATGGTTTTTCTATTAAACTTAGCACAGTGGCTAAAAATCTTGGTGTTATATTTGGTTCAGGTCTGTCTTTTAAAGCTCACCTTTGTAATGTCAGTAGGACAGCACACTTCTATCTGAGGAATTCTGCCAAGCTTAGGAAGGTGCTGTCCATCTTGCTTTCTGTGATGTGAAAAAACAAATCCGTGCCTTTAAAAGTTCAAGATTGGACTACTCTAATTGTTCTTTCCAGCTGTATATTTGGGTCCTCAAATAAACAACAGTTAGTACTGAAGGTTGTAACGCCAGGAAGTCTGATCACATTAATCCCATTTTGTCTACATTGGCTTCCTGTTACATTTTGCTCATGGGGGTTTTACTTACACGATAATTTTAAGAAGGCAGAATGAAAAAAGATTGATTCAGAGAGATAACCAATCAAATTACAGAGGAGGTGGATCAAAGCAACCAAGATATCTGAACTGGTTCGTCCCACTTCCTCTAGTTGCTTGGACACACCTCCTCTGCAATCTGATTGGTTATCTCTTTGAATCAATCATTTTTTGTTCTGCCTTCAGAACATTTCTGTGTAAATAAAACTCCCACAAGCTTAAACTTTGTTTTGTGTCTAAGCTACTACTAACTTATGTATGCTCTGATTGGCTCCAGAATACTTGCAAAATCTTTTAGCTCCATACAACTCCCTTCATTTTCATGGCTTTTAAGGGTCAGGTTATCTATTCATTCCCAGAGTGTAAAGGGCTGCATTATAGCAAAGAATATTCTCCCACAGACCTCTGAATTCAGCCTCATGTGTTGTTGGAGAGCAGCTGTTCAGGCAGAGGTGATTCTTGGATCTTTTTAAGGTGGGGGTTTAATGGGAGTTGTAAGTTACTTGGAGGATTCAAACTTATCATTAGCCAATGATCTGTCTTGAATTAGTGAGTGACAGGGGAGGTGGCACTCTAGGGGCCAATCAGCTTTCAGATAGGACCAGTGCCCCTGCTGTGCTGCTTTTTCGCTGTCTATTCTGCACTTGCTATAGCACTTCCTTCATCTCCTCCTCCCTTCTAGGCAGAACCACTCAGAGGTCTTCATACGGGGGAGTACACTGCCTGACCACCTACTCTCCCATATCTCTGCTGGCCTGCTGCCTCTCTGTGCCCTCCCACAACCCCCTGCTTGCTTGTCGAATGCCTTAAGTCAGCTCACCTGCCCACCTGCCTGCCAACAGCTTAACTTCCTAACTGCCAACATGCGTATATAGAGGGAGGCACAGGGGCAGTGACCCCAGCTGAGAGCTGATTGGCTCCCAAGGTGGCCCCTCCCATTTCACTCACCCGTTTAAAACATAATAAAATGAAGTGAACTGAACTAAATTGAAAATGAACTGCACTGCTCAAAGAGTAGGTCCAGGGCTGCCCTACAGCTTCCAGTTTGCTGACAGACCACAGAAGAAATTAAATATTCAGTTGGGTGCAAAAAAGGCTGAAATTCTGGGCCTCATTAATGTCTTTTAATCCATCCATGAGTTCCACTTTGCAGATCTGCGGCCTACTTCAGCTTGGCTCTAAACCACCATCTCCCACTCGTCACTGTCACAGACTGTTCCCAGGGCCCGCATCACACTTTTTTTTTTTTTTTTTGCAGACAGATCTCAGTGGCTTTCCAGATCTTTCTTTAAAGTGTGTTAGTCAGAGGGGAAGACACACATCTTGTCATTGCCCATGGCTAAGTAAAGGACAAACGAGTTTACCCGCATCAGGCAAGAGCTCCCTACTCCCAGTCAGCGCCAGTACCACTGCGACCTTCTCTTCCTGGACAAGAACAGTCAGAAGAAACTCGGAATCAGCAACACTTTTAGGTCAGCTAGGAGCTGTCTACGACCACCAAATGGAATCATCAGGATGCTGTTGCCACCTGCGTTGTTTAGAAGACGCTGTTATTCAAAGGCCCAGCATGCGGTCCAGGGTGTGCCCTGCCGATCATCAACATAGCCCTGTTGGGATGAGTACTTATGGGGATGAATGGAGATTGCAAAAAGATGTTTATATAGGCAAAAAGGTCAAAATGGTTATACAAATCAGTGTTGTGCACAGACGGTGGTTTCACGGGGGTCTAGGGTGTGGTATAATGGGGAGATGGTCTCTGTAAATTTGTCAGCTAAGATTATCAAAGTATCAAAAGGGGGCACATTCAGTCGTTTATAGTGGCAGGTGGTCAGCCGCTCCCACCCCCAGCACATGCCTAATAGAAATTGTGCACAATAACATTGACTGCAATACAGGATAAGCACGTCCAAGATGTGGTGCTTTGCATACTTAACGCTTGGCTTCACGTCTATGTTTGAGGTGGCCTCCTTTGTTCCTGAATGCTTTGGGGCTGTACTCCAGCTTGGATAACCAAACTATAGGTGTCTTTTGAATGTTTTCTGTTTTACGCAGTCATGGTAACTTCCACCTGGCTGGCGTACAGCTCCGCTCCGGGAAACACACAGCATGCTGGGTAACACTCCACCCCCACTAACTTGTTCACTTTTTTTTTGGATCTGTGGTAGGAAAGTCGCTGACGTTGGTCAGAGGTGGTGCACATTTATCGTGGGAGGCAGTGAATGAGCAGCTAGTGCCCCCCCCACCCCCCCAACACAGCCACCCACGCCTCCACCCACCCTCACATCCACCCACTACAACTCCTCAGACTCCAGAAACACTCTGAGATGAGAACAAAAGCCTTTCATTGGCTGGGCCCTGAGATGAATTGTTCATAATTCCTTATTCCATATGCCAACCCATCATTTGTGCCTCTGCAGTAAATCACGTTGTCAAAACACTGCCTTTCAGCACGAGCGTTTATTTAATGGATGTGTTGCTTTAACGATGATTAGCGCTGCCGCTAATGCTGGCATTGTGATTACCCAGAATGCTCTTATTACATTCCAGCACCTTCAAGGTTCTAAATAGCATGACCGTGCTGTATGTGAATGCATTCTATATTTACGGCCCTTTCTAAGTGTAGAAGTAAACCCCATAAATGTGAAGGAAGAAGGGAATTAATGAATAAGGGTATATTTGTCATTATATTTCTTGCTTACTGTGACATTTTCTGGGTGTTTCCCAGATGTTCTGAACCATGATGTATCGTATAAAATGGCATACATCCATCAGAGTTACATTTCGCACTCATAGTCAGAAAATGTCCATGGCGGTTTTTGCTCTCCTCTTGACTGAATGTCCCATGAACTGTTGAAACGATAAAAAAGTGAACATTGCACTCAGGGTTGTACGATTTCCATGACCCAGCATGATTTTTTTAGCATACATCTTTTCAGGCTCTGAAAATCTTCTGCAGTCCTTTACTTTTTGAGGAAAAGGTGATGAACACTATGAAGTTGTTAGCAAACCAAGGTGTTAAGTCACTTGCAGTTTAGTGCGGATCAAGACACGACGGCCAGCATTGCACTGTCATCTCCAGCACTGTCATCGTCAGTAAATCTTAATTCAGACTCATGTTGGCTTGAGGACTCCAGGTCGATGCATGAAGGTTGCACAAATGATCCCTTAAGCAACATGGACGGCCTAAATTTCCTCCTTTGAACTCATATGGCACAAACTAACACTGTCACTGTAAAATACAGATGCTTGCTGGTCCAGGGAGACACATGCCCTATTAAACAAATCAGCCGACTGGATGTGGGAGCACAGCCGGATCAAAACAACTTTTCCAAAACAACAATGTGGGAGGAGCCATCAAAATATTCTTTTACATTATGCACTGAGAATCAATGACAGCTCATCAACATCATAAATGTCAGAACACTGCTTAATTGGATCTTAACAATAGAATAATTCCAGACCCCTTGTAGTCGTCCCGTGATTTTGCCAGATTTTACCGGCAGCTGAGAACAGAAAACAAAATGTATCAGAACAGAACCAGGCCGGTGAAGGGGACCCAGGTACAGGCTGGAGCTTCTCCTGTCACCTGCAGCTTTCCTCAGTAACACCCAGTGAGGGACAGATGGCAGCAACTGTGCTCCACGCCTCCGCGTCCCCACCCTCCTCGCTGTTCCAGCGAAAAAAAAGGAACAGGCGGCATATGGGGCGGCCATATGCGATAGGCAGGCACACACCAGCCCTCCGTCCCAGTCCTTTGACTGGGGGGCAAAGACCCTAAGGGGCAGTTGGGGGCTGGCTCACGCTAGACTTGGGGGAGGGGTGGCTTTTACAACCCACTAAACACATTAAGAAAGTGTGATTTTAAGAGATATTTTCAAGGGCTAATTTGAGTAGGTTCTCTGGGCCAACAAGCTCACCAAAACAGCAAGGATATCAGTACAGACGCTAACACACAAGGCAGCCAAAGCTTCTCTCTCTCTTTTTTTCTCTCTATCTCTTTCTCTCACTCTCTCTCTATCTATCTTTCATTGAAGTCCTGACAAATGTCACAGCGATGCTCACCAGATTCATCCTTTGAAGCAATGTTGCCACAGGTGGAACAATCAAAATTTGAGTACAACAACATTGGCCACGCCCTTAAATCGTTGCCAAGTATAATCAGTCTCTGGGCCCTTATCTGTCCCTCTCTCTGTCTTTTGCTGTTTTCCATTACCAAACACCTCCTCCTGACTCGTACACTTGTGTGACTGTACATACAGGAACGGGGAACTATGGAGATCACATAGACACAGGAAGTGACGGCGGAAAGAGGAGAAGAAGAAAGGGAACAGGAAAGCAGGAGAGAGAATGATAAAAAATGAGGGAAAGAGACATAGAGGCTGGAAAGTGACAGAAGGAGAGGTGGAGCATGAAGGATAATGTGAAGTTTAAAGAGAGGGAGGCAGAGTCAGGAGCAGAGGGAGAGCTGATCCTGTCATCCAGCTTCAGAGGCCCAGGCCCAGCTGGAAATAGCGCCTGAGGCTATATGGCTCATTCGGGAGGCAACCCAGCCCACGGGCCTCAGGGATCCGCCGACGGAGCCGAGTCACACCAAGCCCTCAGCAGCACCGGGGGCGGACCTGACCCCCACGCTGGTGCGAAGCAGCAGACAGTAGCGATCTGAAGTCGCTGACCTCCAACATTTACCGTAAGCATGGCGGCCGCGTGATCCAGCCACTGCTGGCAAGGTGCAGGTGACCTGACCTCTAAAGGTGAGATAGTGAAGACTGTAGGGCTCCCCCTCGCACCCCCGACTGACCCAAGCAGCCAGTACAGGGGTATTGGTCCTTTATGTCGGGAAGGTCTTTGTGTTGAGGAGACGGCCCCCACACTACAGGACCCGCCCAGACACAGCAAGTACAGAGGGTGCTGCTGTCTGTGCGCCAGGTCCGCCCACGGGGGGACATCCCACAGAGGTCACGACCCAGGCAGGGATCCAAGCCGCACGCCAGCAGTTAAAGTCACTGAACACAGAGAGGCACAGAATCCCCAATGAAACCAAAGATAGGTTAAGGATCCACCCAGAAGGTTATTGATTCAAATCTCAGGAGAGAGCATCTCTGTGGATTCCATAAAAATATAGACTGTATACAATTATTTATCACTGAAGAATGTACAGTAAGTGATCAAGGCAAGATTTTCTTTTAAGAACAGAGAAGCCTGAGGGTTGACTTCAAACACTTTATGTATTTTTGCTTGGAGGTACATTTTATTTTAAATACATTTTTTAATCACCCAATCAAAGTGACAAAATCAACAAAAAAACTTTTATTTACCGTATCACTGACAAATAAGTGTTATCTGCAGGGAGCTTTCAATATAATAATATAATTTTAATATAATAATTTCATAACAAATTTAAGACCACAGTGAAAGCAAATGAAATTGCCAGTGCTCTCGGAAGCTACACAGATTAGGGTCACTGAAGGAGCAAATTGGATCGGCTGTCATTTGTAAACAGTACTCCACTCTACAGATTAGAATGTCTTCAACAGCCAATGGGATTGAACATTATTCATTGAAAACAGAGCCTCAGATTAAAGGTAATCCTGCATGGAATTATTGGCATATCTCACTGAAAACACCCCTTCTTCATATCTGCTGCCATGCAAAAAGGCCAGCGATCTTTTGGCTAAGAATCTGTATCACTAAACGAGCGTACATCATCCATAAACAGTTATATCCAGAACAAGGTCAACTAGTCTATCCCAAAAAACTAAGGTTGTATAATAGATAGGATGCGTGTCCATCATAAAACACTCACACAAAAACAATGTAAGGACCACCAATTCGCCTAACAGCATGATTTTGGATTGATTTTTGTAGAATTTCACAGGTGGGGGCTACCCATGCCATCTGCTTCCCCTAAAAGGGCTTAAGATAAAAGCAGAGGGTTTAAAGCATGTGGAAAAAAAAATTGCAGCGGAGTTCCTAGCTTTCCAAAAGCGCAGTGCGTGGGGAGCTGTCCAAGGTGCTGGAATGAGACGTGGCTGTGGCCTGTGGTTTTGAGCACAAACACACCCATTCTGACGTCATGCTGTTAGACGTGGAGGAGAATCGCTAGGGGAGCTGTTAGCGAAACGTCAACCGTACGCAGGGGCGGAGAAGCGACAGGATGACAGGCCTTCCTGAGTGATTCGGGGTAGAGGACTGTGGATTCTTATTCTCTGTGTATATACAGTATATACAGTCAAAAGTCTGGTCACACCTGCTTTTAATGCATCAGTCTCTATTTTTGAGAGATTATACACCTTATAGTAAAAGGCCTCAAGGCAATGCAAATATTGCAACGACCAAGAGAAGTCGCAAGGCATGATGCAGGGAAGGGATGATCCATGCAGTAGCTCACCACAAATAATATTTATATAACAAAACAGAGCACAGAGTGAGACTGAGAAAACAAGGGGACCACGAGGGGTCAGAACATAACAGCTGATACAAGACCTAACTAAAAGTAACCGCAAAGAATGTGGGGAGCAGAACACTAACAACTAACACACAGAAACACCCACAACTGAACACAATCAGGAAACAGAGCCAAACCTCAAGCAAGACTGGAAAGCAACCACAATGTCAAACTAAGGGGGAGAATACGGGCAGGCACTGAAATATACATAGATAACAAGGGCTAATAAGGAATAGGTGTGGACAATTACAAACTAGGGGCAACTAAGAGCAAGTGAGTTCAATTATCAGATAGAGGATCAAAATGCCAAAGGAGATATGAAATAAGCAGTACTAACAGCAGGGAACTACAAGGAACCTTAACAAAAATACATAGACCAAGAATATAAAGAAACAAACAGTTAAAATTACAAACATAGTTTGGGTGGGTCTCTGGCTAACCTCGAACCTACAACAAAAAAGGATGAGTGGATGAAAACCACCTGTTTCACCAATTAATCCAGGAGGCGGCCAAGGGAACAGGAAAACAGTAGGAGCTAACAAATCTGGGAAATAATGGGTGCCAGGATGCCGCATGCTGGCCAAATGGAGAATTGACACATGAACCAGGGCAGGGCAGGAACTAATCCTGCCACTCAGAGTTTCCTCAGATTTTACACTTTTCAAAATAGCCCCCTTTTGCTTTGATGACAGCATTGTAGACTCTTGGCTTTCTTTCAACCAGCATCCAAATGTAGCCACCTGGAATGCTTCTCCAACAGCCCTGAAGGAGTTTCCAGAAGTTCTGGGAACAAGTTGCCTACCTTGCTCTTATGGTTTGATACAACTAATCCCAAAACAGCTCTATAGAGTTTAGGCAGGAGGATTGTGGGGGCCAGGTTATCAGTCACAGCACTCCATCTCTTTCCACGTTCACTACGACTTACTACATAACCTCGAGGTCTGCTTAAGGTTGCTACCTACAATTATGAGGGCCATGATTTTCAGTAGATGTGTCCAAGGCGTTTCACTGGTAAATTCATTCAGATACACCATAATGCCACTGTTGTTGCTGTTATTATGATAGTGTTGTTGTTGATGATGATGATGGTCCTGCGATGGGTTGGCGCCCCATCCTGTGTTGTTGCCTGCCTTGTGCCCATAGCTTCCAGGATGGGTTCCAGACTCCCTGCGACTCACAACAGGTCGACTCAATACAGACAATGGATGGACTTAGATTATGCCTTACAGACTGTACAAAAATCACTGTAGAAATCTACAGTCTGTACCTAACAGACATTATGATGTTATTTTGTACAGCTGCGGCAGTTCCTGAAAATTCCTCCGAGTGACTTTTCAGTGAGTCTCAGACATCTTGCCTGGGACCGTCACTGAACGCGGTACCAGCTGGTTCTCCGGCTGCCTCTGCAAGCAAAATGTCACAGCGGTGCTCCCATCCGAATCAAAGATTTCTTTTATGGATTACAGGCTGACTAATTGACGAGACAGCCCTCTCATGCTGACCCGTAACATGAAGCGAGACGTTCTATAGAAATTTGACCTTAAAGCAGGAGAGAAGGATGTTGGTGGATGTTAACTCTCACCTAGGCAGGCTTCAGCATTGGGCTTTGCATTGTGGGCAGGGGGCTTCAAGATTGGTGTCACACAGGGGATAGAGAAACACCAGAACTAAGACAAATGGTTTGGTATGTTCTGGAACATTCTGGCAGGTTGGCATTGCTATCCTGCACACAGCATCAGTGCTGTGCAGACGGGCCAAGGGTTTTCGGACTGGCAGGGCATCCGCAAGTCAAATCAATGATGCTCGCTGCAGCATGACATGATGCAGTAGCCATGACAACGGAGCATAAGGAAATCAGAAGAGACAGGAAGGGTATGTGCAAATGTAGCAAGGAAACGGAAAAAGGATGCTCAAGAAAATAGCTCTTCTGACATTTAAGCAATGTTAATATAGATGTTTTTAAGAAATTATAAGATCATTAAATTATATTACTCGATAGACCTTTTTCACTAAAGATCAAAATAAAAAGCTTCTGCATAGCAGGTGGTTATGACAAAGCAGCAGCTGTTCTTAATCTCCGGTATGCTGATAGAATGTCTAGTTTATGGCATTTTTTCTTTTTGTCTGTAATTACTGGTGCCACCAAAAGAATAGCAAGGATGCTGTAAATCAGTGCTGCTTTTATCCTCCTAGTGTTCTGTCACTCTCCATCTCCTTTGACTGCATCCATTTTCTGTGCCCACTTGTCCTGCGTCGGGTCCCAGGGGATCTGTATTTTATCTTGGAGGCTACAGGCACAATGCAGAAAACAAGCCAGGATGGGGCACCAAGCCATCACAGTGTACCAAAGTTATGGGGGCTGCAATTGAGCTCGGTACGTTTTTAGACCTTAGGGGGAAACAGGAAACCCCGCAAAAACATGGGGACTATGTCCAAATTCGGGGGCTGCACCCTTGGAAGGCTGCATTCAAAGACCGACAGGCTCATGACTGCCCCATTTGAAGGCTCCTTCAAATGTGGTCTTGACAGGCATCCTCCACCCGATGAATCCTTCACAGCCCAACATATCCCAAGATTCATTGCACAGGGGTAAAGTGGGTCGTGTCCCGACTAGGCGATAGGAGCAGCACTTTGTGACTCAATGGTAAGGATGGGAACAGTCGGCGATGGCCAGACCGTCCCATTTGATGATGCTGTCCATTCCAACAATGAGTCCAGACCACAAAGGCTATGCCTTCATAGACCGTGTCCGCCGAAGGATGCAGCCTCTGAATTCGGACACAGCTCTGGAGGACATGCAGACTCCACACACATGGATCCATGGCAGAGAAGGCAACAGTGCTAACCACTGTCACAGTGTCACCCTCTCCTTTGACTCATGGATCATTAATGTAAGTAGTGAAACTACTAACTCCAGCATATATACACAATCTGCATAGCACTCATAGGTACATTTTTCATAATGGAAGTTTCAGATTTAAACTCCTGCACATTTACTTAACGCATTTTGCACCTGTTTCTCCCCCACCGGTTATAACCACACGTTAGTATGTGTACATACACAGTAAGCAAGGCCCACAATCCTACTTAATTATACGTTACAAATCAGAAGAGCAAATGCTGAATAGATGCTGTAATTAGATCTCAGAACACATCGCCGAAATTAAGCGACTGTTCCTCCTGCCCAGAAGTTTCATTCATCGTCTTCACACTAAAACAGAATAAATAAATCACCCCCAGTTAGAGATCATTGGTACCATAAATTTGCTTCCAAACACTTTATTTCTGACATACTACTTCCTGGCTGCATATTTTAATCAAGATGCAACATACAATTTGGTTTCTCTGTGTGGATGGAGGTTACACTGAAGTATGTGTCTACACCCAGTGTACTGGTAGCCTTGCAAAACTTTTACGAATACGATTGATTGATTCATTCACTCATTGATTCATTCATTGACTCATTCATTGATTAATCATTTAGTTGATTGCAGCTTAACCATTTTGCCACCTACAGACAAATCAACACCAAATACAGAAGCATAAGCAGGCAATTGGAATGCAGTCAACAAATTGGAGGGGGAAAAGACTAAGCTGGCCATTTTCAGAGCCAATAACCCTTGTTGTGAGTGTCAAGACAGGGCCCCAGACTCACTCTGCCAAAATAAGAGTCCCCCCAAACCTACAGCCAGTTTCTATTAAAAGTAAAAGGCTCAACAGCAAGAGGCTTAACGACGGACATCAGATTACAGCTCCTGGCGAGGGAATTAAATGGCTCCCCATGAGAGATGGAGCCAGGAAGGGAATATAAGAAGAGAGGCCTCAAGTACAGTATGAGAGAAGGGCCAAAAAGGGGGGACCAGGCTGAAACATACAGCCATGGAAGAAATTAAGAGACCGCTCTGTATTTTTAAACAAGTCTGAATTTTTAAATCCTGGTTTAATCCTGGTTCAGCTGGCAGAAGGCTACTCTGAGCAGCAGGTTGCTTCCAGGCTCCAAGAAGCAAGACTGAAGTCCCATAAAGCAAGGAAGAAGCCCTTCATTATTGAAAAGCAGGGAAGAGCCAGGCTGGAGTTTGCAAGAAAGGAAGTTGAAAGAAGGCATTTTTGTTCTTAAAAATGTTGCATATACTGTAATACGCTCACAAAATTGAACACTTCAGCTGAAACTGTTTCTGATGTCTTTTCTAGGTCTAGCATTCTTGCCGGAAAATTGTAGTTAATCTATCAGTTAATGCGAACATCAGTTGTTATCCACAGTGCTTTGAACATTCACGGTTATCTTTGAAAATTATGGAACATTGCAGAGTGAAATTTCTGCAGTTCAAAAGGAAATGATGGCTGTGTGGGGTGGAGTGTGATTGGTGCCGACAGGCAGTGAGATTCCCACTCCTGTGGATGAATTCTATAATAATTCACTTTCAAGATTTAGCTGGAAGTACACAAAAAATGAACCTAAACTGTACAGTGCTACATTAAAATAAATATTCTCCACATCACATGCAGAAATAGTGCAATAAAATTTGGCAAATCAGCTGTCATTTTCCCCATACCATAACATAAATCTTAATGGGTCATTTGTGGAAAAAAAAAAGATTAATATTCATCGACCACAGTCCGTATGAGATCCAGCCTCCATCATAAATGCCCTAATCAGTCAGAGAAAATGGTTTTGTTTGAAGATTAGCTCATCAAGTAAAGACTTCTGGCAGACAAAAGTGGAGCTAATACAGAGTGCATTTCTTAATTGCAACAATACATTTCCATTTCACTTAATGTTGGTCTATGGATTTCACATTACATTTCAATTTACTTCATAATAGAACCCCCCCACCCCCCCCACACACACACACACACACAGTGAACACATTGTCTAACATTAAATCTGACAGCATTGTTGATTTTCAGTCTTAATGGGCATCATATTTGTCAATGCTATTAATATTTTGCGTGTAATATTTCTCTACGTCTCAGTAATAACATCTCATTTAAATTTGGAATAAAAAATGTGAACAAATAACTGTAATATTTACTATTATTCAACAATTGCTTACACGTATTCACCATCAATTCTTTACTTTTCTTCTGTTTCACCATTATAGTTCATAATAAATTTGTTAATCACTCCATCACATTCAAAGATTTCCTGAAGTGTGACTCTTCGCTTAAGATGTTTCATTTTAGATATTTAAAGATAAAGAAAAATCAGAGAGCTTCTGAAAGCACAGAGCAACGTGCGTAGGAGTGAAAAATCATATAAAAGTGTCTTGCTTTGTGCACAACACGACATAACAGGGATACTGTGCCTCTGGGCGCGTCGTTCCTCCTCCCGCAAGGTCACGCTGAGCGCATCATCGGGCAGCCCAGCCTGCGCATCAAAGGATGCCGAGGTGACCTCTGGGTAAACCTCCATAACGATCCTGCCGTATTGCCAAAGCTGCCCAAACGGGGCCACTTCAAGCATCTGTCCTCTGAAGGTCAGAGCTTAACAAACATATTGACTCTAATCATTGTTTGCTTTTTCAATAAGAAAATGACAGCTAGAGTTTAAAAACGTGAGCGTGTTCACTTGTGCAGCTTCTGTATGTCATGCATGTGTTATATATATGCTTGGATCTCCAGTCTACGACGTGCCCAAAAAGCGCAAATAGCGACGACCAGCCTACGAAAAAAAAAATCGACACCCGGGGTTTTATCAGTGGCCCGTAACGGATTCACTCTTTTGCAATACATAGTATGCAGATTTTTAATTATTATTATCGTTGTCCTTATTTCAAATAACTTGACTCTTTCAAATAACCTGAATCTATTCTTGTCCACCTGCGAAAACAGCTAGTAATATTACAATGATTTTCCATTTTTATTGCAAAATTGAATGCATCTTAAAGTTTAATAAAGATACACAAAGCTGCACGTGTCTGGGAGGATTAAACGCTGGGATATTCACTGTGAGATCACTGAGCATATTAATTGCACTGGAAACATGATGTAAGAAAAGAAAAAAAGCCGTGACAGCAGGTACTCCAGCGAATAGACAAGAACCACCTGGACGACACCACCCTCACCAAATAAATAAATAAATAAATATATACATACATAGACAAACAAACAAATAAGGAGGTCATTTCAGGCATATCCCACATTTTTATACTGTATATCTTTTTAATTCCATAATTTCTAATGGCGACATTGCGCTCTGCGACCACATGCGTGACCTTGGTTAGAAACACACTCGATGTAAATGGAACGCTACAATGCAATGTGATGGGTCCCAAAAGAAAGACTTTGCATTACGGTGTATTATATTTTTTGTGTTGTGTCATGTCACTTTGGCAGTCATCCAGAAGGTTACAGTTTATGTAACAAAATAATCTCTGTCCTGCAGACTGCGCTACGAGAAAACGGTGATGTGCGCGACTAAGGGGACGGATAACTAATGTCTCTGCTGCAATCAATCAACATTTGCGACGGTCAATATCACTGTAAGGTCGCATATACATTTTATAGCTTGTAAACTCCAGTATTACGGAGCGTTTAGGGAGAGGATACAGTGATTAGTGATTGCAGGTGTTAAATGAGGTGCTTTTCTATTCAATGCGGGAAGACGGAATCACTTACTTGCCTACGAAGTTCTCCAGTACGGAGCTTTTCCCGGCACTTTGACCACCGACAACAGCGATTTGAGGGAGATCTAGGTTGGCGTTTTGTCCGATAGCAGAGAAGGCATCCTGTAGTTTGTTTACCAGAGGAATCAGGTCCTCCATTCCCCGGTTACCCATCTTTGCAAAGGTGCGGACGAATCTTTCTTATAATGTCACTAATAGAAAGACCGCTTGCCTCTTAAATAAACACCTATCCCTGTTTTCACCCCGGTTACAGCTGTCAGTGTCACGGTATGAATGATTTCAACCTCCGCCGTCTATTTTATTTTTGCATGCGTCTTCATTGATTACCCTCTACCGGCGTCACCTCCGTAGAAAATGTTACTCTTCACCTCCCCCGCTTCTCCCTCCGTGCTGTCTGTGAGGCAAGCGAAAAGGATGATCTCTGCTTTCCTCACAATAAAGTGAGAGATTCCGGCGCAGCCGCCTATCCTCCGCTAGGTGGCGGAGTGACGCTGCAGCGCAAACCTCCAGGCATTCTGGGTAATGTGACAATGCTTATTGTTACCGAAAAGTCTGCGTGCCTTGTATTTTAATTGCCAGTGGTTGTGCCGTTTGCTATCTATTTTCACTAACCTTTTATACAAATGGGTAATAAAAAAAATAGAATGAAATTTAATGGTGCTAAAACAGTTCAAAATGTAAAACGACTAAGCTTAAGTAACTTAAGTACTATATTTATTATTAGTTTATTTTTATTTAGTAGAGAAGCATCATGCAGCTGATATGCATGACTCTGAATTGGACAAGCAATTATAGAAGATGGATGGATGGATGGATGGATCTGTAAATAGCAAGAGACACTGTAGGAGTTTTTTTGTTACATTACTGTCCTGACTTATGTAAAGTGATGGGATCTTTTAATTTAAGCAGCTGCTTGCAGATAACCCGTAAGAGGGGACCAGGGACATTTAACTGTTCCTACCCTTTAATTTGCATCTTTTTTCTGTACTGGTGCATTTTGCCTTGTGTTTGTTCTTAAACATATATATGAATAACAACACTGATCTGCAATTTGAAATGAACTAATTGCAACTTAAGCTGCTGCCTCCTCTACATCCACAAGCTCTTCCATTCACTCCCTATTTTAATTTGACACGTTGCAATGTGAATGTAATATATTAATACTAAATATTGAATAGTGAAATATACATCAAGGACTGCTTAAGTCTTCATTACTGCTTTATTTCTTTGACAGATATGAGGGACAGAATATTGTATATTTATTAGTATTTATTAATTACTTTTAACATAGGTGTGGATCTAACTAAATGTGCTTATGTTTATCATCAAGCTATTTCTGCTCTTGCCTGATTTTTGCCCGTCCTCCTTTCCTTCCTCCAACTTAGTGAAGTGGCCCATGGAGTGTAATCATCACTATTAGTATATTATAGTGTATATGTGATACAGGTAATGATACCTTGACATCTCCTCCCATCCTTTTCCTCTGTGTTTTTCCTATTACCCACTTACTGTCTCCCTGGGCCCAGCTGCCATGACAGCTTTCGTTCCCCTTTCCATCCATGCTACCCATGTTTTGAGCTTCTGCCTTCTCATCCCAAGTTCCGCTTTTTAGATGGACATATCTGCATCTACCCATCTTCTCCCTCCAGAAAAGTTAATTGACTCACAAAAAGGTTTTTATTAGGGCCTCTAAGCTCATTTTGGCAGGATCACCGCCCCATGCCAAACACACCGGTGTCACTGGGAGTTAGAATGCCGTTTTTAAAGGTTACCATATGGGTGGTCATTTCCAATTGCTTTTTGGAATGTTCTATAGAGCATTTTGTTGGCTGCCACTTTATTTTTGCCACAGGCTTTCACTAGGATTCTGCCATTTGCTTCCTTGGAATTTTTTTTTCCATCTTTTTACAGAACCAAATGTTCTAGAAATTTCCATGAAAGCTGTTTAAGACATCATGAAAGTCCTCGTTCTGGATTTCCTCCATGTCCCATCTCTGTGGGATCATAATCCGTCAGCTTGTCCTTCAGACTCCACTTGGAACATCTCCAATGTCTTTTCATCTTTCTTCTGTACTCTCTTACTCTTCCCTCACACCTCCATCATTATCTTTTTTAGGTTCCACCACCGTCCACCTTTGATCTCTCTTTCCTTCACCAGCTGTCTCTTTCACTCCCTTCGCTACCATTTTCTTCTCATAATTGTTGTTTCATTTCCCTTTTTTCCTTCCCCAGCTCTCTTGGCTCTTTCACTGTACGCCAGCCTCCTCTTCGGTGACTCATGACACGGTATAATTTTCACGGTGTCTGAGTCGGTGTCTGAACTGCTATTTGTGTTAAGCAGATGTCTGAACCAACAGGTGGGCTCATCTCAGATCACTGGCACTATGACATCGCACTGAAATCACAACACAAATCCTTATACACTTTGTCATGTTTTTATTGGTTAGTGTCCATCCATCCATCCATTTTCCAATCCGCTTAATCCTAATGGGTCGCGGGGGGTCCGGAGCCTATCCCGGAAGCAAC
>JAODKE010000125.1:6102987-6129716 GCA_026779605.1 Mormyrus hasselquistii
TGCTGCTCCTATTGCTGCTCCTCACTCTGCTGCTCCTATTGCTGCTCCTCACTCTGCTCCTTCTCTGTCCCCAGGCCTGAAGAGCAGCCCTCACAGCCCGGAGCTGACCCAGGAACGGGGTGCAAGAGCCCCAGGGAGGTCAGCGATTCCAGAGGTGTGTGCTGTGGACAGTCTGTGAACGGAGGTGGGGGGCACCTTTTGTGTATCAGGATCTGGCTGAGAGCCTCGGACACTCAGAGCCCGTCTCCCTGAAGAGGCCAGTCTGAGGCTAGCTGCAGCTGAACAGGAGCAAATCGATTAACTCTTCAGAAAGATCCAACACTGTGCCAAAGGGAATATTATTGTAGTACATTTAACCTGCGACTTGCAGAAATATTTGTCTCATAACGTCAGTCTTATAACTGCTTATCCTGGTCAGGGTAACAGGTAATATCTCTTTAAAGCCAGGAAATTAGTATTTTTATGAGTCCTAATTGCTGACCTTCTTAAATCAGGAGAGTCGGTCCTTCGTACTGTTACAAAGCAGTTCGGTGGTTTCATCTTTATATCCCCCTTTTTTGGCCGTCTAGGTGCAGCAATTGTGGTTGAGGGAGGAAGCACAGCTGGACCAGAGGCGGTGGAGGAGAGCAAAGCGGCAGGAGTGAGTGCAGCATGTCGGGAAGCGGGAAAAGTCAGGCTGGAGCCAAAATCCACAACCCAGACGTTATTCGTTAAAGGAAGCGTTCATTGAAGGAAATGAACTTTTGCCTTAAGCCATTTTCTGAAGTTTGAGCCCATAGTCTTTGGACAACGCAAGTCCAGCTCCAGTTATGCACCCACTGTGTTTCCTGCTTGGGAGCTCAGCGACCTCTTTCTTTGTTTTTCTTTTTATTTTGTATTCCTGGAGGATATTGATTGTCCTTGTTGATTTTTTTCCCCCCTCCTCAGGTGCTTAGCGGAGCAGCATCCCATGACACTGCCTTACAGTCGGATAACGAGAGCTGTGCGCTCGCGGCAGGGATGGGGGCGCCCTTGCCGGGGGCACCCCCCGCGAAAGCCCCAGCCGAGAATGGGGGGACGGGTGGCGACGCCTCCAGGAGGTTCTTCTGTTATATCTGCAGCATCGCCTGCTTCACGGAGCAGGTGTGGCTCTGTGGAAGGCGGCCGGGCTGCCGTCCCTTATCCTGCCCTTGACCTCTCGACCTGTTTGTGACCTGAATGTCTCCGGCAGAGCTTCCAGAGTCACATGACCGGCCTGGACCACCAGCGGCGCATGATGGAAGTCCAGCACGCGAGCAGCGCCTGCCTGGTGACTCTGCTGCCCCACGTCCAGGAGTCGCTGCTGGGGGTGTGTGGAGAAGGGTTAGTGTCCACCAGCACTGCTGCCCCCCCCCCCCACGGGCCGGGCAGCTTCACCCCCTACAACTCTGCCATCCATCTTTCCATTCATCCATCCATCTTCTGTAACCACCTACAGGACCAGTCAAAAGTCTAGACATGCCTGCCTTTAATGCATTTAGCTTTGTCATTTATCCTACAGTAAAAGCCCAAGTTGGCTCTCCTGCAGTTACTCTTCAATCATCAGCTCATCCCAAACCAGCTCTATAAGTTTTAGGACAGGGGCTAGAGATTGTGGGGGGTAGGTTATCTGTCACAGCACTCCATCTCTTTTTTTTTCTTGTTCAGATTATATTTACTGCATAACCTCCTTATCTTGTTGAAAAACAAATTATTTTCAGTAGGTGTGTCCAGACTTTTCACTGGTAGTGTATATATTTCTGGGTAAGACTGGAGCCTCGACAGTGGACAGGATATCAGTATGATAATAACGTGAGATTATTTAGTGATGCATGTCATAATTTCAGGTCCAGAAAGTAAAAACCCAGACCAAGATTTTGTTTCAACCAACCAGTTGAGTACTCTGTTGCTCTGACTCTTTATGCTCAACTGGTTGGTTGAAACAAAATTTTGGTCTGGATTTTTACTTTCTGGACCTGAAATTTCCACCTCTGATGTTTACACTGTTTCTGTTGCAGGGCGGAGAAACCAGGCCTGAAGAAATGGAATTCCACGTGCCAGGTCCACCTTGCTAGCAACGTGAGCGTGCACTAGAGGAGCAGGGAGCTCAGGATGAGGGTGGAGAAGGGGGGGCAAGCAGAGGGGAAGGCTGGGCTGTGGGTGGCGCAGTGGTTAAAGACCTGCCCCCTGTCAATGAGGTAGTAGGGTCAACCCCTAGATGGGAGCTCCAAGGCTTGTTTGTCACATTTTATGAAATAGTATTAAGTAGAATTATAGGCTGTTACATTACCGTAAATATGTAAATGAAGGGGAGGGGCAACATTCAAAGCTAAATGTCAAATATCGATATATTGCTAACTGAAGATGCTTTTGTGCCTGGAGCCCAGGAGATGATCTCAAAGCCTTTCTCTCCTCCTTCCTTGTGTACAGCTTGCCAGTCGCTTCGCATGCCTCTCTTGCACCGTCTGCAGATTGCGTTTCCAGACTCCTTACGGGTTTATGAAGCACATGGAGTCACTGGACCACCAGCAGAGGATGCTGGCGGTGAGGGGCTCTGCGTGCATGTGATTCCTTGCACGTCTGAATAATTGTGCACTGCCCGGCCAAAAAAGTTACCATTTGAATCTTCCGTTGGACGGCCTTTAGCTTTGATTATGCCGCACATTTGCCATGGCATTATTTCCACACGCCTATGGAACATCTCAGCATTAATTTTCATGCAGATTCGCATTCATTTCTCATCAAGATCTTGTACTGACAAGTGTGTTGAACCTCTCTGTGACGTCTTCTTCAGCACATCCCAAAGACTTTCAATGAGGTTAAGGTCAAGACTCGGTCGGTGGCCAATTCATATGTGAAAATGATTCCTCATGCTCCCAGATCCACTCTTTGACAGTTTGAGCCTAAGGAATCTTGGCATTCTTGCCCTGGAATACGCCAATGCCATTAGGAAAGAAAAAATCTATTGAGGAGAGAACTTGGTTGTTCAGTAGATTCCGGTACTCAGCTGTCTTCAATCTATTTCTGCGTAACGTTGCTGAGCTGTAACAATGATCCAGTCATTGGCTCTTAAATATTTGCTGATTTAAATTCAAATGGTCACTTTTTCTGGCATAGGCGTGTATGTTAGGCCCATGAGCAAACATTTGTCAAATTCATTATTGAATGGATTGAATAAACAATCCTTTATTCCCCCTTAATTTTCCAATTCGTGGCTCTGCAGCTGCATGAAGAGGGCGGAGCCAGCAGCTTAGCTGATGGTCCAGAGGGATCGATAGAGGAAGACTATGAGGAAGAGGCTAGTGAAGATGAGGAGGGTGGAGGCAGCTTCCACAGCCAGGTAATGGTGCAAGTGGTGATACGGATGCAAGCACATTACACAAGCGTGCAGCTGAGAGCAATAATCAGTGTTTTAATAAACTAACCTAATATAAATTAACTGTAAAAAGCAGTTACTCTGTGGGTGTTACTCCTCCTGTCTCCTTTAACACCAGGAAGGAATAAATTCTGAAAAAGAGGTTACCCTAGAAGATATGGGTGACAATGAAGAATATGACCAAGACACACAGTATGGTGAGTGGCTTCTGACACTAGGGGGCGCTGTTTTCTACCAGCCACACAAACATAGTAAAAGTAAAGGATGCTTTTGTTAGGTCTGAGAATATTTAATCATGATCAGAATAATAATAAAAGTTTGTTTATGCATTTGCCCCCGGTCTTTACGCTCTCTCAGGCCCCAGCTTCATGGTCCCGGTATCGGGCTTCCTCTGCCGCCTGTGTCACAAGTATTACGACTTTAACTCCACGGCCTGGTCGTCCCACTGCAAATCTCAAAGACACTTCAAGAACGTGCAGGTGGGAGGAAGACAGTGACAGCCCCCTTATACAAATATTAACTGAACTGGGCTTTCATTAAATGAAGTTGCTACAACAGGAACTAGAGCTTTATCAATAGGGCAATTAATCTTATTTATTGCAGTACTGTGTAACACCAGCAGATGGGAGTACGGGATGTTTTATTATGCATTTTTTCATCATTTGCTGATTCAAAATATGCTGTTTGTGTAACCTCTGCTAAGTGCACTGCAATGCAAAAAGAACTGTGAAATACTTCTGAAATACACGTTTCATTCTATATTTTTTTTACATTTGCAGTTTTAAAAACAGAAATGTGCACTTTATGTATATACGAAAAAATATAGTGAATGCAACTTTGAGTTTATTTAGACATTAATAGCTGAAGGCTATTGATGCCTATAAATTCAATTTGGTGTGTTTCAATAGTTCGATTATTTCAATATTGGAGTGTTAATCATCAGAATTCAATGGTAACACTGTGACACTGGTATTGTGATAAGTATTGTATTGTGGGCTGTATACCCAGCCTGATTTGATGATAAGGTCCCTGCTAACCAGTCATGGTAAATCCTGTGCCATATTCTCTTCTGATGTTTCTCCACTTCGGACAGAAATACCGAGCCCTGAGGAAGCAGATCGCACGCAGCAGCACACCAAACAGCAGCCAGCACCTGGGCGACCGAGAAGCAGCCAATAGCACAAAGAGCAGTGTGAACTGAGACCCGGATGGGGGTGACAGCGCCAGTATGTGCTCTGATAGGCTGCTCTGTGGCCACGCCCACCCCTGCTCCCGACCGATGAGCTCAAATGGCTTGGAGGTGAGGGCTGCAGGGACACTCTGCAGCTGGTAGTTCCATGGCTGCAAGCAGGCTCTCACAGGAGGGTGATGGACCCCAAAAACTCCCCACCCACCCCCCAGAATTGAAGGATGGATGGGTGAGGAGGTAGATCTCCCTTCTGCTGCCTCCCACATATCAGAGTTGGAAGCTGGAGAGAAGGTGTGCTCCTCAAGGTGGTAACTGTTAACAGGAAGCCCCCCCAGGAGCAAAGAACGCTGGTCAATGCACTGAAAGACCAGACTGGAAGCACACTGCATGTAGCAAGAATGAACTTAGTAGGTAATTGAGTTGTGTCTGTGATGCTGAAAGAACATTTTAGAATGTAGCTGTACAGAACCTAAGAAAACCCTTTAAGAATCGCTGACCCTCATGCTGGTTGGAGCTTTAGGCAGGACACGCCCCCGTGCGAGCCGTGTCCTCTTGTATGACCTAAATTCAGCTGATTTAATTCATCAGCCACATTGGCGTGTAGCTGCTGCATGTTTTTGTGCTGATGGGTAATAATTGTGTTTCTGTATCAAGCTGCTGTAGGCTGTGGAGCCCCTGTACTCTGGACTAAACAAAAATATCTGCACTGATCACCGTCACTCTGTATGGTTACCAAGGCACTATTTCGGATTATTTATGGTGGAGTTGAAGACATTGATCTAAATGCACTTACAAATTCTGATTCGCTATGGTTGCCTGGAGTAACATGTCAGTGGAGACCATCTGCTGTGCTGCAGTCACCATTTAATGCATGAATGCTGGAGGAGTTGTCAGAATTTGATGGGAGGCTGAAAATTTGCAAATGATCACACATCAAGCTTTTCTGGTGCTGCTTTGTGATTTTTAACACCCATTTCAAGCACTTCAGGTACTCTGAGGAATCGTCAGAACAATCGATACATCTTTAGATATATTCTGCAAACAAGGATATATACCAGTATTCAAATAATTTACCGGTAATCATGAATACACAACGTGGGATAACAAATGTACTTTATCAGGACATCAAGTACATTCGTCTGGCTCCAAATGCAGTGGTAGCAACACCAAAAACTTATACATTCAACCATTAATCCAGGTAACCTCTAACAGCAATACCGAAGTAGAAAATGACCTTTTTCAGAATTAGTCTTGATCATTCTGAGCGACCTCTGTCCTGACTGTGGACGATATCCTAGTTCTCATTTAGTTTTGAACCTTTCAAATCTGTTGTACCTAATATACACACCGGAGTTCATTATGGCTCACAGAGTGGATCTGTTTCTAGCACAGCTATAACCACACAGCCACGGACAGGAATGTGCCATCGGATTGTTCTTCAAATACACTGAAGCTTACGAGTATGATCTAGTATAGTAATGAGACTAGATCCAAATAGGGCATCGTTTCCCACTAAAGATGGAAGAGGAAAAGTGAACCTACTAGGACACACAGGAACTTAACAGCTTTGTTCAGTTAAACATTCTGTCATATAGCAATCAGGCTGCGTGCAGAGCTCCCATAGTGAAGTACATAATGATTCGAGGGTAAATCTGCCTTAAGCTCTGATCACACTTCGCTGGGTTTAGTGAGGTCATCTGGATAGTGTTAATGACACATTATTACAAAAACAACACTTTATACAAGTCAGACTTCTGTGCCCCAAAGGGGTCATATGCTTGATTACCAGAATGAATATAACTATGACAAAGCTGGACAGTTTTCATATAATGCGTTTTTATGCTCAAAATGATTGTAAAAGAAGAGGCGTATTTAGAATTCCTTTTTTAAATCACAGGACATTCATCACACTTCCTGTCTGTGTCATTAATTTGCATTAAAATATCTGAACCAGCTATAGTGAGCAAGGTTGATGCAGTTATTGAAAATCGTGTGGATGTGTGGTGTAGTTAAGCACAACAAACTGAAAACAAAGCAGTTCCACTCGACATCCCTTTCCAAAAAGGTAAAAAAAAAAACTTCTTAAATAAGTCAATATATTTTTGGTATTACATGATACAACAGTTGCAAACTATGAAGGAATGTGAAAAGCAATCGGGATGACATTTTAATGTTCCCATATATCAAGGAGCCTGAGACCATACACATTTGGATTTTGTAAAGCAGACAGCATGTTATTTAGAGAATGATCAAAAATGCCCATGTTATTGCTGAAAAATGTCTGGCTCAGCTTTGATTGTGCAGGAATAACAACTGTATGTCATCCTCAGCAGAGTTGCTGTAACAAGGCCTTGTATATCTTAGGGGAGAGACATATGCCTCTTCCCCCAGGTCAAGACAGTAAATGCATTTCTAAAGACACAAGCATTAGGAGGACAGATGAATAACAGGGTATTGCACAACATAAAACAATCAATAGACCACACGCAAATTTTAGTGCAAGTCAGCCTCAGTGCGGCTCCCGATCCCCCTCGGAAGGCGCCGTGGGCTCCTCTGGGGGCTCGTTGGGGGGCTCCTCTGCCCCTGCGGGGACTCCGGTCAGCTGCTCCCGAAATTCGCGCCTCGCCTGCCGATTGGACTCCAGCAGCTCGTGCAGTTTGCCGTTCAGCGCGTCGTTGCGCTCTTCCAGGTCGTCAAGGCACGAGTTTATCTGGTCCAGCATGGAGTTGATGGCAGCGTATTCTGGGAGCGCAGGACAACAACATGAGACACTAACTGGAGGCGGACCATCCGGCAAAACGTTCCTCGTCTGACTTGGACAGCTACACTTAGAAGGCCAACAGAAAATAAATAATAAAAACTATCCTAGATAGTATTAAAATTTTAAACGCTAAGAAGTTTTATCTGCAAATACATGCTATGTATATCTTAATAATTAGCCAGTGACAAGTATGTATAATGATATACCATAGTCGTATTTCTGTATATGAAATTTCTGAAGTTTTTTTTTTAAAATCTAAAACAAATAATTTCATAAGACAGCAAACAACGTGTTATTTTGCGCAGAAATTTTGCTTTGGGGGTTAGGGAATACTATCGATTTACTGCACGCATCTAGTTACCTTCGTCGTTGAATTCATCTTCATCCACATTTTCACCGATCGATATGTTTGGATCACCGTTTGGTCCAGACATGTTTAAATTACAAACAAGCGGACGTTATCAAAACGAAATCGATCAAACTGGTAGCAATCTATCTCCCTACTGAGATGCAACTATGACAAACTTTACCCCCTATTGCTGCAAATATTCACATTCTTTAGTTATTGGTATTGCTGTGTACAGTCAATCGGTAAACTGTAGCTAACTGAAACTGGTAAATGAAAAATAAGTAGAAGTACAATTATACGCCATCTAACAGCTAAATTAATGAAACCTTGTTCTCAGGGAAATACTCAAAATAGGATTGAACTGAACACAATTCCTATGCACATAGTACAAAAAAACTGAACTGAATATCTACTGTTCTGTAGATAACGGGATATAGTCTATTTTCCCGGTTACTATAAAGCGCCTTCCATATTATGAACAATCCAAAGCCTCCATTCACTTCTTTCGTATTTCTGCTTTAAAAATTCATCCCGAACTCGTGACAGCGTGAATCAGCTGACAAAAATAATTCTGACCAGGCTGTCCTGCACGAAGGCCTGAGTATATTTTCGAAGAAAACACTAGCCCATAAGAAAGCGTTTACTGTTTAACACGAAATACATTTCTAAACGAGAAAAACTATGTTATATTTTGTTTTTAATTTATATTGATTTAACGGCAGTAATATACTAGCATAATTCAGGCATATAAATAGACAACTAAAGAGCACTTTTAATCTGAGAGCGCTCACTAATCACTAATAATTTTTTATGTTGTTATATAGTTTTTAGCTCGTTGGTGACAAGAAGATATTTGCTATCATCAGATACTATTTTAATAGCTGTTAAATAAAAGTACCGTCTTCGTGGGTTTTAGCAACGGTAACACTGTTTTGATTGCACTTCAGGCTCCAGCACAGCAGGTGGCGGTGCTTGCTAATGAAGGAGATTCTAAATTACGTGCCCATGCATCATAGGAAAATATGGAAACATGTGGTGATGTGTATGGAGCTGCTATGGAGGATATACCTGTAGATGTGAAGGCGTTCCTTGGGGAACACCCGTTTTTAGAGGTTACAGAAGCTAAAAGGGTTCGTGCAACAACATTGATTTATTCTTTTTACTATGTGACGATTGCCATTTGCTCATGTCTCAAATTATAGAAGAGCTCTATTTACTCTGTATACTGCTTATGCCTGAAGCGACGAGTTTTCTGCCACGCTTTTTACGTGATTCCCTAATAACTACAGCAATCATTCTTTTGAATTGTCATGCTTACAGTTAATGTAACAGATTTTTCCCCTGTGACGTCGAAATCTTTTCTTTTGACGGTACCCTCTGTACTTCTTTATTTCCTCAGATAAAATGTACCCTTAATGGTCACGAAATCCCCCTAAATCTATCAGAGCTCCAGAAATTTGCCTCCGGAAAGAAGTACGAAAAGCTCTGCGCACGGGCGAATTTTAACTACAGCGAATATGAGCCACACGTGGTGCCTAGCACCAAGCAACCGTGAGTACGCTTTGAGAAGCAGGGTGTCCTGTATATGGACAAGCTCAGATTTGCGGTTTTATTTATGACCAGAACGATATAACTAAATGTGTACAGGATGTGCGTTTGTTGTTTAAATTTTGTTTTAAAATGAACTTTTGCCCCATTCACAGCAATCAGCTCTTCTGCAAGTTGACTCTCCGCCATATCGGTCGGATGCCCCACCATGTTTTGAGGCACGTCAACGGGAAGCGGTACAAACGGGCTCTGCGGAAATGTCAGTATGGTCTTCTGCTCTCTATCCCAGAGAAACCTGTTCCTCTGTCCCATTACAAAGCTATACCATTCCCGTCCCGTTTTTTTTTTAAAGTTAAGTCAAGTACCAGACAACCAATTACAATAAAACTAGAATTTTAACTGTAATTCACTAAAGAGAACATGTATAATGTATCCTGTGGGGTCAACTTATTCTGCTTTCCAAGTATTTCCATTCCTCTGTTTATAGTAAATGATGAAGGCATTCCCCTAAGAAAAACAAAATAATTGAAGTTGTACATCACTTAATTTAAAAAGGTCAATACTATACTTTTAATTAAAATGATGCAGTCTTTTTTTTTTTTTTTTGTCCAGTCATAATCACATGCAAAAAGCTTGCTTTTTTTCCAGTTTGGAATGTACCAAGTAAACTTTCCCCTTTTTCCAGATAATGAATGCAAGGAAAAAGGTATAGAATTTGTGCCTGCAAGCCTGAAACATAAGAAGCCTAAAGAAGGTAGAAGAGAAGGCAGGCAGGCCAGCGCTAGGCGAAGGAATGAGGTGTGGGCACCCAGTTCCAGTGAAGAAGATGGCAGCGAATCAGAGGATAGCATGAGTGACCTCTATCCTTGTCAGTACCAGCTCATCCGGAATGTACTGTGTATGACTTATTACAGGGAACTCTATGAAATGCAGTGTTGGTGCACTGCATATCTGATTATGGTCATAATTCAAATGCATGACATAAGAACAGTAAAAGCAGTTCATGTGCACCAGCGACGGCGACTTCATTCCGGTGCTTTGTGTGTGTACAGCGTCCATGTTCACCTTGAAAAAGCAGTGTGAGGAGGAGAGGGATGGCGATGTTGACTTTCAGACAGTTGATGAGGATGAAGAGGCTTCTCCAATGGAGATGGACAAACCAGTTTCTCAGAAGCGAAGGAAGGTCAGCCTCTTTGGATCATGCTTATCGGTCATTTCTGTTTGGGGATGGGAGGAGCTTCAGCTGGTTTGTTTTGGGGTTTTATTTTTACAATGTTAACTTATGCCCGTTGTTATTGACATCATGATCCTGAGAGAAATCCACTGTCTTACTGGAATTATGAATGACAATTTAAATAGTGACTATAGGCGTAGAGTGTGTGACTGAGAACTGGCCAGCTTAAAGGTTTTGTTTTCTTTATTACAGGCACAGGCTTCGGGTTTTAAGAAGAAATTCAAGAGTCGCAACAAGAAACGAAACCGCAACAATAAAATCGTTTGAGTTTAAAAAGAAAAAGCTGGTTATCTGTCTAATACACTAATATCCAACTTTAGTGATACATTATAGAGTAAGTTGGACATATATAATGAAAAATGAACGTCATAGTGTCATAATTCATGTATTTTGGTCCACATCGAGCCAGTAGGCCACTCTGGAAAATAATTTCATAAATAGAACATGGTGATCAGTGTTAATGCACCACAGCAACGAAATGTGTCCTCTGCATTTAACCCATATGTGACTTTCGTGAAAAGCAGAGGGCAGCTAATTCAGCGCCCGGGGACGGTACCTTGCATAGGGTACCTCAGTGGTGACTTGCTGGTGGGGGATTCAAACCTGAAATCTTTTGATTACAAGTGCATTTCCCTAACCATCAAGCCACCACTGCCCTTTTATAAGCTTGGTTGATGGGTTTTCACACCAGTGGTGGCTTGATGGTTAGGGAAGCGCACTTGTAAATGAAACATTAAAGGATCGAATCCCCCACCAGCCAGTCACCAGTGAGGTACCCTGAGCAAGGTACCGTCGCCAAGCACTGAATTAGCTGCCCCCTGCTATGTCACAAAAGTCACATATAGGTTAAATGCAGAGGACACATTTCATTGTGCTGTGGTGTGTTGACAATGACCACTAATCTTCTAATTTTTTCTTCTGCACTCCAGAGACTGGTTGTACCTAAGTTGCCTTTAGTGTATGTTCCTTGATGGATTATCTGGAAGAAATTTCACCATACATAGGACATACTGTACCCAACGGTCAGATTAGCGTTGCTCTTCTATTAGTACTCCTTTGCAGTAGGCGGCGGTATGAACCAACATCTATGCATTATTCGTCATCTTTAGGAACTCTGGGTGATTCATAGAGTTTATGCGGGAACTAGAGTAGGAATAATAGAACCGTCCTTCGCTCATGCAAAATACGATAAAGATTTTTTTTGCAATCAATTTAATATAAATGATACCATTTCTACTTAGCATGAATTTTCTTAGTAGGTAGTATTGCATTATCATTGTGAAACCGAAAACCTTGCAGCTTTTTTGAGGTGTATTTAGTGTAATAAGTGAAATGTGTTTGTATAATGACCATTTTTAGGAAAAACTTAGGCGGAAGGCTCCTTCGCTTTAACTGTACTAGAAATTATCCTCTATCAAATTCAGTAAGAATACTTCTAAAATCTGTTATTTCAGCCGAGCGTCTCCTGCTGCCGATCTAGTTTTTTGGGATTTCTACGCTGTGGTGGAGCGTACCAGGAAATGCGAAGTGCGAATTGAATGCTGCGGACAGGAGGCGGAGGACGCGACCGGGACGAATAAACAAAGTGCTACAGAGAGCACATAAATAATAAAGTCTAATAAAGGTAAGATTATATGTAATCACCCTGGATTTGTGCCGTGAAGGGATCGTACAACACCGCGACATGGAACTACAAACCAACAGCAGCATGCTTTACTATGGTAGACTTTGTGTTTTGCAATCAGTTGGTATTAAGAGGCGACAGCACAAAGGGACCGTTTCCTTTTAATACGCGTTTTGATTAAGTAGCTATATATATGAAATCAACAATGCATGAACATCTGTATTACTACTCAGATCAGAAAAAAATGTTTTTGCTAGCTCTATAATTTAATGGTGCATGATACATAATTAACGAATCCTATGATGTATAAATAAAGTGAATTGCCAGCGTCGTGCAATCAGAAGAAACAATCATCTGAAATTCTGGTTTTAGGCTGCATGAACCTTTAATTTCTTCTCAGCGTTTGGCTGGATATTGCATTAATTGTGAATAAAATATATATGCAACCTTGTTGCCGATGATTACCTTGTTTCGACCAGTAACGCAGCCTGAATTGTAACAATGTTAACGGATTAAGATGGAAAAGAACTTGCTTAGCACAGATGTGCAGCTACGTTATGCGGCGTCGTTTTTGGAAAAAAATACTAGCACATTCACTTGTCCTGCTATCACAGAGATGCTCAGCAGAGGGCAGGTAAGACCATTACATCCATCCATCCATCCATCCATCTGTCCATCAATCCACTTTCTGTACCTGCTTGTATAGCCCTTTGAAAAAATCTGCTTTGGCATTGGTCCTGAGTCGTATTATGACACCGATAGTCGGTGAGCTTTATTCGGTCTGGGAAGCTGAAGTACAGTGGTTTCACATGGGTAACGTCTTTTCTCAAGCTTTTCTCATCTCCAGTGCCCACTCCTAGTGTTGTGACTTTGTGAGCCTTGGGAAACCTAGTGCAAAGGTGTGTGTCTACATAACTCTATGCTTCACCATGGTCTTGCCTTTCCTTAGTATGAGACACAGCTTGCTCCCCACCGGAGATGGGACAAGCGCAGAGTGTATCCTAAGAGAAGACATTTGGATGTTCAATGCGCCATCAAAAGTAACAAATCAGGAGCACTGAGCTGCTCCCATACTCAGGGTGAAGAGTCAAGTGGTTGCTTGTTTGCTCAGAATTTTGATGCGAGATTCCAAGGTTTCAAAAAGTTTTCATATGGCCGTAGGTACTTGGTACAATGAAATTATTGCAGAACAATTATTTTGGAACCAGGGTCTGATGAAATAGTCTGAACTCATGTTTGTGAGGTTTTTGTGTGGGTTTACTGGCATAATTACATTAAAAGATTAACTGAATTCTAACTGAATCTTGCATTCGTTCCTGGAGTGAAATGGTAGTATGAATGAATATCTAAGTATATGGAAAATATGAAGCCTTATGATTTGATGTTTATTATCATTGTAGACACTTTTCCAAAGCAGTTCTGCCATTTTCTTGTAGGAGAAACTGCAGTCTCTACTTTGTCTGGTAGCCCCAAACTGAAGACAACCCAAGAGTGACTCCTCAGACCAGGTCGCCATCCTCAGCACGGCATGGCGACCTCCTCCCCAAAGTTCACGTGGTGCCCCTGCCACAAGCACAAGATCCCATCCAAAGACACTCATGAACGCTGCTTGCACTGCCTGGGCATACAGCATGCCAAGGAGGCCGTGCTGGAATACGGCAAGTGCCCACACTGCGCCATGATGGACTGGAGCGTGTGCATCAACCGGCTCACCAAGGTGCAAGAGTTATTGCACCGTGAGAACCAGCAGAAGAAATTCCAAGCTGCCCAATCAGGGTCCAAGCCGGAGACCACCCCAGCCACCCACGGCGAGTCAAAAATCATGAAAGACCCTGGCCCCGTCTTGCCCCATTTGGCGCCTCTACCTGCTACGACCGTGCAGTCTTCCACTCTTCCAGTGATGCTCACCATCCTGTCCCCTCCCACCTCACAAGCTGAATCCAATCCCACTGTCCAGAAAGGTGCCCATGTGTCTCCGCTGGCCAATCATCAGTCTGCTGACCCGCCCCTTCCTCTGGGCCAGCCCAGCTCTCTTGCAGGAACGCACCGCTCCCACAAACGGAAGCACTCCTCCACGTGCCACTCGCGGCGATCCAAGTATTCGAAGCGGAGTCGCAGGCGCTATCGCAGACGATCGCCCTCCTCCTCTTCCTCTTCATCCTCCTCCTCGTTCAGCTCATCGTGCTGGAGCTCCTCAGATGCCTCCTTCCAAGAGGGGAGGTCACGGAAAGCTCCCCGGACAGAGTCTAAGGTCAGGCGGCTACTGGGGATGGTGCAGCAGAAGCTGGAAGCCCAGCAGCAGGCCGCTGAGGCACAATGGACCCTCCTGGAGAAGCGTATCGAGGCTCTGGAGACCAGGACCGCGGAGCCAGCACCGCTGCTCCCTACCGCCACCCCCAGCCAAACCCCTCAGTCAGTATCTGAATCCCCTCCGACAATCGAGGGGCGGGGGGACGAGCCAGAGGAGCGGCATGACGTGCGTGCAGTGGGACCAGCCGTGGAACCAGTCCTTCACGCTGTGGTGAAACAGGAGGAGGAACCTGCTTCCATCTCAACTGGCTGGAAGGCGGAGGGCCCCAATGGGGATGCAGGTGCGCCCCACTTGCCCGAGGAACCCATCTCTAGGCAGGATGTTCTCGCAGCTGCCGAGCTTCAGGCTCTCATCGCCCGTGCCGCCAAGTACCTCAGCATCGAGTTCCCTGGCACACCGGGCAACCCTACCTCCCCGTGTCCCACCATGGTTCCTGAGTTTGAGAGCCTGGTCCAGAGCACGTGGTCCAACCCTGCCAGCTCGCGGCCCTTCAGGGAGCTGTTCTGCAAGATGTACCGGCTGCACGAGCACCAAGCCCCAGCTTACGACCGCATGCCCCAAGTCGGACGTTTCATGGCAGCCATCTTCCAGGCCGTGGAGCCCACGGAAAACAGGGAGGCGACGCCGCCAGCTAAGCGCTGGAGCTTCACTGAGACCCAGGCAGAGAGCATGTACCAGACCGCTGGAATGCTGGTGAGGACTGCCAACTACCTGCGATACCTCTCGGACTACCAGAAGCACCTCTTGCAGGAAGTCTCTGAGGATGCTCCCTCCGAGCGACTCGTGACCATCCTCAACGAACTGAAGCTGATCGGCCAGTTTGCCTTCCAGCTGTCCTCCCACCAGGCCGAGCTCTCTGGCAGGGTCATGGCGGGGTCGGTGGCCATCCGGAGGCAGGTCTGGATGGCCAAGACCAACTACACCGATTCCCTGAAAGCGACAGTAGCGGACCTTCCTTACGTGGTCTGTCAGACCGTGGAGGTCGGTACAGGCACCACATCCACCGAGGACCGATGCAAACAGGAAGCACCATGTGCACCACAGAGCACATGAAAAGATCTTCATGATTCAGCAATTCTGTTAAAACACTTCTGTTACGTTACTTTTGTAACCGGCCGTACTTTTACATTTAGTTTTAATTAATTTAATTAAGTTTACTAGCCTTCAGAAAAGGCAGTTGGTTTAAAATTGACAAAAGATTGAAATGTGTACATGCGCATCTGCGGCAGTTTATGTAGTTACAGAAATACAGTATAAATGACCTCTGGTGTCAACTCCTGTTATTTAAAGACAAACGGATGTTTTTTAGTATTTATAATGAAGGGCTGTGAGGATACTGGAATGACCATTCTGACGATTCTAAGTCATCGATTGTGGGTTAAATCTATGTTTATGACCCTCACTGGCTAACAGTACAACAAAAGATGTTCTCAGGTTGAATGTTTCCTTTGGTTACTGATAACTCTTCTGTGATTCATGTTTGACTCCTAACTGGTACTACTTGCTCCTGCTGGACTCTTAATTGGAGAACCTCTTCAATATTTTGTGTTCAATAAATTGTGCATTTTTATACTTTATGTATATATAAACCCATCATAAAAGTACAGAAAGGTGGAATGCTATTTGATTTATAGATCACCATCAACAGCCTGCTTCATGTGGTTCACTGTGTCCGCCATTAAGAAGGTGTGAACTTGCTTGTTACGGGGGTGAGGGGGAGGTGGGCTGAATGTGTTTAATCATGGCTTAAGCGTATCTTTGAACACTAGTAGTGAAAGCTCCGACATATGAATTCGGGTATGCAAGTCTGTGGAATGTACAATATCGGCCACCAAAAAAAAAAAAAAATCATTAATGGGTAATAATATGTGTCAGTATCGAGGAATGGTGAAATCAATGTCATGGTAAATAGCGTATTAATGATTTGTCATATTTTCATATTCATATGTACCTAACTCTTGTCTATTGGCTATTCTATACGACATTGACGTCGAAGTCCAGCAAACCTTCCCCTACCACTAACGTGCATTTCGCCAAAATGAAAACATACGGATACAAACATAGAAGTCCTGGTAAGCTAATGGTACAGAAAGCTGTGTGCGATGGAATGTTATTGCAAAACCTTTTGCTTCTGTAATGGAGACGAGTGTATTCTTAATTTTAAAATCACGGTAGAAGCAATCCTATATATAAAAATAACTTGGAATAAAAATAAGGCAAAATAAAGGACAGTCACTTAGGATTTTTACTGTCCTGCTTTTCTAACCCTATGATACTGTTTTTACGTATTTGACAAATATGAAATATAAAGATAGAATGATATTTGGCTTTAAATGATATTACCTTTCACAAATATAGTTTCTCGATTATATTTAGATGATGTGATAATGATGTTAGATTGTCTTAATCGCATTGATTTGCTTTACTTTTCGTTTCGTGGCCCCTGGTTGTATTAGGGGATATAACTGCCGCTGTTACTGTGTTAGTCGACCGCCGATGTATTAACGCTTTTAGCGGAGACGGAGAGACGCGCAGCCGATGCCCCACCATGGGGGGCGACCTCTCCGGCTCGGTACACGTGGCAAGCGGCAGCCGCGAGACGCGGGGCTGTGAGCGCGAAGCATTGTGGGACGGAGGCGGCCTTTCCAGCGGAGACAGTACGAGCTCCGGAGACTAAATACTGGTACTGGGGCGGGGAGGCGGGGGTGAAGAGTCCAGAGAGACGCCGCACGGGGTGGAAGCGTGACGCCGACTGCAAGCGATGGGGCAGGACGTTTTAATGAGCGCCGCCGAAGACGTGGCCGACCAGGTAAAGGCGTGGGGGGTCTGACGGGCTGCTGAGGGGGGAGACGGGAGCGGGAGTGTGGCAGGGGCTCGGGAAGCCGGTACGGGGGTTGGCCGCGGCTGGGGGTGATTAACTGGGCCTTCGCGGGAGACCCGTACTGCACAGCTGGCGTCTTTTCCGCCCCTAAGCACGACAGCTGGGCGCCGGGCAACGAAGCCTGGTGCTCGGCAAATTCTAAGTTCATTTCATTGCGCCTTTTTGTTTGAATTTGACACTTGTTGTGGAGCGATTTCTAATTAAAATGAATCAGCTGCTAGCTGTAAAAATCCTAGTATACCTGTTGAGTAAAATATTAACATGGCTGGCAGCTTTACAGAGCTGACTCGTAGTCTAAAGATTTGTGCTAGATGGGTAAATAACTGGTAATCCGATCAATGTCCTTGTCCCCTGATCAGCATGCTTAGTAGAACCGCTACTTGGGGGGTAAAAAGTTTGTTGGTCCAGAGACTGATGAGTCTTCTAACTTAACCCGAATATATATATTTTTTTGCCTAATGGAAACTTAACTAGGTAACCGGTTATTTTCTTTAAAAATGATCGAATGCACTGCTAATAGTCACAGTATAACCAGATGTCCGTCTGTGATGTGAAGTACAGATATTTCAGTTCGACAAGCAGCCCCCCCCAAAAAAAAAAATACACCTCTTAACTTCAGAAGGACTTTGCGTAATTTTCTTGCTGACAAGCCTCTGACATTGAGCTTTAAAGTCCAGTACCTCAAAAATGCTCTTTGGGAAATTTTGGTGTTGTCATAGACTTGTTTTGTGTACACAAAGACCTTATAGAGGCAAAACAGGAGTACAATGAAACAAAGTAATTGGCAGGTATTGGTGTAATTGTTAAGTTATCTACTTCATTCCAGGGTTTGTGTTGATCTAGTAAAGATTTAAAAAAAATCCTTGATGCCTTTCTGCATTGAGGGCATTGACTTCTCAGGCATTTGGTATAGAGCTAATTTATACGTCAACAATATGTGGACATTATATTCCCAACAGTATGGGTCTTGTGTGTGTTTGAAGCCATGGAGAACCTCTTTCTAATACCACAGGTGTCACGCCTTTCCCGGAATTACCAAACCAGTTGTCACCATGGCCTTATGATTATATTTAAGTATAATGCTAAGTTTTCTCTCAATCCTTCCATGGGGGGAAAATATAGCCAGTATGTAAAGATCTGACACATTTTGTATCCCCTGTGTTTTGGATCAGCTGTGCCACTCTGGACGTAACTGGATCCCTTCTACGCTTTTCCTGCTCTATATGGGGACAGAGGTCATATACTTCAGTTCAGGTTACCCTCTCAAGTGCATAGATAAGTGTGCAAAAACTCAGAAGCCCATACCCTTGTGAATGAATGAAGATCTTCTTCTTCCTGCTGTACATTTTGGGGCTCACGCTGTGATGTAATCGCAGAACCCTGCTCTACCTCACCTGTGGTTATTGACTTCCATCCATCAAGGGAGGAAAGTCCGCAGTGTTGTGAAGGCACAGTCCAGGGATGGCCTGTTTCTGTTTACCTTCTCTGCCCACCCTTGTTTGTTTAGAAGCAAATGAGGCACATTGTTTCTATGGAGATGCTAAGCAGCATCGTAAGGTACAGGTGCCTTTCATCTGGGAATCTGGTTACAACATTTTCACAACAGTTGTGTGGGATGCTTCACAATTTCTCTTCTTTCTCTGTGCTGTCAATATCAAACAAATCGAGATCTATCCCCTGCCCCTTTTCACCAGTCATACCTATTTTGTCCACTTCTGCCTCATAGAGATTAGTAAAATTATTTTGAGAGCAGCCCCAAAACAAAGTGCTAAAAACAGGAGCTAATGTCGGTCATGACCAGAAGTAATATTTAAAAGAGGTATGTGCTTGTATGGTTATTGTAACAGTATACAGTTAAGTTCAATCCAATTTATTTTCATACAGCGCCTTTCACAACAGTGTCGCCCCAAGGCATGTTACATGGGTGTGTTCATCAAGAATTCTGAAAACTGATTATAAGATTAAAAACTTGATAAGAAGAAGATGCTTTTCTTATGAAGGTGGTGGTGGTGCTTAGGGCGAAGGTTGATCAAACAGAGACTAGTAAACAGAAGTAGTTATATATCCTTCCTCGGATCCACACAAACAAAGAGAAAAGGCAAAATTGCTTTAAAATGTAATTCAGTATCCGTAGACCTGACATAAAAACAGCTAATGGGTGTTTTTCATGGAATGCTGTGAATGAATGGAAATGAGCACGTTGATGAACTACGACTGGATATATGCTAGGGCACGCTAACTATTATGAACACTTGCACAAACTTGCAGCAGCTCAGGGGCACTCTAATTGGTCTCCTACAATGCCATTTACATGGAGTTTCTTGAGCTCTGATTGGCTGCCGAGGCTTTACAATGCTGATTTGGTGGGCGGGGCCAGTTAATGTGACAGCTGGGTTGGTAGTTCTATCGCAACTAACCACTATTCTTAAAACAGGTTATCATTTGCCATATTTTTCTCTAACGATTTAAAAACCTGCTCAGTGTTTCCCTCAGAAAATGTTCTTGACCTAAATATCAGGGAATGATGAGTTTGGATCCGAAACAGCAGAAAATAAATTAGATTTAAATTTAGATTAGGTCTGCTTTAAATACAGCATATGATCTGGGCCAAGCCCAAAATTGTACTTTTGTCATACCTTCTTACGTGTGGCTACCATTTTTAGTGTGTCAACACACTAAAATTGCACTTGTAATGAATGTAACTTCTATATGTGTTGGCTACATTCTCCCCTGATGCCATGGAACTGGCTCTGATTATCCATTGGAATAATAGGTGCTTTCACACCACAGGAATCTTTTTTCAGAACTAAGACTTTTTTTCTGGAACCAACAACTTCTGTCATGTTCCCACTGCAGGATCTCAGTCCAATGTAGTTCCAGAACATATTTTTGGTCCCTACCCTGAACTAGGTACTTTTCTTAAGAAGTCAAACTACTGGGATGGGCCTTATAGTGATTAACTTGCTAACTGGTTGACCAAGAGCACCAGCGCTAACTTGGAAGTTACACAGAAGTGCGGGGAAAAGGGATAGAAGTAGTATAGCAAAAATTGAGCAAATAAATGTACTTTGATTACATTTAATGCATTAATGATTATCTTTTTGCTTGCATCTTCATATTTCTACATGAGTTTTATCAGCAATCAATATACTTCCGTCCAATATTGCTGGTGCCAGCAGTGAAACTTGCCAGTACTTATTAACAAATAATGTTGCATCGTTTTTTATTCTGTGGAAAATGACAAATCGATCTGCTGGGTAGATTTAATAATGAATTATTAGCATGTTGCGGGTCGTATAAAATATTGCGTCCTGTTTTGATCCAATTTGGAACGCATATTTGATTCCTCCCAGTAATTAACAAACCGACCTGTCGTTAAATGTCAAATGTTACAGTTCCTTTTATGCGATGGGAATGCAACACTTAAGAGTGAACAGGAGCAACAAAAGTTCCCAGTTGAGACAGCCAAGGAGCTATGTTGAGTGGGAATGCACTGAATGACGGGTAGGTTAATGACTTAAATCTGAGTTATCAAGTTTATCTCTATTGATTGGACTCCCTCTCTTTTTTTTTTTCCCCCACATCGTCCAGGTTGATTGGTGTTTGCTGTTGGAGGGCTTTGATGGTTAATCAGTTAAATTTCATGGCCTGGTCATGGTACTTGCATACTTAGGGGCTGGAGAGTGGTTTGGGAATGACTCATTTCAGAGAATTTAAGGCAGATATTGACGTGATCTACTTAAAATGGTGCTCGGATCCCCAGTACACAGGACTATTCCAAGTGACCCCAAAAACGGGGCTTCTCTTATGGAAAGTGCCTCCTGAGGCAGCCCCGGTGTGGACAGACACCCATGCGTATCTTAGCAACGGTGCATTAAAACTCTCCCAAGGTTTTTGATCATAAATGGCTCAAAGAATTAGGTGCTGCCTGCCTGTCCTTCACTGTCCCACATGAGTGCTATGTTACCATATGATGCACCTTCCTGCAGTACATCTCAGAGAGGTTCTTTGTTGGCTTTGGAATTGTCTGTAGGACGTTATTTCTGATCCCTGTTTAAATGCAGTCCTGTGCTGCATATTGACATTTTGGTCAACGATGGACCGCGTCGATGACACTTGTCTCATCAGATTCTAGTGGAGCTGAAAAATTCCTATCGCCTAGCGACCTTGTAGCCTTAACATAGCGCCGTGGATATCTCACATTTGCGGAGATGCTGGTGTAAACAAACCTACTGTGCAGCTAGCCTTATAGAAGTATAGCATGAACGGTTATAGTACAGTGCATAATACTTGATAATAACTGTGTCACTGGTTTAAGTATGTACTATACTGTACTCTGAGTATACTCTTGCACAATGACAAAATTGCCTAACAACACACATCTCGGAACATATCTCCTTCATTAAGTGATGCATGACTGTCATTTTCTTAATGGCTACATTTGATCTTTTAGCGTAGCAGCATGTCCTCAAAGTGGTTTTTTTATGTCTGTCCTTCACTAGTTGATGTAACGGTTTTAAAATGAGAACATCTAGGACCCATCTTGGGTATTTGTCATTGAATCCGTTGCTTTATCATGCAAGCTGGGCATTCATTAAGATCTCTCTCTGATAATGACACGTGGTCTGTCTGAGTAAAGTGCTGCGTTTCCTCTGAAACCAAAAAGCCTTGACAGCAAATTCAAATGAACACTCAAGTCACTCGATCTGACGCCATGCACTGTGAACAGTCACTGGGTACCTCTCAACCCTGAGCGCTTATATCCCACGCCGGTCACATCTGATCCGAGTCCAGCGTCGGACTGGTAAGCACGATTCTCTGATCATTCGTTTGGTTTAGGCTCATTTGTATCTATGTCAAGGTTGAGGTTCTGAATTCTACCTTCGGCGCCAAGTGCCTTTGGCAGGAAGCGCTAAAGACATTTACATTCAATTTACGTATTTAGCAGACGCCTTTGTCAAAAGTGATGTACAAGTGAGGCAAATAGCACATGGCAAACATTCATGCCGTCAAACAGTCAACTAGCTAGGCTCAGCTTCCGGTGAATGACCTCGTACAAGTGCCAGCGGTATTGGAGCTTAGGAGCTATCACAAGCAAAGGTAGTCTTGGCTCACAGCTCGGGCTACCTTATCATGGTTTCATATTTGTTCCTCATGGTTGCCTTTCACGTCTGAGTAACCTTGGTGTTCATGCATCTGTTCATTAAATCCTCGCGGGAACGTTCCGTAAATGTTAGCAGACCATGGCAGGGCCTCATGCTAATGTCACCTGAGGAGTCTTCCCTTACAAAACTTGCTTGTCGATGCTAATATCTGAGGGACGAGCAAACACAAGGGCAGCGAGAGAACATGAGGGGATGATTCTCCTTTAGCTAACATGCGAATTCACACCTCTGGGACCAGGGTTTAAGTTTCCACCATGACTCCATATATGTGGATTTTGCATGTTCCCCCGTGTCATCATGGGGTTTCCTTCAGATACTCTGGTTTCCCCCCCACAGTCCAAGGAGTTTTGCCTATGTGTGTGTGTGTGTGTGTGTGTGTTGCACGTCTTGCAATGAGTTGGCTCCCCATCCTGGGTTCTTCCATGCCTTGCGCCTCCATGTCCCATGACCCTGAAAAGGGCAAGCAGTAATAGAAAATGGATGGATGGATGGCAAATATATTAGTCAAAACTAGTCTGATTTCACTAAAAGTGCCTGAGGTAAAAGGATAAAACGTTGCCCTAACTAAACATTTACCACCAGGCCATTGTGCCTCATGTGAGTCTGATTGTTGCATCGACTCCAGAAGCCGATTTATCAGATTTGAGCATCAAGCTTCCTGTCCTTTCAGTTCCTGCGTGTGACGAAGCAGTACCTGCCCCACCTGGCGCGCCTCTGCCTTATCAGTACCTTCCTGGAAGACGGCATCCGCATGTGGTTCCAGTGGAACGAGCAGAGAGACTACATCGAGGGCACCTGGAACTGCGGCTACTTTCTGGCCACGTGCTTCGTGCTCCTGAACCTCATGGGCCAACTAGGTGAGGTGGGGTCGGGAGATGGCTTGGGGATAAAATTGCCCCAAAAAAAGCTCTCCTTCTCAAGTTGACAAGCTGTTACAGTTTGCTGTGGGGCATTAAACTTAATGGTCAAGGACATATGGTTGTGGGTGTAAATCCCAGAAGATGCCCCGCTGTGGTACCTTTCAAGAAAATGCGTCACTTGCATTGCTCCAGATTCAGGAGCCCAGTTTCATAGATGTCATGGAAGCAGAATGTGCAATAAGTGCATAGTTGTGCTTTCTGAGCTATGAGTTAAGGGTTGTTAGTCCTTTGACTAGTTCTTTTAACTTATCCAAAGGAGCCATACTATACGGCTCTTTTTAAGCCTCACTGTTCTGGCTTAGTGGCTGAACCTCCTACCACATGGCAGCAGAGCAAAGAGGTTTTGGGGGCTTCTTGATCATCCTCTAGATACAGCAGCCTCTGTAGATGTCCGACCGCGTGGTCCTAGCAATCTCCTCTGCTATTTCTGCCGGAAAGACTGGTGGATTGAGACTTCGCTGGAACCAAACCAGTTTGTGAGGACAGCCTCTGTGGTGCCTCACATCACTCTTTAGCAAAACGGTTTTTGCTGAAAGTACCAAAAAATATTGCTTTGAGTTTTGAGCCTTTTGCTCATAGATCCAGCTCTTTTAATAATATGACTCAAAGGTCATTGAAGTGTCGTCGCGTTGAGAACTGGCCCACGTGGCTCTTCCTTCCTGTGGCATTTGTGCATTAACCCTTGAGAGTGACGGGGATACTGAGCTGAACCTTTCTACTGACAGGTGGCTGCGTCCTGGTTCTCAGTAGGAATTTTGTACAGTATGCCTGCTTTGGGCTGTTTGGGATCATAGCTCTACAGGTAAGTGCAGACTTCAGTATTCTATATGCTTTCACCCATTCTCCCCGTATGTTTTTAGCTAAGAAAATAGTGTTTATTGTGTAATTTTTCTTCCTTTAGACTGTTGCCTACAGCATTTTATGGGACCTTAAATTCTTAATGAGGTAAGTCTTGTGATTCTTTATCAGGTTATGGAGAAGTTGTTTTTCTTGTTTCTACAGCATGAAAACTAAACTTCTTAAGATAAATATGAAATTAGGCTTTAACTACAGATAATTCCTTGCAAAGGTTTATTTGACATCATCCATAACTGATAAAATGCTATGTATTTCTGACATTTAATATATACATTTTTTTTTTTTTTTGCATTTTTTTGTATATTCAACTGAAGAGTTTGTATGAAAAGATATTCAAACTGACACACTGATGTTAAAAGTAGGTGATTTGATCATTTTTATCGGGTGGGGGGTGGGGCATGCCCCTGACCGCACACAACCAATCCACATACAAGCAAAGTGTACGCCTTCCAAAGGACACTTGCTGTATGTCTAATTACATGAGTGGAAAAACCTACAATAATTGGAAATTTTTTAATTATAACATTAGGTCAAATTGTTTTTCCTCTTTTTGGTGCCATTTTCTCCTCACACATTCAGGATATAAGCAGAGCTGCCAGCCCTCACTTGTGCCTCTCTCCCCGTCTAGCGTTGGGTCTCACGGGAGCAGTCGGTTGTAGAAGTCAGTGAACGCATGGGAAAGCGGATGAATAATATGCAGGTCTGGGAATTTAGGTAGCGTTAACTAGTGCTGGGCGGTATACCGGTTCATACTGGAAACCGTTTTTTATTATTGTTATGGTATGAATTTTTCTTATACCGCAGTATCGGTTTAAATGGCCTACACAACGTTCGGAAAGTGGCGCAGCTGGAAACTGTTTAAGGGGGGACCTTTTTAACTGCTGCATCGCGAAGGATCAGAAACGGAAGATATAGCTGATGGGGTTGTCAAAAATTCGATTCTCAGATACTAATGGCTATTAAAATTTTTTATCTGATTAGTGCATACACACACACTATGGCTGCAGTTGAAGGTACTTGGTAAGTTGCTTTAGTAAAGAAAAGAAAAACATAAAAATGCCGTTTGGAAGTATTTTGCAGACAGTTATGGAAAGGCTAAGGATGTCGATAAGCCTCTATGCAAACAGTTCTACAAAGTTGTAGCGACGAAGTCCAGTAGCACGTCAAACTCTTAAAGACCGACATCCTGGTCCTTATGAGAAATTTTGCGAGGTCAATAAAGCTCACGCTCCAGCAACACTGAACCATCGAACACTTATCAAAAATGTTAAATTGGCCGGCGCACACCTTAACGTTAGCCGTTTATGTATAAGCAATTAGCCAACAAACACGATAGCCATATGTTATCATTAAGTAGCGGATAGGCGCGGTGGCTAATATTAAAATAATATAGTTAATGTGGGAACAATGCAAAAACATAAAACAAAAATGTGTCCTGTACAATCCTGTAAAATGTGGCAAACGCCCGGCCATACTTAAAAAAAGAAAAATAATAAAGTTCCGTCGTATACTGTGAAACCAATATAACTGAAACATACCGTGATATAAATTTTTGGTCATACCACCCAGCTCTAGCGCTAACCGCAAAGATGCTTACACAGGCAGTGCTCCCTCTGCTGGGGATGCATCTCCCCTCGAATCGCCTGCTTGATACTAAGCTTGTCCATGCTCTGAGGCACTTTGCTTGCACATCCATAATGCTGGAAATGCCCTATATGCTGTCTTAACTAGTTGGTGTTCTGTGTTTCACTTGAGTGCATTTTATGTTTTCTGAGCCTTTTTTTTAAGGCCCGTCTGCACCCATCTTGTCTTCTAACTCTGTACCATGTCGCTCTTCAGGAACCTGGCGCTCGGTGGCGGACTTTTACTGCTGCTTGCGGAGTCGCGCTCAGAGGGCAAGAGCATGTTTGCAGGGGTGCCCTCCATGGGTGAGAGTTCCCCCAAGCAGTACATGCAGCTGGGGGGGCGCGTGCTCCTGGTGCTCATGTTCATGACCTTGCTGCACTTAGACGCCAGCTTCTTCTCCGTAAGTACCTCCTACTGCCCTCAAAAACTAGGGCTTCATTTACAGAAGGCAAGAACAATGAGGCTTTGACAGCCACTTTGGGTGGGATTAGTGTGTGCTGTCAATCATCAGAAATGGTCTCCGATTGGCAGCGCTTGCTCAATAATCCCACCCAGTCGGGGCTTTCTACACGTCATTCTATTTTCTGCCACAGCAGATATTTTAAACCGTTATTTCTGTTTTATTTTTGTTTACAAATATATACTGAGTTTATTAGGTGCACCTGCTTTTAACACAAACAGCTAGCTTCTCCGACACTCAAATCATGTGCCTGCAACTGAATACATGCAGCATGCAAGCGATTCAGTTACTGTGCAGCTGAGCATTAGCATGGCTAAGACACATGATCCCAGTTATTTTAAACGTGGAATGATTGCTGGCTACAGATCTCAGAAACAGCCACCATACTGGGATCTTGATGCACTACAGAGTTTAAGGAAAATGGTGAGAT
>JAODKE010000125.1:6139953-6177244 GCA_026779605.1 Mormyrus hasselquistii
CTGTCGAGACCATGCAACGCAGAAAGGGTATTACGAAAGAGGGAGGGGGGAGCGGTGGGGATTGGGGGAGGGGGGGGGGGGGGGGGGGGGGGCACATAAGTGGAAACAGAAGTACAGAAGGATGGAGATTTGAATATGATCCATTGCCTCATTGCCTTTGCCTTGCTCCTGCCCAGATCATCGCCCCCTGGAGGATCCCGGAGTTCTACAATCGCTTCAAAGGCAGGAAGGACCTGATGGAGTATGCGCAGGTAATCCCCCCCACCCTCCTGAGGCCATTGCACTGCTCCCCCCCCCAACTGTCCACATCTGTTTGTGAGTTTTTGGGGATGAAAACCACGTTAAGCTGTAACACGCCGACTCGTGGCTGAATACAGCATTAAGTGTTGTGCTCATGGGATATATGCTATTTCTCCACTGGATGGCGCTCATAATGTTTCTATGTACCTGATTTTTTTTTATGGTGTCATGTTTAGTGATGACTAAGAATGCTTCTTTGGTACCAGCTGTTGGCAGCTATAATATATTACTAGTCAAATATGCATTGGACTTGCCTCAAGCTTGTTGCTTTTTCCACCCATGTATCTGTCTGTCTGTCTATCTGTCTGTCTGTCCATCTATTTTCCTTCTTTTCCAGTCCAGCGGTCTGTTTCATGAAGCAGGATTTCTTGCTTAGCCAGATAACTTGACAGACTTTATCTTTGTTCCCTTACTTTTAGCCCAGACAACCTTAAATCTGACAACTTATCCGGCTAAGCAAACAAATCCTGCTTTGTGAAACAGGCTTCAGGTTCACAGTGAGCTTTGAGGTTTCCCGTCTCAAAAAAACATCTGTGCCGTTAGTCACCTGTCTGAGTATGACACAGTGTAGCATATCCCATCTGTGACTAGGGGTTTCTTTTCCAAAACTAATGAGCTTATCATCATATTCACTTGCATTGCGGCCGCTGCTTAACTTTGTATCTCTATCGTATGTCTAACCCCCCCCCCCCCCCCACAATACACACCTCACCTTGCAGAAAAATGGCATTCCGGTCCCTGTCACCCCCAAGGCCCCATGGAGCATGGATGCGAACCTGATGCACATCAGGTAGGCCCCACCCTCAGTAACATAAAGCACTAACTAATGTGCCAATGACTATAATAATAATAATGATGATCATTTTTATGGTAATTATCATACTGTTCAACTTGACTGTATTTCAGTCGTACGTGTCTGCAGGTAAATGCCTTTTACCCCTTAACACATTAGCGATTAGCGCCTGTGTCGTCATGCATCTTGTCGCTGTAATGCCGACGTTGTTTTCTCTGTTACCGCAGCTATGAGTCCGGGATCCTGGAGAACCCAAAGGTACCATGCACCGGGTCTGTGGATGTTCCGGCAGAACCTGTGGCTTGCAGTAACTTGATACAGAGAACAGAAGCCTGGCATTTCTGGTTCATGGGCGCTGGATACAGGAAACGGGTTTTGCCGTCTGTCACATGGAGCAGTCAGGTTGACTGTAGAGTGTTGATTTACAGTGAGGGATTCAGTAAAATAGTTAATAATAATAATTAATGTAAAATAGTCAAGATGATAAACCTTAGATGAAGTTGAACTAATTAAGGTACAAAACCAGTATTTCATATAGTTTGTTATTAATTGGCTTTAGGTAATTTAATTTATTTATTGTTTCATGAATTTGTGAGTAGAAAAAATAAAATTCATTAGATGATACCCAGAGAAAAGAACCAGGAGCTGCAGGATTCGCTTCAAAGACCCTAAGAGCCATTGTCCAGACTGTCTGGACACATTCCCGCACTCTGAGAGAGGGAGATCCCTGGGGGTCAAAGGTCACTCATCGACGCCCGAGTCGCCCCTTAAGTCCCCAGATAAGCTAGCCTGCTAGCGGCCTGTCCCTCTTCCTCACCCTCTTTGTCCCTCGTTCTCGCTCACACATCCCCTGGGAAGAAGTCGGGAACAGACAGGCACTGGTCTATCAGGGTCGGCTCTGCTAATTAGCGATTTCATGGGAGTTTCCTTGCAAGGCTGGGGCCGGCCGGTCAGCTGGCCTCAGACCCCCTGCATGCCCCCCTCCCTTCCTCACTATTGTTGCTGTGGTCATGCCTGGGCTGCGCATGAAGAACTGCCCCCCTGTTGTTAATGTGTTAACACCCCGGTGTATCTGTAGAGAAAACTAACCCCCGGTATCAATGTACCTCCAGGAGTCTAAACTGACATTTTAAAGTCGTGAAATATTAGATCAGTGTCGCACTATGATAAAAATATTATGATGACTCATTCCTCAAGGATTATGGTACTTAAAAATACAGCTGAAATTTATTTTAAGCCAACAAATAAACTGATTATTATTTAGAGACGTGATGCCTTATAACTGTTAAACAGCCCTTTTCCATCTGTGACATGTTGCCATCCTGTCTGCTGAGTTCTGTGATTTGGGTTTCTATTGCTGTCATACATATACCTGCTATAAAGGGACTTCAAACAGACAATGGGATCCTCATTTGTTTTACTATTTATTGAAAAGCCTTTAGGCTCCAGCAGCATGTAAAAGGATCCTTACTTATTGGCTTCTCCCGAAAGTGAGGTCATGCCTGAACATTATCAATACAAGTTCTGCCCCCATACACCCGTGACCCTTCTTTTTCACATTTTCACATTCCCAGTCCTTCTGCATGTCTTTATTTCTGTGCAGTCCCAGAGCATTAATATGTAGCATGACTCCAGGCATACGGTACCATGCAGTGATCTTCATGTTAGTGTAAAACCATAACATTATATCTGTCAAAGTGTGTCAGCTTAGCCATTTCAAAACATCTCCTACAGTCACTGTTACTGCCCAAGGTATCCATGTATCTGTTGACTCGCCTACTAACAAACCATGTTTGGCTAATGAGTACCTCATTGAGTTATTTAACTAATTAAGTAAATTAATTAATTGAGCTGGTGGTGAACCTTAACAAATACATACAATGGCTGGGTTGCCCCTGAGGAGAGGTGTGGGAACCAACTGCTATTCAGAAAGATATCAGTAACCTTTTTGGAGAACACACCTAATTTTTGTTGACTTTTATTGGCCGTTTTTTATTGTGTTACTGTGCTATTTGAATATTTTTTTTCTGAGCAAATGTACATTTACTGCACAGATAAATGGCCTTAAACATTTTCATTGATTGCCTAAGACCATTGCACAATACTGTACCTCAAGGCTTTTGTGAATCATACTTAACAAAAGGAGATACATACCTAGAGAAATACGGGCTGGCTGGATCCATTGGATCTATTGTTAATGATCAGGCGGTCTTTGGTGATCAGAGACTGTCTCAGGAAAATAACATTGCTCCTGCCTAGTGAACCTCAGCCAGTATCCGTAACATCTGTAACATCTACACTTGTGTCTTGCAGAACCATGCCCCCTCTGATCTCTTCATGATGACCAGGGACCCACAAGATTCTCCCAACACTCCGGACATGCTGGAGATCGAGTTCAGCAAAGGTGAGTATCCCTATATATCCTCTTCACAGTCTCCTTATTATATGGATATTATGGGATGGCAAGCACCTCATTGACGACTGAAGGCCAATCCCATAAGTGGGTTTATCATGCTGAGATTGCAGTGATGTTGCAGTGGGCAGGACATTGAGCAGCCAATAGGAGTGCATTGATAAATGCAATGATTTCTTCAAGCTGTTCAGCAACTGTCAGTCACAATTGCATGTTTTGGTATGTCAGCATTTTACCATTAACCCCAGCTACAGGTATCCATCGACTTAAATGCAGGATATGTTCAATCTGGACATATCTAGATCATTATAGGGGAGAGATCAAATATACAGTACAACATAAAATATAATATCACACAAATTTAACCAAACCTCTGTTGTGGTAGTGAAACTGGTTTGTTGTTGTTTTTGCCGCATGTCACGCACGTGGTAAAATTCATCCGCTAGCATCCACTACTTCTGCTTCAGACATCTCTTGATAAATTTTAATCAGGCTCTTAAGGGATGTACAGTTGGACATTACTCAAAAGGACATAAGTTGACAGATGACTGTATATGTATTAATAAAAAAAAAACCTTGCTATACTAGGAAGAACCACAACGAGAACCAGAGTTAACCAACCCAAAAGAAGCCCGTGCCTGTAAGATGCCTGTCATCCTGCTTTCAGTCAATGCCCCACCTCATTTCCCCATTAAAGGCAGAGATACTAATTAAAGTGACAAGTGGAGCTATGATTTTTATTGCATTTATAATTGGCCCATTGTGTATTTTGGGTGGGCAGTGGGGGGCTCAGGGGCAGGGGTGGGGGCAGGGGGGTGAAAGTATTTGCATGCATAAGTTGCTTGCTTTTGTGTTGAAGTGAAAGGCTCGAATCCTAGAGAATACGCTCCTTTTATGTGTTTTTAAATTTTACCTTATGTTTTCTCATCCCCTTCAGTGTCAGAGTCGGGAAGTAATTTTTTTATGCTGATCTGAAAGCCTGGAATCCCTCAGATGTGCACCTTTAATTTTTAACATCCTTTCGCCCTGTTCCTTCAGTCCACAGTTGAGACACATTATTCTTTTCTCTCTCTCCTTTTTTTCCGACAGTTTTACTTTTCCATGGAACTTTTTCCCTCCTTTTCTCTCCGGCATTTTGCATTAATTGGGGGGTGGGCAGGGAAACATAATGGCGTAATTTTTCCTACAACTGTGTCCGCTGCCCCTTTGTGTGGCTCCCCCCATCTCGAACCGAAGAAAGGGCCGCCCCAAATCCTCGAACCCGGGGAGGGACACAGCATCTCGATAATGGAGCTCCCTTCGACACATTCTTTATACAGAGTTTTAATCAGATTATTAACACGCCGAGGACAGATCATGAGAATTCTCACGTTTTTTTTTTGGCTTACTGTGTTAGCTGTTCTTTATATCGTTTGCATTTCGCCGCATAAAGAAAGGCGATGAAAACTTCTCGAGCCAACCATCGCTAACCGCCGATGAGACACGGATTAATAGATTTATTATAGACAAAGATTCTTTTCTGTGTCCTTCTTTCCCAAGAGCTTTTCACTTGTCCTGCCAACGAGCCCTGAGCTCTCACACTGTCACTCTTACCCGAGAGATAGGCCCATGAATTCTTATAGCTTGAGCGGGAAACAGAGAACAGAAAAAATTTGGGATGAGTCAAGTGGGAGGGTAGGAGTGACAGAGAGATTGACCTAGGAATTATTTCACAGGTTTAATTCAGCAGGGGGCGACAGGTTTTTTAAAATTCATCTGTATTTCTGTCTGCTCCCCATTCCTTCCTCTTGGCTCTCCTCTGGACAGTTTCTATGACCAACCATGGGCATTTTAGGACTGTTGACACACCACGGGGAGCAGATATACATCCTCAGCGATCTGTAGATCAATGTTTCCCAGTCCAGTCCTCAGGGACCCACAGTCGATTGTCGCACCCTCCGAGCTCCCTGCCAGACAGTCCACATTTTTGCTATGTCACGTTTTTGTTCCCTCTCTGCTCCAGGAACAAAAACATGGACTGTCTGTGGGTTCCCAAAGACTGGATTGGGAAACACTGCCCTAGATAGCTACATGGATAGTGTTTGGTACTGTGCTTATCAAAGAGTATTTTTAGTGAGACATGGCCGACAATGTGACCCACGGCTTGCATCTGTGTCGATGTCCTTTCTCATTTGTATAAACAGATGAATAAAAATAAATGTGAAGTGAATAAAATGGGATAGATTCCATCTCCATCACCATCTCGTCCCGTCCACAGGTGTCCCAGTCAAGGTGACTCATCTGACGGAGGGGAAGTCGGTGGATACAGCCCTGCAGATTTTCACATACCTCAATGAGATCGGGTAAATGAACCGTCCCGCAATATTTCTGTCCAAAAGCTTAAGTGTCTGAACCATAGTGTGCCTTTGATGGAGGGCAGTACTGAAGTCCAGTTGCTGCAGCAGAATATTTAGCTGTGTTATTGTGCAGACTATTTGTCTTCAGTATCAGTCTGTTCTGCTTGGAGCTGAGTAATTGCTTTTGCGGAACTTGTGTGCTGCTAGGACAAAACTGTCCCCCAGGCGATAGGTGACAGGTCATGTGATTAAGATGGTTCTGGCACAGCAGTGAGCTAAGGGGGATCGTGTGTCCATGGGCATGATTACACACCCTCTGTGGTTCTGTGCAGTGGGAGACACGGCGTCGGCCGCATCGATATAGTGGAGAATCGTTTCATCGGCATGAAGTCCCGGGGTAAGGAGACACAGGTCAAGGATTCATGGGGCCTCCCATCCACAGGGCAGGGATTCACAGGGCCCACATCCACAGGGCAGGAATTCACGGGGCCCACATCCACAGAGCAGGGATTTATGGGTACCCCCTTCCACAAGGCAGGGATTCACAGGATCCACATCCACAGGGCAGGAATTCACGGGGCCTCCCATACACAGGAGAGGGATTTATGGGGGCTCCCATCGACAGGGCGGGGATTCAGAGTGCTCCCATTTATAGGGCAGGGATTCACGCGGCCCACATCCTCAGGGCAGGGATTTATGGGGGCTCCCATCCACAGGGCAGGGATTCACAGAGCCCACATCTACAGGTCAGGGATTCACCGGGCCTCCCATCCTCAGGGCACGGATTTATGGGGGCTCCCATCCACAGGGCAGGGATTCACAGGGCCCACATCCACAGGACAGGAATTCACGGGGCCTCACATACTCAGGGGAGGGGTTCACAAAACCCACATTCACAGGGCAGGGATTCACAGGCCCCATATCCATAGGGCTGATATTCACGGGACCCACATCCACAGAGCAGGGATTTAACTTTAACCAAGTAAAATTATCCAAATTGCAGTTACCAGGGACATTTGTGCTTGGTTTTCCACCTGAATAGATATAGATTCTTGCTCTTAAACACTCTGCTGTCATTTAACCTGTTACCATTTTCCATGAATAGAAAAATTATCATTATTGATAATCTCGTACTTTGATTTGATAACTTGAAGATGTCTGGTATCTGCATTCTGGGTCCTGTGCTCTCTATACTCTGAGGCAATGCTGATGTCACACCTGGCTCCTACCTCCTCCCCTCCACATATCTGAACACAAACCTGCAGAATGTCCCATGGTTAGACTAAGGGTGATATGAGAACATCACTGAATTATAACCTTTGTGATATACTGAGTTTTCTCCTTGCTGAATCATGTTGACTCCTAGGGCTTCTCTTTAATTCCTACTGGCATCTACTATCTCACCCATCTTCTGATCCTGCTTTGCATAATTCTCTGTTTTTTTCTGACCTTGCTCTCAACTGAGCCATGATTCCTTGACTATGATTTGTGCCTGGTATCCTACAAAATGATTAATTGAACCCACTTACTCAATGTTTCTCAACCCAGTCCTCAGGGACCCACCAGACAGTTCATGTTTTTGCATCCTCCCAACTCCCATTACGGAGCAAAAATGTGGCCCATCTGGGAGTCCCCGAGGACAGGGTTGGGAAACACTGCTCTGACCTTTCCCTTGGATCTCAGGCTCGTTTCAACCCCCAACATCCATGTGTGTGGTCTTGTGTGGCCTGAGCTCTCTATTGTTTTTTTATTCTCTGCATTTCTTAATATCCTCTTCATTCAGGGATCTATGAAACTCCTGGAGGCACCATCCTGTTCCACGCTCACCTGGACATCGAGACTTTCACCATGGACCGGGAGGTTCGCAAGATCAAGCAGAGCCTGGGGGTCAAGTTGTCAGAGCTCATTTACAATGGTAGGTTGAACGCATGCTGTCCACATGGTTATAACTTTGGGGTGGTTTCCTGGGCCTTCAATTCAGGGGCGCACAGAATTAAAGACTAATGACCAACCAAGAAGAACTTTGGTCAACAGAATGAACTGAAGGTGATATTTTATCAGTGGACCCAGAATTCCTTGCTACGCCCATGATTTCAGATCACATGATGCTGGGATGAGCCACAATCTGCTTACTCTGAGTATTCATCACAACTCGTGCCATCTTATAGAGCAATGTTTCCCAACCCGGTCTTCGGGTACCCACAGACAATCCACGTTTTTGCTCCCTCCCAGTTCCCAGGGCAGTCCACATTTTTATGGGAGTTGGCAGGGAGCAAAAACGTGGATCTGCAGGTCCCAGAGGACCAAATTGGGAAACACTGCAATAGAGGTTTGCACTCTTGAGGTCTGACCCCATGATGGTGTTTGACTTCACTGCTGATCTGCGGTCTTTTCTCAGAGACCAGAGTAGGGCAGACCAGGCGGGGAATGCCTCGATGAGATTGGTAGCAGAAAACCACGCTGTGGGAATCCCGTGATGGGTGGAGAGAATCGATCTGAGATTGTCTGCAAAAGCAGAAATCCATCCCTTCACATTAACGGGATTTTCAGATACATCGGGGCTTGTTGACTAGTGGGGCATTCGGTTTGGTCACAGGACCGATGTGATTTTGAGCCAGGAAGTTGTATGAGGGCCCTTTCCCCACACAGCGCAGAGTGTTTACTCCCGTCTGTGGGGTCTGCAGGTCGACAGGCAGGCATGTGAGCCCAGCTGCGTAATGGGACTGAGGGAGTCAGACACTTTGTCCGCCCGAAATACGGCCTCCTGTCTTCGCTCATTACGTTCATTAAAGCGAAGCTCGCGGTACCAGCCAGGCCCCCCTCTAAGTGGGCCGCTCTCAGAGCTGCCACCAGCTGATACTCGGTACCCCCACCCCCCGCCTCCAGAAATGGCCCCCCCACCGCGGTGGCCCGGCTCAGGTGTCCCCATCCCTTTGTTTGGAGGGTGGCTGGGCCCCCTCCCCCCCCCCACTTCTAATGAGGTTTCTTCTGTTAGGTACTCCTTATGGGGGTCCCCGCAATTAGGCCCACATGGGACCCGGGGGCTAGAAAGGTGCGAGCCGCCGTGGGGGGGTCAGGTGGAGGATGAAGAGTGGGGAGGAGTCGTGGATTAACCTCATTAGTCTTTAACTATAACAATTAAGACCATAGCTGGCGCTTCTCTTGGGGTTGCCAGAGTGGGCAAGGTGCTCCCTGAGAGTTTCTGTGCAGGATTTTTCTCCGGAGATCAGACGCATGCACCCAAGCTGTTGCCGTTAAACATTATGGGAAAATTCCGGAATTCTGCAGACATCCACTGACTTATTTTATGCTCTGGCCTGAAGGCCTCCCAGTTCCCTCAGAGCGAATATCAGAAAAAAAACAGGAATGTGATACTCCACTTTAACGTGGGGTAGATGTGCAGATGTAGGGGATGGGGGGGGTGGGGCACCACGGTGGTCCCTGTGGCGCTATGCCTAAGAGAGTATGGTTAACTGTGGGGTAAGAAGTATGGCAGAGAGTGAGAGCTCTTGTGTGTGTGTGCGTGTGTGGGTACGAGCGGGTACAACTTACCCACAACATGATGAATACCCTTTTTTTTCCCTTATGGAGACCAGTTTCCTTACATCCTGACCTCCCATCACAGAATTGAAAAGCTGGGAAGTAGAACTGCAAATAAATCACAGAAAGATGACATAGGTGACGTGGGGGCATCTGTGCCTCTGGCATGGGTTTCAACCCCATGGTGGGGAGGTCTTGTCAACATAGGGCCCTCATTCAAGGCTTTAATCCCCAACTACTATGGGGTGACCCTACTCACTGACCTCAGACTTTCCTTATTTGTACAGATCTTTAGTCAAAAGGGCTAAATGTATAAATCAATATGAATTTTAGACCTTTGGTTATATCATGTGTTCTGCACCCCCCCTCCCTCTTCAGGTTTTTGGTACAGCCCCGAGTGTGAGTTTGTCCGCCACTGCATCGCCAAGTCTCAGGAGAACGTGGAAGGGAAGGTACAGCTCTCGGTCTTCAAGGGGCAGGTGTACATCCTGGGCAGAGAATCCCCCAAGTCGCTGTACAACGAGGAGCTGGTCAGGTGGGGGATCGTTGCGTCTGCATGTTTACCCTCTTAACATTAACACTGATGGAGTCTCCGCACAATGACCCCGTTCAGGCATGGACCGATTTCACCCTCGGGGTGGAGTCGGGGATTGAGTCACTGGGAGGGACAGGGTGAGAATGGTTGCGCTAATGGCCAGTCTGTCCCATGTTTACCGTGTGACATTCGCAGCCAAGGGTAAAGCTGAGGATGGCGTGGGAAGGACCTTCTTCACATCAGTTAACGTTCACACAGATGAAAGCCCCCCCCCGCACCCCCAACCCTGGGGCGGGGGGGGCCCTGGGGGTTTGGGTGGCCCAAGCCAAACGGGGGGAAAAAAGCCGAGGGGGAGCATTTGGGGGAAGGGGGGGGGGGGGGGGGGCAAGTGAACAGATGGGTACTGGGAAAGGTTCCATTATGATGGAGGGGCCACCAGGCCTCCAGGGAGGGTGATGCCCACTTAGTTGTGGCATATTTCACACTCATTCATAAATGTGCACGATGACCTCCCCGTTCCCCCCCCAATCACACACACGTTTGTATCTATATCTTTGTAGGGAACGTCCATTCATTTCCATAAACCCTATTATTATTTATATATATATATATATATTTAGGCCTATGTGTGTGTGTGTGTATTTACTCATAACCCAAAGACAAAGAACCACTCTGGCTCAACTGACTCTAGGCTGTGGTGCCTGTAGCTTTTAGCATCAGTCCAAGTAGATGCTTTTCAGCCCATTACCTATGAATGTCTGAATGTAGCACGTAGCTACATGTGCTGATTCCATCGCCTGGTCCTCCTGTAATGTTTGCGAGTTACAGAACATGGAATAAGGAATCAAGAAGAATCCCCAGGATCACAGGAAAGCCACAACCAGAAATCACTTTGTTACTGGATGAGATATTAATGTTACTGGATGAGATATTAATGCTACTGGATGAGATATTACGCAGTTTTTCCCTAGGAATCAATAAAGTTTTTTTCTGATTCTGATATTTTAAGTGTGATAGATAGCACTGTTATGGAAGGTGGTATTAAGAAACAGTGATGTCACACTCAACATAGACCTTGTGGGTGGTGACACCCCCACCAGAAGGGCAAGAGGTACAAAAAAAATAAGAAACTCTGGATTTTCACAGAGCCTTAAAACAGTTCACATCAAAGGAAGACGTCAATGGCATGTCTCTGTGATCAAGATTTGTGTTTTATAATCATTTGCTGTCCGTAACCAAAATGATCATGCTGAGAATTTCCCACGTTCCCCACTGCAGACACACGGGAAGATTAACTCCTTTCTCCGTTGTGAATAATTGATACGGCATAACTAAAGCAGCGATGTACCTAACTCTGCTGATGTTAGCCACACAGCCATGCTGTGTAAACATCTTGAGAGAGCTGTTCAATCGCTCAGCAAGAGCACAGGTGATGTCAGAGGATCTGTCTCCATCAAGCGGGATTTATGGCAAACATGGTTAGTCAATAAGTGCAGTGGGACCCTGTTAGAGAGCCCCGAAAGGCCTACCAGAGGTACCTTGTGAGATCGGGATGCCAATCACACTTACTTATCATATGCAAATGTATTAATTATTCATAATGCCATAGCATCCCACAGTAAAGGGAAGCGGACATCAGAGAAGAGATATCGGCAGGATGATAACTGCTCACCTACTCTTACAAACCACGCTACTTAGGCACTACCTCTGCCTCATTCTGCCGCCGTATTGGGCTATGGATCTTTATCCATTGTTCTCAGCAGTTCCTTTAACCCTAAGCATCTGCGTAAGATTACACTGATGACTTCAGAAGAATTTCTTTGTACTGGGTATCCTTCAATGTATGAAGTCTACCTATCAATCAATCTCTCCATTCATTCATTCGTCCGTCCGTCCATCCATTCATCCATCCATCCATCCATCCCTCCATCAATCCATCCATCTTCTAACTACTTATCTTGGGCCCTGGAGCCCAGACAGCAGAGCACATGAGGCTGGGGTACCATGATGGATATTCATTTGTAATTTAACTATTGATATGTAGCTATATAAATAAAGTTGTGTGTATTTCTCATAATGATCGGTAGAGCTTTACAAATCTCCATGCAAGGGGCTACGTTGTGTGGCATATGGGGCAGGGGGATTGAGGAGCTTGGGGTGAACTTGTTGGGGGCTGGGGTACTAGCACTCTGAAAAAAAAGGTGCAGGTAGAAAATATATAGCTTATTTTTGGAAGTTAACTGGTAGAATCCCAGCAGTGGACAGGAGGCTTGGAATCCCTGCTCTGTATGCTGTGAGGAGGTGCAGTGTGTGCATTTGTTTTAAAATCAGTCTTACAATTGAGTCACTCATTTATGCTACTATCCTGATTGTACAGAATACAGTGCACATTACTGTGCTTAGCCGTACTTTTTTGTTTCCTTCCATAATAGCATGGACATCCAAGGAAATTATGACCCTTGTGATGCTTCGGGATTCATCAAGATCAACGCCGTCAGGTGAGTGCCCCCCCCCCCCCCCACAGGGGGCTGTGAGATGGGATGGAGAGGAGCTAAGGAGACAGTATAATCCTTATCTTGATTTGACTTGACTTGAGAAGGTGCTAGTAAAAGGTTATTTGATGGATGCTCTCCCTCTTGCTCCAGGCTGAAGGAGTATAACAGGCTGCAGAGTCAGGCTGACTCCACGAACTGAGAGCCCTCATGCTGCCCCCGACTGTCACCTTATGCCACCATGTGCCGTGAACCTGCCAGGCCCTGCTTCTCACTTTCCTGTCATCCTCACCCTGCCTCTGGTTGCTATGCTGTAGTAGTACAATGTTGTCAAGGATCTTACGGAATAAAGTGGAATTAGTTGTTTTAAAAAATCTCATTGTATTCTTTGGTTTGATTTATTTCCTGAATTTCTCTTTTTAACAATGGCATTTGCAGAAGATTTTGAATGGGGTGGCCATCAAGGACCAGTTACATTTACTGGTGTGGCCATGGTCCACCCCTACTTGTTGAGTCTTTGGGTGTTTCTCAATATGCATAGTTGACCATACTTGTACTCATTTTACACGTACAGAGGATGGTAAAAATTCCCAATTGTTGTTTTTGCCCCACCTCATATATCAAGGATACATCAGTTGCATCCTCTCTGAATGAAACCAATCCCATGATTCATTGCGACCCAAGCACGTTCTTGGAAGGCAAGTTAGCGACACTGCTCTTGCCAAGACCACGAGTACAATTTTTGCATTCTTGGAATTGAGAAACAACCCGTCATTGAGAGCAGAGACTGTGACCTCATTGTCACAAGTTAGCGGTCTTCCTGCAGCAGTGCATCGGCAAAAAAATGTGCCCTGCAGAGAGGGCTCAGCATCAATTGCTGCTGTCTCACGTTAGCCGTCTGCAGCAAAGAGCCCCTGTGAAATCTATCTGGATGGTTCTGACTCTTTGTCGATGCTCTGCAGCAAAAGCCCACTGTTGAAGCACAGTCTACAGGTGCAATGAAGTGAATAACAGCATCCCCCTGACAGCCTGCACTGTGGCACAGGGTTAGGTTTAGGGTTGGGTTTAGAGTTAGGGTCGCAGCCTGGAGCCACAAGCGTTACCATTTACTCCTTCCATGTTAGCATGAGCGTCCGATGCTAATGGGAGACCAACAGGATGTGCACTGGGGCACCTGTGCATGGGAACAAAAGCACATCTTATACGACTAATAATAAGGCTCAGGTGAAGAGACTGAATGGGCCTGTCACCTGACCGTGGCTCTCCCCTCCCGGGACACATGCACATTCTCCATCTTATACCCAGACATTTACAGTACAGCTGGTCTGTTTATTTTGCTTCTTACAGTAGTTCTATTTGTTTCAAGCAGACATTTAAATTATAAGACAAAATGTTATGCAGGCTCCTGTCTTCTTCATGTCTTGCCTGGAAAACAAAAACACAAAGTAACACATTTCACAAATAGGAAACTGGCTATAAGTACTATATAAGTACTGCTTATTTGGGCTTTTGCAGAACCCTTTTTGGACTGTTTGGTAACATTTTATGGTGGCTGGATAGCCAGTGATACCCCCAGCACCCCCCCCCCCCAGGATAAAATAAGTCACTCCCTGCTGGTAACGACTGCACTCAGTGGTACATCAGCCCCATCATTTCAGTTTCTCCAACAGCCCCCCCCCCCATACCCGAATTGCCTTTTTACCTCCCAGGCATCTCTGTGCACCCATTCATTTACAATCTGCCCCCCATCCCCCATACACCATAGTCCATAGCAGATTGTATGTAATCACCTCACTTTGGGGAAAATCACCAAAAAATGTTCTGAAAAGTGCAGCAGTTGCAAAACAGAGTAAGGCATGATAGGTACAGGCCGCTGCTGGGAGAAACACCCATACTCCCACGTTTCACAGTGGTGTCACACAAATGGAAAATTAACAATCCTTGAGCCACAGCAATTATCCCTCATTAGTCATCTCACCTGAGGCTCTGCAAGGAGTCTAATGACACAGGAAGCGGATTAGATATCGCTGCTGTTGCTGAATTGAATCTTTCGAGGCACCTTTGTCTTCCCCTGAAACAATTCCCCAGTTTCTGATAATCCATCCAGCTCTCGAAAAAGCACAATTGTTTGGGCCTTTTTGCTTGGAGACATGGTTGGTGCACAGGTGATTACATCTGGCTTTCTGATATATGCTTAAAAAGTTCAATGATGACAGAGGATGATGTTCTGCTGCTTTATGTGGACCAGGAAGGTCTTACATGAACACATCATATGACTGACTGAAGGAATCCATTCTTCAGAAATGCGTGCCCTTTACTACAGGACCTGGGTCTTTCTAGAGGTTTGTCAGCATCCATTTTTTCATAACCTCTGTGGTGAATGTCACAGGCACCTAGCCTGGTATAAAGAGGCCAGTGGATCTGGCAGTAGTGCCATTATAGGAGAACACTGAAGGCTTTGTCTTCATCCTTTGTTGGTTCCGACGGCATTTTCTGTCCCTGGCGGCCTTCTGGAAGGCGGAGGGTTAACTCCAGCGCACTCGGATTGTTAATGGCTCCAGAACTGAGGAATATATTACTAACTCACCATCCTCAGTGTTGATGGGATCGTTTTTTCCACAGGTAGAGACAGACGTCAGATTGATGCGGTTTATCGTGGATGGCACGGGCTGCGTGAGAGGCTCTCAGCCGCCGGCAAGACATCATCCCCTGCGCGGTAGGGTCAAAGGCCTCTCCTCAGGCTCCGTAAACAGATGGGAGGCCATTACAGTCAAAGCCGGGGCTCTGTTCCAGGGATTAAATATTGATGGAAACGTGGAAATATTTTGCCTCCTGCCTGATGTTCCCCATCTCAGCGGGTTTAATGTACTTCCCCCCCTTCCTGCTACATCAATTTACACAGTAGGCTGCTACACTAAGCACACCAAGGCACTTGTCAGTCTCACCCCATGGGATCACGAGCGATCGATTCCCTCTTATCATTTCGTACAGTGGGGCCCGCAAAGCTGCGTCAGACGGACCGGCTCAGTGGCCGTACGGTGTGGCCGCTCTCTCAGAAATGTGCGGTGAGTACTTTCCGGCATTTTCTCTGGCCGTCATGTCAAGCCTTCGCCTGTCACTGAGGTCTCTGGACTTGGGTCTGTTGACTTAACGTGACAAAGCAACCTGGGGTTGATGCATTGCCTCTAACATGGAAAAATCAATTTGGTTCCCAAAGCTGGCAAACAGAAAGCATGATCACCAATATTTATCAATTTCTTGGTTGCTCTATGAGAGATCTTAAATATTTTACAAGTACATCAATCAATCTTCCATAACCACTTACCCAGTAGAGGGTCAAGGTGAGCCTGAGGCCTAGAACAGGACAAGCTACAGGCCAGCAGGCATCTTAGACAGGATGCCAGTCTAACACAGGGTGTTTTTCCACTGCGCCAGATACTGTACTTCTGGTACTACCACAAAGCACCAAAAGTACAGTACTTCAAGGTGTTGTATTCCACTGGCGTAAAAACTGGTATTGGCGCCAAATGACATCACAAGGTGAGGCAGAGTATTTTGTACTAAATTTGAAAAATAGCTATAGTACATTACAGGGCTGGACAATGTGCAACATTAATATCAAACATCACATGTTATGCACATGCAGGTCTAACATCGCAAGATCAGGCATTTATTCTGTATGTATATTACAGTGCAGAGGTTTAAATTTCATTAAAACATTTTTACTTTGTCATTTGAATGATTATACTTTTCAAAATTATCTAGTAGGCCTATATTTAAATATTTTTAAATCAGTTTAATGTTTACCACCACTGATTTTGCAAGAGCTCTGCATGCGTTCTGAGAGACAATCATAATCATTGTCATCCTTGCTGTTTAAATCACTTTTAGACGGGTTTGTGACAAATTTATGTGCAAGTACGTTTTTGTTTTATAAACGCCCCAATATTTGTTGCAACACAATCACACTGTGATATCAGAAAATTTCCCAATAACATGCTGCCCCAGGATGTTATACAGAATACTTTGTTTTTATGTCTTGTCATGCCCTCCTGATCTTGTCATATTTGTTCTTCCAACCAGGTCGCAGCTTGAGTCTCTTCATTTGTCCTTGCATCCATTATTATTTTATTTTCTTTTACTTTGTTTGTCATTGTTTTCTGGGTTTGTAACATTTTTTCCAGGCCTGTGTTTTAGAAGCAGGCTATTTGCATAACCAATTGTTTGCGAGTTCCTCTCCAAAGTACTGAAGTACCAAAAAAGTACCGCGTGTGGTTTGCTACTTTAGGTACTGGAACATTTGTTACGAGTACACCAGAAGTCAATGGAAAAGGGAAAGTACTGAAAGTACTGTGTTACATGAATGGAACCTGGTGCAGTGGAAAAGCACTCTGTGAGAAATGTCACTTTGCCAAAACCAATTTGTGTGTGGATTGTGTGTGGGAACCCAGACAAACGCAACAAGTTCATATTAACTCCAAATGCACAATCGGGGACTCAGATTTGAATGCATAGCCCAGAGGATTTGAGTTACACTACCCACTAAGCTTCTGTTATAGCCATCTCAAAAGGCATTAGAGCCTACTACCTTATTCTCTTATATACAGTAGGTAACAATTTACAAACAAGCCTTATTTTACTTACGTTACATAAGAAAAGTGTAACACTAAAAACACCACACCGGACTTATTGTTTAACTTATATTGTTTAATTGTTTGCTAAGCACTCTTATCCCAGGTGATTTTAGTATAACTTTGAAATGCTACCTTTACCCTGCTCAGGGGTCTGGCAATAATGCAATTCCTGGCACTTGAACCAGGGACCTTCTGGTCATAAATCCTCATTCTTCACCACTGTATAGCTGCCAAAAATGCAGTGGGGAAAAGATGGAAAATGGCTCTGGCCAAAGAATCACTTAAAGTCAGCTGAGGATGAAAAAAAGAAAAAAACACTACCGACGGGAACAGAGAGAATAAAGAGGTGAAGGCTGTTAATAGATGGCTCTGAAATGAAGATGAAGGAGGTCGTTATATGGGGAATGGCGGAACTTATCAACTCACAGCATGTTGTGGAGAAGCTCAGAAGCCAAAATAATATAAATTCATCCCGATGTGGGGGAGGAGGGCAGCAGCTTTGATCAGTTAGTCTAAACCTGGCATCACCAGGTTGTCAAAAATAGGGAGATTTTGGTGAGGGTGGGATTCCCTGATGATAGCACTTTCCAACCGAAGGGTGGCGTCCCCAATGATAAAATTTGTGGAGTTAGGTAGAGGAGGGATCCCCGATGATCCCTGATGATCCCCGATGATCACCGATGATCCCCAATGATTTGGCAATTGGGGGGGGGGGGTGATATTATGCAAGACATCAGGAGTTTATTAGGAGAATTTGGAAACGTGTCCAGCAGGAGGAAGTGTGGAAAACCGGGAGAAAGTCGGGGAGATGCGGAGTGTTGGCGGGTATGTGAGGTCTCACTACTGCCTGACCAACCTCATCCCACTACAGTCACGCTGGCAAAGGCACAGCCGCTTAACCCCGATTACTCCCTCTCCGTTTACACAGTCCTTACCATCTCTTATTTAAAAAATCCTCTTTCCCAGGAATATAAGGCACCCCCGTGCCTGCTTCTACACACACTCATTAACGCTCACCTCCAAGGAGGTTTATTTCTCCAGCGGCCAATGGACGATTCTGAGCACTGGACAGCTAACAAAACCATCCCTCTTGACTCTCAAGGGTCACACTAATGCAGATCCTGCTCGTCTTTGTCAATAGATGTAATGTCTTCAGTAGGAACCTTTACTTGCCCTCAGTCCCTGGGGAGATCCCCTGGGTTTGTTCGCAAAACGTCCCGATTATGTTTTTCAACTTGTGTTTGGAGCAGCTAGCAAGTGCCGAAAAGGCCATTGGGTCAAGGCGGAAGTTCGCGCAAATCCTGGCCCACTGAAGTTATATGTATTCTTTGGAAGATGCGGTTCTGAAGAAGCAGTTGATGTCCATGCGTGAGTTTTGACATGTCTGATGTCAGGATTGCATGTTAGACCAAGTACTGAGAAATGACTACTAAACTTTATCGATGTTAGATGTTTGTGAGCTAAATTCACAAAGAGAAGGTGAGAAGAGGGGGTGTGGCCTTCTCAGAAGGGAAAATCAGGTGTCCAGGGTTGGAGAGCTCATTACTTCCATGTGTGCCCCAACCTCTACGGTATAAGTTCTTAAGCATGTCCCGTTTGCTCAGCTGTCAGTTTCATTCGCCGTCCAAGCCCAGGATCATGTGGTTCTTTTCACTATTACATGCCATCTAAAGAATGGACTTAAATCGACAGAATCATGTCAAGGTCATGAAAACCAGGGAATTGATTCAGCTGCAAGACTGACAGGCGCAGAGATGGATTTAGGCCCCAGGATACTGGAGGCCCAAACAAGGGGGTACACAGAATTGTTAGGAAAAGTTTGCATTTGCCAGTCAAGTGCCCGTCACACTCAACAAACTGGTGTAAGCCAGAAGAATGAAAGAATCATAGAAAAAGAACGGAAAGAAGAGGAGCATTCTAAATGGACAAAAATCACACAAACACACAAACATGTACATGTTTACCAATATTACTACTGTGGTACTTACTATTCTGTAATTATACAATTACAATACAACATTATTAAACAAAACAAGTATGAATCACAGTTTTTTGAACAGGAGTAGTGCGGATACTAACTGTAAGGAACCAATATGCCTTCAGTATCTCTTGGGCTTTTGTTTTGAAAGAAGTGACCATAGGTGCTGGAGGGGGTTCTATGAGTTACAGGATGTTCAAATTCATTGTTTTATCTTTTGGAGATATGTATATTGGGGGGGCACAGTTACAAGTGTCAATTGGTTGTTGTGGTTGCTTCCTTTCTAGTGTCTCTTTATTTGTTTTTCTTCATAAACACAGGATTTTTAAGATATTATTTTCTCTAATTTTGAAAGCCTTGCATTAATCAATGGGTGGTTGAGCCAGCTTCCTCACGTCGAATTGGGATTAGGCAAGTGGTATTACCATGAGGAACTGCCAGGTGGGTAAGTGGAACACCTCTTCAAATAAAAACACAGTCATGTGACACGTACGATGTCCTTCGGTTCACCTCTATGCTAAATTCGCTTCTTTATTTTATTCCACCCTATTGAAATGGAACAAAATGACTACAATGTTAATGACCATAAAAACACTGGTGGCCACAGATGGGGCTCCACAGACAATAAAGCCATTTTCCCCCTGAAAACCAAAGTGAACTGGGCACTTCTGTCCGTCTGTAAGAGGACCTGTGAGAGAGCACGCGCATGGGCTAATGACGGGGTCCATCAGAGCAACAACGAGGGATGGACCGGCATGGGGAATGGGATACAAAGATGGACACAAAGAAGGGATGACTGTAGAACAGGTTGAACCACCAAAAACTGAAAGCAGGAGTAGATTCATAAGCGGGGAACAATAGCTTCAAGTGAGAGTGGAATTTCTGTGTATTCTAAATGCAATTACGCCCAAAGCAAATGACAGCGGCAATGAAAGGAAATGCCAAGGTAACAGTAAGACTAGAGCAGGCAAACACAACCTGCCATTATTCTGGAAATGAGAAGAAAAGCATTTGTCATTTATAAATTACCTTTTTAATTGCAGCTTGGACTGCATTATCACCCATAGCAATATCAGTGCCAAAGCTTGGCCTGTTTACATCCACGCAAAGGCAACCCCCACGCAACAGCACAACGCCAGATATCGCAACTCGGATCCTAAGCTGCATTGCGCTTACCAGTGATGTCTAATTTTATGGCTGGCGTTTAAAAAAGGAGCTTTATAAGCACAGTTTTATAGGTTTTATAAGTCAAATATGCACGCATGCAAAGAATTTGAAATGCTGTATTTGATCCAAATAAACGTAGAAACCTAAAGAGGATAAGTTATATAGATAATCAGAAAAAATGTAATGCAAAAATCTATTGCAAATAAACAGAAATACAGGCAAGTGCAGATGGGCAATATAGTGAACCAGTGGCGGTGAGATCGGAGCCAATGACCTTCTCTGCTGCTCAGATGGCAAGCTGCATCCTCCGGATGTTTCAAGAACCAAATTAAGAATAATAATAATAATAATTATTAAGAACCAAAAGCGACATTCACAAAACTGCCGGCGATGTTTCGCAGGTATTCCCCACTTTGGTACAAATTACCAGCCATCGGGTCCTGTCACTCAAGCGGCTCACTGAACAGTGCGATCAGGAGGCGCAAAAGCACAATGCCGTCAACAAAAGGCGGTAAAGGAGTGTGCTACTGGTAAACAGTCCATTTCATGGACTGAATGTGTGTCCCCCACCTCTGCTGACAGTCAATCAGTAATCTGGGCCTATTTGGCTTTGAGGAGATGCTGAGGAAGAAAAAAGTGGAGTAGGTGCTATTGGTAGGGAGCGGGGGCGGTGGGGTGGGTGTCCGTGGTGTTTCGTTGGAGGAAAATGGTCAAAAACATCCTTCATTTTCACAGCAGGGTGCAGTGTAATTGAATCTGCAAAAATACAGACACATTCATGGAAGGAGGAAAAATGGTCATAGAAGAGTGTGCTGGGTGAACGAGTTATAAACTGCACTTAGTGATTTGCCTTAACAATCGCTTCCTTCCTTTTGTTAATGCAGGGAATAGCTGTGTGTGTGTGGGGGGAGGGGGGTTATATGTATTACATTTTGGGGACCAAATGTTCCCACGATATGATAAAAACTTGTTATTTATTATTTTTTCAGTCAATACAAGGGGAAATTCAGTTTCATAAAAATCTGTGACTGCAATCAAAAACTAAAACTACCAAAAGTGTTTTGTTACTTATGGTTAAGGTTAGGGGTTAAGGTTGCCATATTTGGGATTAAGCGTATGCCCATAGAAAGGAATGGAGAGTCCCTATAAAGTTATGAATACATGGACTGTGTGTGTGTGTGTGTGTGTGTGTGTGTGTGTGTGTGTGTGTGTGTGTGTGTGTGTTTTTAACTGCCTGCGTCCAAACTTTAAGAAAAACTTACTAACGGAATTCTGATGAACACTGATTGAGGATGACACGTTAAGCACAAAACAGTCTGAACTAATATTTCCCAATCCGGTCCTCAGGGACCCAGACGATGATCCAAGTTTTTGCTCCCTCCCAGCTCCCTGCCAGACAGTTCCTGTTTCTACTCTCTATGGGAGCTGAGAGGGAGCAAACATGTGGACCGTCTGAGAGGGAGCAAAAGCGGTGAATGTCTGTGGGACTCTGAGGACCAGATCGGGAAACACTGGCCTAAACCAAAGGGTCTTCCTTCCTAGTGCTGGAGTGCCCCTCTCCGGCTGATGTTTCCTGCCTCCCACTATCACTTGTTTGTACAGAGTTAGAAACACCAGCTCCTGGCCAGGGGGCTGTTTCTTTTTATTGAATAAGGTGATATTATAATTCGGCCTTAGCATGATTCAGAGGCTATCAGAGGTTTGATTAAGTTTTCCATTTTTTTAAATGCTGAAATTAAAATTCTTGTCAAGGTTAAGTGGCTTAATTTGCTATTTATTAGCAGGTGTCTTAATTGGATGGAAATAAGTAATTAGTGGTAGCATTTAAACCTTACTGGATTAGGGCTTTACTGGAAGGGGATTGGTGCATAATGAATGAATGAATGTCCAACAAAAGATGGCCATGCTGGGCACCCTTACAATCAGCATCAAAAGCTACGGTTCATGAACATTTATCAGAGATTGCTGTCTGAGGCCAAATGGGTGGTGCATGACACCTGCACAGCGACAAATAAAAATCCTTGATATTTCACCTATTGACCAATAAAACGACACTCAGATCTCTACTAAACGGATTAAGATTTATAACACTGAGTAATTCAAACCAGTTAAGAAAGAGATTAATGAATTAGATAATAACAGGGCACTTTACCTGTGCTATAAGGTTTATCTTACAATATTCAAATGTACACAACAGACTACAAGCATGCTTTGTGTAATTCACCTCCTGCTATTCTGCATTAAATCTTTCTCTGGACTGTTGCCAGGTGATCAGACAGGCAATCACATGGCACAGTACTGGAGATTATTATTATTTTCAAATGCAGATTTGGAGGTTCAGGTTTCCGGGTCCCTGCGGGTGTCTTGCAGGAGTGAGCCTGGCGGGGTGACACTGTTTTAACCCCAAACGGTAAACGCTTTCAGTGCTGCCACAATTAGCAATTCACCACCCCCCCCCCCCCAATCTTTGCCCTGCACTCTTGATTATAGCAAAGAGTATCTTGGCAGGTCTCCAGAAACCTACACCTGCTTTGCATAGCCCCTCCATCGGTGCATCCACAAGGGACATTTGTACTTGCATTCATAACAGCTCCCCACTGCAGACTCACGCCCAGTGCGGCCTTTGATGCCGAAGATTTGACTTTCCTGCTCCCCCTTTTGCCACAGTCGGTGTAGGCTATACGGCACATGTTAGCAATAACGTGCCAGATTACATTCCAGTCATGCTACACTGGAGATCTTCATTAAGAGGTGTCAGCATGACTAAGGTAATGGTAACCTTCTCTATATTTCTCTTAATTTCATTCTGTTTTTTGGGGGATGGGTGCATAAATGGCCTTGGGATATGAGGGCTGGAAACAAGATGTCTCTGTGGATCCACTCACAACAGACACACAAAAGTATTCAAACCTATCTTCATATTTATTTACTTTTTTATGTTCGGAGGAGACTCTGTGCAGACTTGGCTTGGCATTGCCGGTTAATGCAACATCCAATCATTGATGAGATCTCAAATGCACATTAAAATGTGTTTAATATAAAATACTTTGTAAATTGTAAAATATTCAAGCTCTCTGCATATGTGGTATTGAATACAGATCAATAAGTAGAGGTTTTAGTTCAATTACAAAATGTTGTCATTTGGATCAAAGATTGCATGAGAGACAAACTAAATGGTACTGAAATTGTAATTGCAAAAAATGTTGAACACAAAAATAACGTGATAGCACTTCTATCAAACGTCCCTGTTGAATGTAGTGGCAGTGTGTGTTTCTCTAAACTAATGTTTGGTGAGGGGGCTGCTAATCTACAGGGCAACAGCCTTGTTGTTGCCGATCATGTTGATCCCACTGCTCTCTGTACCAATGCTCTCCAGTTGGACTCTTAAGTAGTCTATGACCCACAGGTGTCAATGCAAGTGGACACACCAAACAAGACATCCTAAGATCCCAAGATGATCTTGTACGGGCAACTTGAAAAGCACTGAATGATGAAATATCCTAATTCACAGATAACTTCTTCATTAACTTACTGGGACTTCCGATATTTTATCACTTGCAATAAACTACCTGTAATGAGCTTGATTCTGATGCAAAGAAAAAAAAAACATTCACATTAGATATTTGGCAACATTTTCAGGTACTTGTTGAACCTATTAAATTATGAAGGATTTTGGATTCTTTCTCAGCAGAATATAGACACATGTGAAAAGTATTTCACAGTTAGGATATCATGTCTGGGAGGGGTACAGAGTCTTTAACTATTTTGCATAAATTGGCCAGAAATTGGTGAGCAGTTTAACGTGTTGAATGAACTTATCTTCCCAACAACAGCCTTTCACCAGATGTAGAGGGATACATGTTTCCACATGTGGAATATGGGAAAAGTTAAAAACGCTCTGGCACTTTAATATTTAATCAGTTTCTCTTGTTCGCTGTCCCGACGCTATTATTCAAGAATCAGCGCAAATGTCAATAGTCCAAATGGAAATGCATATCGATTTCCAAATTAACGAGCACAGTCAACTGGAGCAGTGAAAACCCCACGCGAAAATGAAATTAGCAGCCATTATGGACTTGTCAAATTAAGGATCTCTGATGTACTAAAAACAATCAAGTTCATTTGTCGCATAAATGCATGCAATGCATTCTTATACTGTTGTGACTGTCACTCATATTCCCATCAATTGTAGTCTGGCTTACATCCAGCATTTCTTTTCAGTAGACGCGAGTGACGCTAATGACTGCATTATATGCAATATAAAAGTGTTGACTAGAAAGAAAAAACACTGTTTGGACTTCATGTTCCCCAGTATTTGTAATTCACCTGATACACAAATGCATGTAATATCAACGTGACATACATTTCCATATTCCCTAAATGCTGTTTATATACATACACCACAAATACAGTCTCTTTAATTTGATAACTGGCTTTGCGTCTTGTGTGAAATACACAAGCAAATGTTTAAACATAAAAGGAACACAGATTTATACAACCATAATATTTAAGTCAGTTGCTTTAAGTCTATTTAGTGGAGAGAATGTGTGAGTGGCATTTAACTTTTCTTCTTCCGTTCTATGTCCCGCCTATTCGCCCCAGGTCACGTGAATTTCGGAAGCTCTCTATGGACTCACAGGTATCGCTCTCGCGGTGTTTCCGCGAGTTTTTATGCGCGCGTGATCGGTTTCCGGTTCCTGGGGTCGGCGCGTGTTGTTTCTCTCGATCTGCTCGCTGCTGCGAGGCTTCCCCCCTCCCCTCCGCGGTGTGCTGCCGAGAGCTGCTGTAGGGATGATGACGATGGCGGAGCTGGTGCAGGGACAGGCCTCGGTGGCTCAGCCTGGGATGAAAGCAGACGGGTTCGCCGACGCCTTGCATAGAGCCCGACAGGTAACGCGAACACGGGAAGGGATTCCCGGTGAATTCCGATGAGACTTAAGCGACCTAGGCCCTTGGGAAGGAGGAGGGGGGGGACTACTTTTAACCAGCACCCCCCCCCCCCTCCCTCGCCGAAAACACTCGACACACATGCACAAGGTTCAGATTTAATATCGCATGGCAGTGCGGAAGACAGAGGAGCCGCGTGCCAAAAAAAATCACAGTTGTTATAATGTTACTGCGCTTAATGCTGAACTCGAACTTTCAGCTCGCCGAAGTGGATCAACTTTCGCGGACCGGAGCCCGAGCAACAAACGGCAACCTGTTGTTATTTAAGCCCCAGAAGTTGTGAGCGCTGCCTGTAGCTTGGCTCCGTGTAGCCAGCGGGGTAGCCGCATATCTGAGCTGTCTCGCAAAACAGTTTAAATCTGTCCTGCCTGCCACTCCAGCTTGTTTGCCACCGTATAATCTCCACTCGCTCCTCTCACGGCATTTCAAATAAATTAAAAAACGGATCTGAAATTGTACTTAACAGGGCGTCACGTTTTGAGAACAAGCTGCTTTAATGCACAGCAGCGTGTTTGTTTTTCGTTTGGTTAAATATAAAAACAGCCGCTCTAAGCTGTCGGGAAGTCTTTGAGAGTTTGGATGATATGGGGGGGGGGGGTCTGGGCCGACGCGGCCCGGGCTTAAATCCTCCCTCAATTCGGGTTTTGGGCTCAGTTTTAGCACCTCGAAGTGGCTTCTAATTTTGCAGCACCCTCACACATTTGGTTGTTATATTAGAACTGCAGTGTCTCCCGCATTTGCCTGCGACCCGCAGCATATGGGGGCGCCCGGGCAGAGGCCGGCCCGGCGCCCGTCTTCGGAGCCCGATTGCGAGATTGCTCTCACATGGGCGCATAATTCGTCGCTGGCAAAATGGCAAACGGCGGCTCTTTCACCAAAATGGCAGTGTGATATCTCCCCGACCCCCCCATCCTAATTTCCTAACCTTGTCAAGGAAGGGAAGTTTTCCCGAATTCCACTCCCCACCCCCCCCCAGCCGGAATCTCATCTACAAAGTAAAGGGGCCGACAGGCCGTTGCCCTACCTCGTAAATTCACCATCTAAACAGCTCTTTTCTTTCCTCGTAAACCACCGCTGAAGATCATGCAGTCCGCAAGTTGGAGTGAACAGCCTAAATGTTTGATTCACATCCCGTTCCGTGTTTTGTAAATTTCCGAAATGCAACTTTTTTGGGGTGGGGGGAGATTGATAGTTTGTTCATATTTTATTTTAGACGGCAGCACACTATAAACCAGCCGTTTGCGTTAAAGTAAGTTAAAACATGGTTCACGTGCTAAGGGTAAGTTTGTGGAAGCTGTCAGACTGCTGCCAAACTATATAAAGCGTTAATCCGATCGTTACTGTCTCGATGGCATTAAGATGGGAGCCCTCTAAATGTTTTGTTTGCAAAGCTGTTGCAACACGTAGGAAGGAGGATTTAGATACTGCTGCTTACATCAGATACTGTGTTGGCTGCATGACAATGCCATGTGTGTCCATGCTGCCAAATAGGAGTCCATATGGGGGCAGGGGAAATGCCGCTTATATACAGCGTTTGCTGCTATTGTGGATTTTGTCGCTGGAGAGGGTGTGATTTTAAATATTCTCCTCAGCCATTGCCTATTGTGGGCACAGACACAAAACTTTTCTGTCTGTATTGGCACCCTGCAGTCCGGGTTTGGTAAAACAGGCCAGCTTTAGACTGCTTGGCTTGCTTTAAACTGCATGCACTGACATTTCCAGTAGAACTGGTTTTCACCATTCTCGATTTACATCTTATCGAAGTCACGCTGAAATTCTGATGCATAGACGTGAGCCTTGATTGTTTACGTGTCTGACCAAGCGTCTGGTGATTTGCCCCCTCCTCCGTTTGGGTAATTTGTAGGGGTTATGGCATTCTCTCACACTTCTCCATTCTTTTCATGGTTGTGATTTTTGGGGGGGGGGGGGAGTGCAAAACAAGCTCAGGCTGTCAATCTAACATACTGTTCTGGTACAAGGCCAGGCAGATTATATTGCCACAGAAACAGGGGTGTAGGGGGTGTGAAGCCAGACATGTGCCACAAACCAGTTATTTCAACATACTATGGAACGTGTTGCCCCCTGGAGCAGATATTTTTCTCCATTAGCCATCAATATGACAGAAAATAGTATAAATCTGCAGCGAAATTTTAATTTTTGATATGGTAATTCTCGTGTTGCCCCCATCACACAATTGCAGGGGTGACTCTTGTTTGCTGCACTCGTGGCACCATATTCATAATTTTCTGCAGAGGCGATGTTAGAAATATATTTTTGATAATCTTTAAGTAGTTCCTAACCCTGTTTCTAGCTGGCAGAATTGTCCAGAGTTCTGGCCTTCTGAACAGCACTCGGTTGAGCTAATTGCCCAAATCATGCTAATTTAACCTACTCTTAGCAGTGATAAGGGGCTTCCAGAGTTGAGAAGATCTGCATGGATCCCCAGTTAGGTCAACTACTGCCTTTAGCACTTAGGGTACTAGAGAGAACTAGCTGTTCGGATTACCTAAACCAAGCGGTTGTAATGTGCCTGTAAAATTTACGCACATTTCAGGGTTAAACGTTGAAGTTGGTCCTTGTCATGATCGTGTTGCAGGGTTGCCACTGTAAATCAGTGGTCTCACTGGACTCAACCTCCCTGTGGCATGGTTTTTGGTACCATTCCCCTGTGTTGTTTTTAAAGCACGTTTGGTCCCTTTGTGTATGAGGCATTTTCTCTGGTATTTATTGGTTTACTTAATGCTGAGCTTGGCCACTCCTCTCCCTTGTTTGTGTTGGTTCTTTCTTAGAAGAGGACAAGGTGAAACGCTTTTGTCAGCGTCGTGGAGCGAGGGTGCTTGATGTGGGATTACTGCAGTGGACAGTGTATGACTGAGCATGCATGCTTATAAATGTCATATTCAGGATTGTGTGGACAACTGCACCTCTTTTTGTTGTGAATTGCTTAACTGTCCTCCTGTTGCTTAGTAATAATGTTTTTATTATGGTCATAAAACCCATGTGTAGAGCTGGAAATGTTTTTTTTTTTATATATATAAAAAATGAATTTCCTAAAGGTTGCACTTAGTCTCATTTTGAGTAACTACCTTCATGTGCTGAAGAGGTTCAGTAATCATGACGTTTCTCAATGGTGCGTAAATACTTGCAGAAAAGTTTCAGGCTTCTCCATATAGGAGTAGGTGGAGTGGTACACGGTTTCCTTGTAATACAGCACCGCTGTGAGCATATGGCATAGTTTTACGCTTGTCAGGTATAGTAGCAGTGTATCAATGACATGTTAAAGCATCCCTGACCTCCTTCAGGTTTTGTCTCCCTTACTGCAGCTGATGGGTTTGCCTCCTTCCTGTTTTGCGGGCCCAGTGTACCTTGTGCCGCCTGGTTGTTTTGGAGAATTCCTGCCTGCCCGCTCGCATCCGTCTCTCTCCTCTTCGTTTTGATTTATCGACACTCGTGCATTGTTGGCATTCCATTTGTGCATTCCCAAGGAAGGAGGTCTCGCTCCAGGGAAGAGGAGGAGCTCCCTTTCTTCGTCCCAATTGTGCCCCCCACACCCCCCTCCTCACGTGCCACTTCTATCCAGCATTTTCATGCAGAGATAAGATCCCAACCGAGGAGCCCCTTTCCAGAATTTCTCGTCATTCATATGCCTTGAACTCTGAAGTAAACTTGCCTCCGGGTGCCGGAAGCCTCTTGTTGGTTGCCTTGTGTTTTTAATACTTCAGAATACTCTTTTGTAACCAAAGGGAGATCTCAATTGCCTGTAATTTTCTGTAACAGTATACTTCAAAATGGAATCGTGCAAAAGAGTAGTCTTTTTGATGTTTGTGTGTCTGGTTTTAGTGGGTAGTGGCTCAGGTGAGCTGGTTTGCTCTATGCAGGTTAACTGGACTGTCAGCCTTCAGAAAAAGTAAGTTGGCTTTGGCCATTGCGTGACTGTTATGGAAGAGATAGCTAGGGTTAGCTAGGCTTTTCTCGTTTCCTGTGCTAATTTTTATTTGCATGCCTCATCAGTGTGTCAAGTCATAATTGAGGAGCAGTATCTGCAAGTGGATTTTAACATAAAAATGGGGTTACTGTAGCACCAATTCAGTGGAACGCACAAGTATCTGCAAGTCAACAAAATCCCTCGATCCCTGTCGTCCCCCCCCCTCCAGCGGGCAGGCAAAACCTGTGTGTACGGAGTTCTGCAACACCAGCAATCTATATCCTTCTGGACTCAGGCTTTTTTTTCTGTATTCCTCTAGATTGCCGCGAAAATGGGAGGTGACCAGATGACCCACTTGAACAACTCTTCACCAGTCGTGGATCCTTCCCTCTATGGCTATGGGGGGCAGAAGCGAACCTTGGAGGAGGGAGGTAAGTGACTTTGTTTTTGTGATATTAAAAAACTGGTACTGGTAAAATGAGTCAAAACAGCCACTGGGTTATAGGTTTAAATCCCACTCCAAGGTTTTTGCTTAGTTTTTCCTTTCCTTTCTGTGCCTGCGTGGTTGTCTCGGATCCTTCAGGGTCTACGTCGCGTTTTTTTCTTTTGAGAATTGATCCTTGTGTGTGCGCACTTGTGCCCTGTTTTATTCCGTGTGGGACTGGTGCTGTACTGCCATGTTACTGGGAATGGTTTCCTTTTTATTTTCTCAGGATTGTGCCAAGTGCTCTTTGGCCCATGATTGTCACTGTAATTGTCAGGATTTGCTGGAGGATTGAGTCTGAGTGTCTGGACCAGAGCCAGCAGCCTCCTCCTGTCTTTCGCTTTGCCTGTCCGGGGACAGTGTGTTCCTTTTCATTATGCTGCTAGGGTTAACTCGGGGGCAAATATTTATGGATATCATGATTCCTTGCAAAGTCTTAGGCAAGACCAGAACCTTGCTTGATTGACATAATCTCATTTCAGTTGAGCTCTAGTCAGACTGTTAGCTGTCAGACCATGTTCTTATAACATGAATTAAACTTCTAGCTACAGGTGGGACTCTGGTGACATCCTCATCAGGGTACTTAAGAATTATCTTAGTATTTTTTAAAATGTATTAATCATGGATATTCCATCATTCCAGTTGAACAACTGCAATGGTGTTGAATTTATTTTTTAAACAGCTATTAAGCAATAGAGATGATCGGTGTTGAGTCTCGGGGTTGTGTTGAGCACAGGCTTAAAAATGACTCTGCTGTTTGGTTTGAGTACAAATTGCTCCAACTCTTTGGGTCAGGCATGGTTTTTTAGGCTCCAAAAGAACTGAATCGTCACTGGGGCAGAAGAAATGAACGTACAAAAGGGAGGTTGGCCCTGTTCCTTTGCTGTGCTGTGTAGAATAAGTGGTCCTTCTGCTGTAATGCATGAGCTGTGTGCCGTTCCTCTGCTAGGGGCACTTGGCAGGTCCTCTAGTGTTTGTCTGTCTGAAACCATTCCAGCAGCCTTGAGTGGGACTGAGTCAGTCGATAATATCCCATGTGTGTTGCAATTATTTTTAATAAGACGCATTGAGGGCATTGGAGCATATTGTGATCTTTTAGATAAGATTAGCAGCAGGGCTTAGATGTCGACTGGTTTATTGGTGTATTAGCCAGTTGCATAATCCAGCTTTGACTGCGATCACTTCTTGGTTTTCATGCCGCTGATAATATTCAGGCACCTTTGTAGCAAAGCCCTTCACTAATGGCTAATGAATTTGTGCACATTAAATCGCTGCTGTTCATGTGTTGTCTGCCAAAAAAGGGCATTTAATATTGGCTTGGTACTACTGTTGAGCTCCGGGAAGCTTGACTAACTGGTAACTTATCAAATGTTTGTAGAACCGTTAAATGGTCTATGAAGGCCATTCAGTCTTTGGAAAAATCATTTATTGTGGAATATAGCTGTTTTTACGTTCTGCCTCCTCTAAGTAGGAGTTGAGATTGAAGACACTTGCTTCAGTTGTGACAGATGCTTTATGGACTTGTAATCTGGCACTTGGTATTTCTCTCTGGCAAGTTTTTGAGTTTCAAAATGTTTGACAAAGTCAGTGAAAGTCTCTTAATTTTTCAGCCTCCTTGCTGAATCAGATCAACAGGCCTGCATTTAAAGCTGGACCAGGCAGGTCTTGCAGAACAGACTTCATGGAAATGCTGTGATGTGCAGTCAGATTTGGCATATGACCTGGACTGTTGTCTGTTATGTGATGATATAAAAAGGGCTAATCGTCTTCCTTAGATGGGCTAAATTTGTTGTTGGCATTGATATCTAAAACGGTCAAGGTGGCTTTATTTCTGTGCTCTCTGCATAGTACTTTGGGTGCTATTCAGCTTTTATGCTCTTGCTCTGGATAAATAACTCATGGTGCTGCACCAGTTTATCAATCCCAATGAGGAGCAGACTAATTGGACTTGGGGGAGAGTAGGAACACATCATGGAGGCCCTGTAGTTTTAGAGGAGGGCAGAGAACAAGCTCTTTGCTCATTGTTCCTGTCCTGGACTGTAGGTTATATAAGAAATTATGGGCATACATGCCTTGTGTTCTGACGCGAGTCTCTCTGAATTTGGTCTTAATGTCTGGGGCTGTAACTCGTTAAGGACTAACCTGTATGCCAGGCTGGTCGTGACTTTAATGTAGGGCTGCATGATATCGAATCGCGCTTACATAGCGCCATCTGAATAATCATCCGGGCTTTACATGATGGTCATAAACATTCGTCCTGACACCGGCTTTTTGGTAATACAAGAATGCCCACAATTTGGATTGGTAGAGTTCGTCCTCTAGGGTGACATGCTCAGGATACTCAGTCGTATTTGCAGACCATTGGTATTGCTGGCACCTTTAGCATAAGCCATTATGAATAGTAATGTTGTATATATGCTGTTTTGTCTATGTATATATTAGCGTGTTCGCTAATAATGCTTCCTCCGTTCTATGCTCAACAGTGGGAGGCCAGTTGGGCGCAATGGTACATCAAAGGTGAGCCTCGCTTGTTTGTTTTCTTACTGGGGGTCTAAAAATGTTCATCAAATACTGTATGCATTGACACAGAATACAGTACTACTCGGGCCTGTTGATAAACTGAAATAAGATGGTTCAGTTGCCAGCCATTCTTGCCGTATTTTCTGTAATGTCTGAATGCTGCTACTTAGAACCTAATACGTTGTATGATTCCTGGGTTTTGGTTTGACCTGTAATGGGCTCCCCCCCCCCCTTTTAGGGCTATTATGACAGAGGACTTCAAAGTGCCTGATAAGATGGTTGGATTCAGTAAGTATATGGTGGTTTTGCTACATTAAAATGATGTGGTTTGGGTATTCAGTGTGTGTGTTTTTTTTTAACTGGCTGTGGTTCTCCAGTAAGCTCAAGGGGAAGTCTGCTCTTTAATATAGAGGGCAGGTAGGCAGCGTTAAGTTCGCTCTGCTCGATGCTCTCCACCTAGTTCAGATCTGGAGATTGTGCCGTTGGCTTTGTTAAACATCTTACTGCCATCTCATCATTGGTTCAGGGACAGTTGACTAGCTCCACCAAAACTGCTAAACCAGAGTTTCGTGCTTCGATTTTGTGGCGCACTGTTAGGGTAGATGTCCCACAGCCTTTGCTTAGGTCTTGAGTAGACCTGCCCTAAGCTGCTATTCTGTTTTCTCTCTTCTGTTTCATGCTGTTCCTGCAGTTATAGGCCGCGGTGGAGAGCAGATTACACGGATTCAGCTGGAATCTGGCTGCAAGATTCAGATCGCAGCAGGTAAAATATGCATCTGTTGTCCTGCACCCCTGCCTAATCTGTCGATTTTATCCTGGTGCATTTTCACACGTCGTCTCGCTGGTGGTGCAGGCCTTGTCCTAATGTGTCGTTCGCTGTGTCTGTCCTGACAGACAGTGGCGGTATGATGGACCGCCCCTGCACGCTGACGGGAAGCCCCGAGAACATTGAGTAAGTACACTGGTGACACACTTAGTTCTTTGCAGATCTTGCGAATGAGCGAATGCACCGTGGTCTCATAATCTCAAAGCACTATGCAGATGTACAGATGATATCAGCTTCCTTCTTTGAATCAGTAGATGGAACCGCTTAGACTTGCTTTGTCAGCCTTTTCTCCTTCCACTAGTGCCGGTTTCAGTGTTAAAAATGGCTTTTTGGCTGGACATCCAGGGTTTTGTTCCTTTTTGAGGGTAAATTTAAAGTTCAGCCGCGCTGATTGTAAAGCCTCATTTTAAAGCTGTGTCTTTGCATGCTTCAGTCATCAGCATTTTTAACCAGCTCTTCCTCCCCCCACCACCCCAATCGCCCACCAGACATGCAAAGCGGCTGTTGGGCCAGATTGTGGAGCGCTGCCGGAACGGACCCGGCTTCCACAGTGAGCTGGAGGGCACCAGTGCCGTCCAGGAGATCCTCATACCAGCCAGCAAAGTGGGCCTGGTCATCGGGAAGGGAGGGGACACCATCAAGCACCTCCAGGTTAATGGCTGCTCTTTGTGTGAAAGACTGTCCCCGGTTTTGCTCCGTAAACCAATCCAGAACGAACACCGAATGCCTGATATGGGTGTGTTGGGGGGGCTGGGAGGGAAAAAATATGTAGGGATCCCCAAATCCTGACTTAACACTGCCTCAAAGCAAACTACAGCTCTGAGCTCCACCTGTCTCTATCACAGCTTGATAATGTGGTAAATTTACGCTAGAGTGAAATTGGTCTATATTCTTCTCAAGGCAACCTTGGTAATCCCCTCACTGTGCTGTCAAAAGCCAGAGAACTTTGCGTTGTCTGCCTTCGCTGCCGGATCCTTAAATGCCTTGGGGCAGTAGTGCTCAGCAGGTCCATGCATGGAAAAGAATGCTGCATTTTAGCACCTTCAAGTGGCCTTTAAGAGCCGTATCAAGTTGCGGGCCAGCGTGCGGTCTCCGATGGGCCAGCATGCACGTGTGCCGACGGCATCCGTCTCCTCGCAGGAGAGAACGGGAGTGAAGATGATCATGATCCAGGACGGTCCCATGCCGACGGGAGCGGACAAGCCACTGAGAATCACTGGGGATCCTTTCAAAGTGCAGGTGAGTGACACACACCACCACACAGCCCTCACGTTCCTCTCTTTCACATTGAGTTCAGGAATGGCAACATTAATTGACATTAATGCTTAGCTGAGGTTGCTAAGCTACACTGTAAGCTTGCATTGATGCAGTCAGAAGCTATGAAGAGCTAATTCATGTTAATCCGAGTATTTTGTGATTTGTGACCTAATGTTGGCTGGAACGAACACTTATGCAAGCGTAGATGTTGTATGAAGGACAGAATGGAGGTATATTCTGGCTTGGCATGCGGTGGGTACAGCAGATGGCCCCTGGTACCACGCTGCTCTTGAGCACTGACGTGATCTGGGTGCTCAGAGGCAGAGACCTTCACGTAACGGGACATTGTGTCTAAGTGGGTGTTATGAAGATGCAAGTGGGAACTTCGTGTGGAATTAAATCATGGGTTAGGCTGGAAGTTGCTTGTCAGCCAAGACTAAAAGAATTTGGAGTTTTAGCCCCAGCTGTGACTCCCACCTTAACACATCCATAACCAGCGATGGGGGGGGGGCAGTGGAGTTGATGCCTAGTCTTGTTCCCTGTCGTGCACAGCAAGCACGAGAGCTGGTGGTGGAGATCATCAAGGACCAGGGTGACTTTCGCAGTGGCAGGGGCGACTTCGGCTCCAGACTGGGTGGAAGCAGTTTGGACGTAAGCCTTCCTTCCTCCATCCTCCCATCACTTGTTACAAAAACAGCAAAAATGTCAACCGCCTCTACGCACACAGGTAGCGGTCCCCAGGTTCGCTGTGGGGATTGTCATCGGGAGGAATGGCGAGATGATCAAGAAGATTCAGAATGATGCAGGAGTCCGGATTCAGTTCAAGCCAGGTGGGCAGGCGATGCGCTTTTGTGTTTTGGCACCCAATTTCCAGTTTGTCTATCGTTAACCAGGGCATGCACTAGTAGTTGCTGTTTTGTAGACGTTCTCTACATACTAGCAAAAAGCTTTTGAAGTCAATCCACAGTATGGTGTTGAATCTCCTTCCCCCCCTTAAACACACAGATGATGGCATCAGCCCTGACAGAGTTGCCCAGGTGATGGGCCAGCCAGATAGATGCCAGCACGCAGTCCACCTCATCAATGAGCTCGTCCACACTGCACAGGTAAGGTGGGGGGGGGGGGGAGCCCCACGTCCAAAATAAGCAGCCAGGCCGGACCTCCAGTTTCTCAGCTTCGCCCCTCGTATCCAAAATGTCCGAGAACGTGCTCTCGTTTTCGTGCACTTGAGTCTTCAGGAAAGCCATTACAGTGAGTGTAACAGGATTAAGAGCTTTGGCGGCATCCCGTGGCGCCGCACATCCGTAAGCTCTGCCCAGTTCTCCCCCGTCACCCGCCGCTCGCCAGCCGTGCCACGCTTCACCAGCCCGTTATTCACGTCCTGGCACAGCAGCTGGTTAATCTCACTGGAGCGAGACGTGACCCTGTGGCACAGTCAAATGGCTGGCTTGATTCAGCCCCCGTCCCCCTGGATTTAACAAGTCAGAAATGAGCAGCATCTCAGCCTCCCCAAAACGTGGGATTTCAAGGTTCGTCGTCCCTCGTCAACGAATGAAAATCCCCAGTTTTGAAATCAGCTGGTGCTTTGTAGTGTTATGGTGCAAAAGGAGACTTTTATTGCTCTTCGTAATGCTTAGACGGCTCTAAAGGAAGTGCCCTGTGTTAGCCCCTGTTTTAAATTGGATTTAATGTTGGGATTCCCATGACTTCCCAAGGTAAGGTCCTTCAGAGATTAGCGCTGCTGTCTGGTTTCTGACCTGATGTTCTCCTTCAGGTATTTAACCTGCATTATGACAGAATTAAGTATTGAATAATATAAAAGTACACTTTTGGTTGTAGTCAGCAAACAGGATTAGGTAATGTTAAACATTAACTGCACCTTTTATATAATGTCTTTATAATGCATTCATAGAACATGCAGTGCATCTTTGAAATCCATTTACACAACATTCATAAGCAGCCTGTAAATGTACCTTAACATCCGAGCAGCTTTAACATACATTGTTAACAACGAATATGATTGATTAATGTACGTTACAGCTGTCATGACTTTTAAAAGTAATGTAAATGCAGTGCTTTGACATTAAGGTATACTTGCATGAAGGTGCAGTTAATGTAAAGTGTTACCTAATATTAACATACGCATGGGAGGAGTAATTAGTAGCTTTCATGTTTTAGTGCTTATTTGGTTCTAATAGTGTAGAGTATAGCTTGCCTGGCTGTTTGTAGTTGCACACGCGCACGCACACATGCGTACGGTGGCGTTCCTGCTGAAGAGGGATCTGACGAGTCTGTAAGTCCCGCTTCTTGTTGCTTAGTGACCTGAGCCCCGCCCATCTTCTTGATATGTAAGCCTTGTCACTTGCGCAGCCTTCCTTGGCTCATTCGCTGATGGGGTGGCTGCTGGGTGGGGTGACTCTGACCCCGCCACAGCCCAAGGCACCTGACCCCCTGTCCCTGCTGCTGACTGGGGAGCTCCTCCGACAGGTACCTCGGCACGCGCAGGACTCTCGGTTGCCACCTTTTCTCCGAGACACGTGTCTGTCTTCCACCCCACCCCCGTCCCCAAATGGTTTCGGTTTGTCACGTGCTGCCGCTCTGGCCATGGAGGTGTAGCTCTACACTGGGAAGGTGGGCATTCCTGCACCAGACACTTCCTGTCAAGTTATGGGTTCAGCCATCGGTGTGTTTGTTCTGCTGTTTTCAGTTTCGTTTTCACTCCTGTGCTCCTCTTCGGGGGAGGTGGCTTCGGGGTGCCGTGCCCCAGTGACCGCAAGCGCGCTTCTTCCGGCAGGAACGTGATGGCTTTGGCGGGCCGGTGGGCCTCAGGAGCAGAGGTCGAGGCCGCGGCGAGTGGAACATGGCGTCGCCGGGCGGCCTGCAGGACGTCACATACACAATACCTGCCGACAAGTGTGGCCTAGTGATAGGTAAAGGTAAGTCGGCGCATCCTATCGTCTCCAAGTACTTTTCTCCTGCACCGCCCATATCATCGTAATTTAGTACAAGTGAATTGGTAGGCAGTGGTCAGAGTTTGAGGGTCATGAATGAATGTGTGTGTGTGTGTGTGTGTGTGTGTGTGTATATATGTGTATATATGTGTATATATGTGAAATCTGGGTACCGATTCTCTCCCACTCGCTC